>CAJQZJ010033481.1:834190-880196 GCA_907164525.1 Lophiomys imhausi | reverse complement strand
GCGAATAGGGATAATTTGACTTCTTCATTTCCAATTTTTATCCCTTTGATCTCCTTTAGTTGTCTTATTGCTCTAGCAAGGACTTCAAGTACTATATTGAAGAGATATGGTGAAAGTGGACATCCTTGTCTTGTCCCTGAGTTTAGAGGAAATGCTTCAAGCTTCTCTCCATTTAATTTGATGTTGGCTACTGGCTTGCTGTATATTGCCTTTATTATTTCTAGGTATGGTCCTTGTATGCCCGTTCTCTCCAGAACTTTTAGCATGAAGGGGTGTTGGATTTTGTCAAATGCTTTTTCTGCATCTAGCGAGATTATCATGTGGTTTTTTTCTTTCATCTTGTTTATGTGGTGAATTACATTGATAGACTTTCGTATATTGAACCATCCCTGCATTCCAGGGATGAAGCCTACTTGATCATGGTGTATGATACTTTTGATGTGTTCTTGAATTCGGTTTGCTAGTATTTTATTAAGTATTTTTGCATCTATGTTCATGAGGGAGATTGGTCTGAAGTTCTCTTTCTTTGTTGGGTCTTTGTGTGGTTTAGGAATCAGAATGCCAGTGGCCTCATAGAATGAGTTTGGCAGTGTTCTTTCTGTTTCTATGTGGTGGAAGAATTTGAAAAGTAATGGTGTTAGTTCCTCTTTGAAGGTCCGGTAGAATTCCGTGATAAAGCCATCTGGCCCTGGGCTTTTTTTGGTTGGGAGATTATTAATGACTGTTTCTATTTCCTTAGGTGTTATTGGGCTGTTTAAGCTGTTAATCTGATTTTGATTTAGTTTTGGTAGGTGGAATTTATCGAGGAAATTGTCCGTTTCGCTTAGGTTTTCAAATTTAGTGGAATATAGATTTTTAAAGTAATGCCCGAATATTTTCTGGATCGCCTCAATGTCTGTTGTTATTTCTCCCTTTTCATTTCTGATTTTGTTGATTTGGGTTCTTTCCCTTTG
The DNA here is from genome assembly GCA_907164525.1 of Lophiomys imhausi. Taxonomy (NCBI): domain Eukaryota; kingdom Metazoa; phylum Chordata; class Mammalia; order Rodentia; family Muridae; genus Lophiomys; species Lophiomys imhausi. The sequence goes on along the minus strand of CAJQZJ010033481.1, from coordinate 879,243 downwards.
CCTTTTAGTTAATTTGGCTAGGGGTATGTCTATTTTGTTGATTTTCTCAAAGAACCAACTCTTGGTTTCATTGATTCTTTGTATAGTTCTTTTTGATTCTAAGTTGTTGATTTCAGCTCTAAGCTTGATGATTTCCTGTCTTCTGCTCTTCTTGGGACTGTTTGTTTCTTTTTTTTCCAATTCACCCAGCTTAGCTGTTAGTTCACTAATATGAGCTGTTACAATTTTCTTTTTGAAAGCACTTAGTGCTATGAACTTTACTCGTAGCACAGCTTTCAATGTATCCCATAGGTTTGGGTATGTTGTGTCTTCATTGTCGTTGGATTTTAAGAAGTCTTTGATTTCCTTCTTTATTTCTTCCCTGACCCAGTGGTCATCCAGTAAGGAGCTGTTCAATTTCCATGTGTATGTAGGCTTTCTGTTGATTCTTTTGCTGTTGAAGACCAGCTTTATTCCGTGGTGGTCTGATAAGATACAAGGTGTTATTTCAATTTTCTTGTATCTATTGAGACTATCCTTGTGACCAATTATGTGGTCGATTTTGGAGAAGGTTCCGTGGGGTGCTGAGAAAAAGGTGTATTCCTTTGTGTTTGGGTGAAACGTTCTGTAGATATCTGTTAGGTCCATTTATTTCATGATCTCTGTTAGACTCAATATTTCTCTGTTTGTCTTCTGTCTTGATGATCTGTCCTTTGCTGTGAGTGGGGTGTTGAAGTCTCCCACTACTAATGTGTTGTGATCGACGTGCGCTTTAAGTTTTAGAAGTGTTTCTTTTACGAAAGTAGGTGCCTTTGTATTTGGGGCATAGATGTTCAGTATTGAAATTTCCTCTTGATGAATATTCCTTTTAATGAGTATATAGTGCCCTTCTTTGTCTTTCTTCATTAACTTCAGTTGGAGGTCTGTTTTGTTTGATATTAGGATGGCTACTCCAGCTTGCTTCCTGGGTCCATTTGCTTGGAAAACCTTTTCCTAACCCTTTACTCTGAGGCAGTGTCTATCTTTCGTAGTTAGATGTGTCTCTTGTATACAGCATAAGGAAGGGTCTTGCTTGCGGATCCACTCTGTAAACCTATGTCTTTTTATTGAGGAGTTGAGTCCATTGACATTGATGGATATTAGTGACCTGGGGTTGTTATTTCCCATTAGTTTGGTATAGGTGGTGGTCCTGTGCCTCTTTTGGTTTAGTTGCTGAGGGTTATTCTATTCCCTTTGTTTTCTTGGGTGGAGTTTTTGGGATTTTCCTTCTAGGATTTTCTGTAGGGCTGGGTTTGTGGGTAGATATTGTTTAAATTTGATTTTGTCATGGAATATCTTGTTTTCTCAATCTATGTTGATAGAGAGTTTTGCTGGGTAAAGTAGTCTGACTGGGCACCTATGATCTCTTAGGACTTGTAATATATCTGACCAGGCCCTTCTAGCTTTTAATGTTTCTGGGGAGAAGTCAGGTGTAGTTCTGATGGGTCTGCCATTGTATGTGACTTGACCTTTTTCTCTTACTGCTTTTAATATTCTTTCTTTGTTCTGTACATTTGGGGTTTCAATTATTATGTGGCAAGAGGAGTTTCTTTTCTGGTCTAATCTGTTTGGTGTTCTGTAAGCCTCTTGGATTTTTATTGGCATCTCTTTTTTCAGGTTTGGGAAGTTTTCCTCTATGATTTTGTTGAAGATATTTCCTGGACCTTGGAGTCGAGAGTCCTCTCTTTCCTCTATACCTATAATTCTTAGGTTCCGTCTTTTCATTGAGTCCCTGATTTCTTGGATGTTGTGGGTGAGAGATTTTTTAGCCTTCTCATTTTCTTTGGATGTTGTACTGATTTCTTCCACTGAATCTTCCATGCCTGAGATCCTGTCTTCCATTTTTTGCATCCTATAGTTGATACATCCGTAGTTCCTGTTCTCTTCCCTTGGTTCTCCACTTCCTCTTTTAACTCTGACTGTGTTTTCTTTATTGTTTCTATTTCTATTTTCATGTCTTGTATGGTTTTGTTCGTTTTGTACATTTCCTTTTCCAGCTTGCTTGTTTTTGTATGAAAATCTTTCATGGCTTTTTCCTTTTCCTGTTCAAGCTCTGTCACCTTGGCTTGGAGCTCTTTAATGGTGTTGTTCCTTGTTTTGATTTGTAGAATTGTGGCTTCTTTGAATTCCTTCATAGATTTAAGTTCTTCTTGCAGGGACTCTATCACTTTCCATATTGCAGAATTGTCAATGTTTTCATGTGTTTCTGTTGGTGTGTGATCATCCGAATTGGATGAGCTAGCATGATTCTGCTTTGTTGGAGTCATAATTCCTTGATTTCTATTTTTTTTTGACCTTTTGCCATTGGATGCATTTAGCTGTCTGTTTTCTGTGCTTGGAACCACAGTGGATGATTTGGTGCAGGGGACGAGTTACTTGGCTATCTGTCGTTGCTTACAGGGGGATTTCAAGGTCACCGTGGTTTTAATCGCCTGAGGCACTGTGAGCTGGTGCAGCCTATTCCCAGGTTGTGAGTAATGGACCAGGATTGTTTCACTGCTCCCAATTCAGACTTCCCTATGTTGCACTCTGAGTTATCAGCCTGTAATGGTTCTGATAGTATGGGCCTGTTTGCCCAGGCACAGATTCTGTGGCCTTTGTTTGTCGTCATGGAGGCTGACAGGGTCTGGCTTCTCACCTAATATGTCTGGATTTTCCAGGATACAGCTATGGACCCGATTTCTGGTTTCTCTCTAGGCTTCTCGCCACAGGGCTGGACTCTGTGCCTGATTCCCTTCCTTTCTGCACCGCCACGGGTCCCGTGGGTACCCCAAGCCCCGGATCCTCCGGCTGCCTGAGTGGACCTCTCGTCCCAGCAGCTCAGCCGTGGGTGCACGGATCCCTGGCCCCGCCCACGCCTGTCTCTCTCCCCAGATGACCTGCCATGGATTCTCAGGGATTTTGCCCTGCCAGCCGTGCTCCCTCCCCAGCTGCGCTACCGTGAGTGCGCGGGATTCAGCCCCTCCCTCCCGCCTTTGTGTTCCCAGCTTCCCGCGCTCTCTCGGAACCACCCACCCTCCGCTTCATGAGCGGCTGCGGACCACCCGTTGAGCCCCCTATTTGTTCCTTGCTACGCCTTCCACTATCTCGCAAAGTTTTTTAAGTGGGTATAAGTTCAACCTGATGTGTGGGGAGCCCAATAGGCCAGCGATCTATGGCCAAGTGGACCCTGATTCTGCCTGCTGTAAGTTGGGATCGATCTTACCAGGCGCCTCTCCAAATGGGAGTTCCCGAATCCCGGGTTTAGTGGCTTCCTTGTCTGTGAGAGATGGGGAGAGCCTTGCCCTGGGACTTTTAACAGTCCCTTGGGAGCTGTGAGTGTTCCGGGGGGGGGGGTCTAGCCCCTCCGGTTTTTGCACAGTGCCCAATAACTCTGTGTTTTTTATGGCTCTTTTTTCCCCCACGTTCAAAATGTGTCAGTGTAGGTCGCCGCCATCTTGGCCCCCCGACCATGGCATTTTTGTATGTTTCTCTGGTTCTGTTAGAGTTGTTTAGGGTAGCAGCAACTGCAGTTGTGACCCTCAGCATTTACAGATAAGAATTCAAGGGGAGCTTTGAGGAAGTGAATCTAATGATCAAGGGGAACTTAATGCAAAAACTATGAAGAACGAGAGTAAATATGAATCCTCCTGCTGTGCAAGGGCTGAACTCTAGGCCCAGCAGTGGGTGACACTGTGACCCTAAGCAATTAGCTATTTTAAGAAGGTGGTTTCTCAAGTCATCTGCACCTCTCAGCACATGTCCTTGTGTCTGTGACCTGTGTGTCACCATGATAAAGTGTGCACATGCCCCTCAAATGCTTTTTAAATATTGACTGAAGTGTAGAATCGTTCCCTTCCTTTGGTTTCCCGGCTCTGATAACGTGATACGTGGCATACTGGATACTGTGGAGAAATACAGTAGTTGGATATCTTGGAGAGCTACGTTTAATGAGAAGGAGCTTTGGCTGAAGTCTGGCACTTGCTTTGGCTGTAAATACGGACTGAATGAATGAGTGAGTGAATGAGCACGAAGTAGACAGGGATCAGAAGTAGAAGAGTGAAGAGGAAGGCGTGGTGAGTTTTGGAAATCCTTGTGAGAGAGGTAGGCCCTGTTGACTGAAGAAAGAGAGCAGCATTTTGCCTAAAGGTGGACATGAGCAAGACAAGGAAGGCTTTAAAATGGGAGTCGGGGTTGAAGGACAAGGGGTGACTGCCAAGACAGTTTAGCATGGGGCCAAGTCTTCAATCATATTGACTTTACTGTGCAGACAGAGTGGAGCCAAGAGGCAAAATACTTCAGAGGCCAACTAGTATAAGAAATAAAAAGTACTTTGTAAAGGACAGTGTCTGTTTTACGGAGTGAGAGTGGTGCAGTGACTGCTAACTATTGTGTGCATGTATCATTGCAGTTGGTTAGCACTGGAGGGCTGGGGATGGAGCTCAGTCATGGAGCCCTTCGCCTAGCATGCATGAAGCCCTGGGGATGGGGGGAGGTAAAAGCTCATTTGGTTATCACCTCATAAAACACAAAGTAGATAAGAATTGTCTGTTTCCCAGCTGGAAAATCAAGACTAGAGGAGGGAGGCAGATTCCCAGTGACACCTGATGGTCCTGTGGGTGCGCTTCTCTCATGCTGTGATCCCTTGTAAAGATCAACCTTGGTTAATCAGCATCCCAGGCAGGGTCACCTGAGCTTTCAGTGTGCATGGGACAGAAGGAAGCAGCAACAGAGCCGCCATTACTGACAGTTTTGTCTAGAGGTCAGAGGTCAGGCTCTGTCCCTCTGTGTGTCACCAGGGCTCAGCACATCAAGGATCAGTTGTATATAGCAACCGGGCAGTTTTGACAGTGGTCACACAGTCAAACCAGTGAGCCAGTGAGTCCAACCTTGGGAACAGGCTAGGGGCACATCTGTTTCCCTGGGGACACCTGGACTCACTCTGTGGCTGCTGTGCCTGCTACCCTTTGCCCCTTTTGATCCTCTGTGCCTTCTGGGAGCAGGTTGTGGGGATTCTTCCATGGGGAGCTGCTGTGACCATTGAGTCACACTGCACTGTCTAAGCAGAACTGCCACAGCATTCTGTTTGCCCATTTGACTGTTCCTGGATTTAGTCACTCATTAGGAGGCCAACCCACACAGTGGCAGAGCCCAGGCTGAGACCTGAGTACTAGACAAGTAGTCACTGGGGCCAGAAGACGACCTCCTCCTCCTCCTCCTCCTCCTCCTCCTCCTCCTCCTCCTCCTCCTCCTCCTCTTCTTTTTTTGGATAAATTAAGAGACTCATGTAAGATGATCCACAAAATCCTGCCTGAGACTGCCTTGTAGTCATCTGTAAGTCTCACACCCTCATCCGGCAGTGGGGCTAGGGGAGGCTTCCCAGATGGTACCTGAAGCAGGAGGTAGAAAACAGACTTTCAGGGGGTAGGGAGATATGAACAAGAACAAACTTAAGGAGAGCAAGGGTGTGAGGAGAGGTGGAGGTCTTCTGTAAGTTTTATGAGTCCTCGTTTTACCCACGGAGCACCTCTGACACGATTCCCTGTGTGCCTAGGGAGTGAGATGAGCTAGAGAGGGACTTGTAGAAATCTTACCAAATGGCATTACAGAGCAAGAAGGAAAGACAAGACAGGGCATTCTTCAACAAATGCCTTCTAAAAACTGAACCTTGTCCAGGCAGCCAGTGGTATGTCATTTCTTAGTTTTGGAAGCTGCAGGCCCTGCACTTCCTATATAATCAGATATATTTATCCCTCTCAGGTCTCTGAGGTGGTTGAAGAATAGATAGCTAGAGTCTCATAGTTAAATTTTGAGTTGTTTAGGAATCAAGAGGGTGTTCTGGATCTAAGAAGATATTTTTAAAATTATGAGGCAAGTTAGTATGAAAGCTGAGTTAGATATAGAACTTTAAACACATGGAGATGGTTAGATAGTAGAATGTTAAAGTCAGGTGCCAAATACATATGGACTGGACATTGGGAATGTATGCTAAGCCATATAACTCTCATAATTGTGGTCTGTTTATTTCTGTTGTTTTGTATTGTATTTATAGTTATAAGAAAAAGAACCGTTTTTTGGACTGAAAGGGAGAGCTGTTGGGGGAAAAAAGAAATACCTTAAACTAAAAAAAAAGGGAAGAGGGTGGGGGGGTTGAGGGGGAGGAGGGTGGAAGGGTGGGACTGGAGGGGGGAGTAGGGAGGAGATTGTGATTGAGATGTAACTTGAAGAAATAAAAAATAAATTATTAAAAAAATTTATTTATTTATTGCTTCAGGTTACATCTCCATCATAGTGTCCTCTTTCCACCCTTCCTAGTCCCGCCCTCCCATCCTCTACCCCCAGCCCTTCCATCCCACTCCTCTGGAGTGGAGTGTCCCTACATAACAGTCCCCTGCCCCAGTTCAATAGTCATATGAGGGCCAAGAGCCTCCTCATACACTGGGGGCCTACAAGGCAGTACCACCAGGGAAAAGTGTCTCATTGACAGGAAGAGAAAAAAAAAAGTCTATGTCCATGTTCCCTTTGGTGCATTGGTTGTAGTATAGATATCCTGTACTATATAGCTAAAATCCGACTATAAGTGAATAGATGCCATGTGCATCCTTCTGAGTCTGGGTTAACTCACTTAGGATGAGCTTCTCTAGTTCCATCCATTTGGCTGCAAATTGCATAATTTCATTGTTTCTGATAGCTGAATAATATTCCATTGTGTAGATGTACAAGTTTTTTAATCCATTCTTTGTTTGAGGGACATCTGGGTTGTTTCCAGTTTCTACCTATTACAAATAAGGCTGCTATGAACATAGATGAGGAAACTTCCTTATGATTCCGTGAGGAGTCATTTGAATGTATACCCAGAAGTGGTATGGCTGGGTCCTGAGGCAAAGCTATTCCAAGTTTTCTAAGATATTGCCAGACTGATCTCCATAGTGGTTGCACAAGCCTGCACTCCCACCAGCAGTGGAGGAGGGTCCCCCTTTCTCCACACCCTCACCAGCATGTGCTGTCATTTGAGCTTTTGATATTAGCCATTCTGAAAGGTGTGAGATGGAATCTCAGGGTCGTCTTGAGTTGCATTTCTCTGATGAATAAGGATGCTGAGCATTTCTTCAACTTTCTCTCAGCCTTTAGGAATTCCTCCTTTGTGAATTCTCTGTTTAGCTCTTTTCCCCATTTTAAAATTGGATTATTTGGTTTCTTGGCATTTAATTTCTTGAGTTCTTTGTAAATTTTGGATATTAGCCCTCTGTCAGATGTGGGGTTGGTGAAGATTTTTTCCCAATCTGTAGGCTGCCGTTTTGTTCGAATGACAGTGTCTTTTGCCTTACAAAAGCTTTTCAGTTTCACGAGGTCCCATTTATTGATTGTTGGTCTTAGGTCCTGAGCTGTTGGTGTTCTCTTCAGGAAGTTGTCACCTGTGCCGATGATTTTGAGGGTTTTTCCCATTTTCTCTTCTAGTAGGTTTAGTGTGACCGGCCTTATGTTAAGGTCTTTGATCCACTTGGACTTAAGTTTTGTACAAGGTGATAAGTATGGGTTAAAAACTGAATTTTAAATGTTGCCACATGAGGCTAGCCAAAGGCTCAGTCTACAGGAGCAGGCTGTGTCCACTCCACAGGACAATGGCAGGCTCTTAGGAGATTTGATGTGAGGAGATGCCTGGGCTCATAGCACCTCAGGCTTTAAGCAACTTTAAACAGACGCCAGGAGAAAAAATGAAGTGTGTTCCTGATTTGCCTTGGGCCAGGGGCCCTTCGCTGGGCTTGTTTCTAGATGCTTTCTGTTCTTCAGACAGTGGACTTGCCACAGTCTCCACTCCTCACACTGTGGCCCAGTGGTGCAGGAGCATACACTTTCTTTTATTTCCTAAATATTTTACCTTCCTGGGGTTGTTATAAGGAGTTGGTTGTAGTTTAAAACACATTAAAGGGGGCTGGGTAGATAGCTCAGTTTGTATGGTGCTGGCCATGAAAGCTTGAGGACCTCAGTTTGATTTCCAGAGCTCACATTAAACACACACACACACACACACACACACACACACACACACACACACACACACACACACACCCCAGGTATGGTGGTGGCATCTATTGGTATTCAAGGGCTGCGAAGGTGGAGGCAGACAGATCCCTGGGTCTCTGGGATCAGCAAGCCTAGTCTACTTGGCGAATTCTGAGCCAATGAGAAATTCTGTAATAGAAAGAACATGAAAGGCTCCTGAGGAATGACTCCCAAGGTTGCCCTCTGGCCTGCACACACATGTGCCCGTGCAGACACACACATAGAGGCTAATGACTTCAGTAACTTGCCCTTTGGTGTGAAGTAGAAGGAAATAAGATTTCAGGAAGATGATGGCATCGTAGATTATCAACCCTCAAATATTGGCCGAGCCACAGTGATACTAACATGGCAGTGGCTGATGCTACTGGTCCGTGTGGCCTCTGCCCATTTTACATGCGCTATCAATTGATATTTATAGTGATAGTGAGGTGGGCGCTATCATACAGCGTTCACAGACAGGCACAAGGAAGAAAAGGCAAATGAAGGAGGACATTGCCCTACGTAGTCTAGTGTAAGGAGTTTGAAACCCAAGTTGCTTTGCAATTCTCATTCATTAATCTGTTGATAAGGACTTCACAGGGGTCTGCTGCTACTGCCACTTAAAAGTTCCATCTCAGCCCTGGGCTGGGTGCTGTGAAATTACAGAAAGATAACTTTCTGCCTCCTCTGATACCAAAATAGCAGGAAGATTTTTTTTTGTACATGGAATGACAAATCAGGACCTACACAGGGATTGACATGTAAGCTCAGATTAACAGAGTAGCATCATGGGGGATAAACTTAAGAGAAATCTTAAGTCTTGGGAGTTGGCTCACAAGGCAATTGATCCCTGGTCAGCATCACTAGGGAGGCCAGAGCATGTGGACCCAATCCTGGCATCCAAAGGGTCCTAAAGAGGAAGTTTCTGGGGAAGGAAGGGATGTGGATCTGAGTGTCTTGGGCTCCAGCATCACATCCATGTGCCTACACTGCAGAATTACCTTTGTCCATGAATGAAAAAAAAAAGGAAATAAAAAAAAACTGTTCCTAGGTATGGTGGAGAAGGTTTATTGTAGATAAAAGGGAGAGCATAGCCAGAGGCAGGAACATCTGGGAGAGTCCAGAGTGAACAAGACCCTGAGCTGGGCCATGTGAGGAGAGGCAGAGGGGAAGGTAGAGGAGAGCAGCTGCCAACCAAGAGGGGCAGTGTGGCTGGCCCTCGAGAGTAGATGAAAGGACCAGATAGCCAAAATGTCTGGATTATGCAGGGAAGGGCAGCTCAGCTCCTGGCTTGGATGGAGAGTTTAGGGTAGAGGGCAGGCATGCCAGCCAGGAGGGCCCTGTAACAGGTAGGGACTGAGGGCTCCTGGAGGAACCTGGCTGCCAGGTCCACTTTGATATGTTAAATAGGCGTCTCATCCGTGGGTTTGAGACCTAACAGTCCATTTCAGAGAGCCTGGGAAGAGCACATGGCTGTGTTTTCTCTGGTAATATTGACTGTATAGAACTAAAATTGGGTTGAAGCCCGTATATTTCCACCCCCACCTCTACCAGATATGTGCAGGTCTTAGCAGGGACAGGGCTGTGACCCAGGAGGGAGCCAGCAGTAGCAGAAGGCCAAGCACGCTAAGCAAGCAGATCTCCAACCACTCCACCTGGAACCTTTTGCTTCAGGCCGTGCTTTCTGAAGAGGGGATATTTGTGACAGCTGCTTCCCTCTGGGCAGATGGCCTTTTAACCTTTACAACATTATTGATAACCTTCTGTTGAGCTTGTCTGGCCACGTCTGCCTCTGACTTGGTTTACACAGGCTTTAAAACAATTCATATTTTCTGTATATGAGTCTTTGCTCGCATGTATGTATGTGCACCACATATGCACATGTGGTGTTCACAGAGACTAAAAAGGAACGTCAAATCTCCTGGAACTGGAGGTGCAGATGGTTGTGAGCTGCCACGTGGGTGCTGCTGAGAATGGAACCTGGGTGCTCTGGAAGGGCAGTCACCTTCCCAGTCCCACATTGCTTTTTGGTTTTGTTTTTAACATTGTAAAATGTTGAAGAATGGTTGGAAATGAATGATACTAAAATTGTATAAAAATAAATGGAATATTATTTTAATCAATGTGATTTTACAATTCTCAAATGAACTTAATGTGGTTGTGAGAGGGAGCATTAATTCTGTGAAAGAAATATAATTCGGTCAGTTTTTAGTGAATTTACACTATTTATAAGAATTACTTTCCCTAGGCTACATGAGACTCTGTCCCAAAGAACATTTACTTCGAGTGCATTACAACCCCTGTTGAGTTCTGTTTCCCTGCAGATCAGGAGGCTGAGACTGGTGAGGGTTGTCATGATGGCTGACTAGCAGAATGGATAGAAAGGGCCCAGCTCAGTACCTGACCACAACAGCCCCAGTACAGGGAGATTTCTGTTACTCCACGTACTTGACAAATTTTGGCCTGATCTGGCCGTTGATTTTTTACCAGCTAAGAGGTTCAATCAATAGAATTCTCTTTAGAGATGAGGGTGCCTTAGCCAGGGTTCCATCAAATGAACGAACTCAGTGTAATTGGAGGAACTTGGGGTGAGGATTGGTCTACACAGCTATGGGACTGCCCAATCTGTCCTTATGGCACCCCGCAACGCAGGGTGTGCCACAAGGAGACAGCGGGCAGGAGCTGAGCTGCCCTGACAGGCTACACTTTTTCTCAGGGAAACGTCCTTCTTATGACCAAGTGAAGACATCAGTTTCCTTACACAAAGCCTCCTGATTGTCGTAACCACATCTGCACAATACCATGCCTGTAGTACCTGGATCTCTGGTTTGGATTATAGGTACAGACTGGCATATAAAACTGCTCATCACATGACCCCACCTGTATTTTAGGAAAATTATTCTAGAGGCAGCGTGAAAGCCAAGCTGTTGGTGAAGGGGTTGGAAACAAAGAGTCACAGAAGGATTCTGAGCTATTTCCTCAGTGCAGAGGCACTCAGTCCCCAAATAAGGAAAATGGCAGCAGAGACCAGGGGTGCATGAACTGTTCGCAGTCTCTACACTCTCATATCTTAGATGGAGCAGCTTAGAATGTTCCTATTTCGACCCACTTTGTACCTGAGACATTTTTATGTGTCCCCTGCATATATAAAATACAAAGTAGGTACCGAACATTTATTGATAAACATAAAAAATGTAAAATAAGTTAAAATAGCTCTTTGGTACATATGTAATTTTATATTTATTAACCGTGTAAACTAAATGGTGTACCAATGGGATGGATCTGCTTGCATATTTCTATGAGAAGAATTAAGTCTTGATTGAGTCTTGATTCTGCAGGACATAGAGCATCCTCAGTGCTTTTCAGAGTTGGTCCATGTTTTTATCTTATGACCGTCAATGTGGAAAAATGCCATTTCACATAAATCCATAAAACAAAACATCACAAGTATGCTCAGGATTGTCTCAGACATTAGTAACAGCCCTGTCCTAATCTCAAGCCCAATTCATTTAACTTTTTTTTAAATGAAACTCAAACCAGAAACTCAAATGGCAGTTTTAAAAAACCTAACATTGTAACACAGAAAACCCAAAGATACACTAATTTTATGCTTACATACTGAGAAATGACAGTAGGAAAATATTAGGAAGAAATCATTACCTTCTTGCAGAGAACTTGGTGTGCACGGCTAGTACACTACAGCTTATAATATAAAGTAAGATTCAAGATTGGGGTGTGTGCATTGGTACGGGGTTTCATGATGGCCCACATGGTGCAGACTGTACCTGTTGTGTGCTCAGAACCAAGGAGACCATGAAGTCATGTGATACAACACAGGTGCACCCTGCCAGAAACACCTCATATCCGCCGTGAGTTTGATTTTGAATTAAGTTTTGGTCATTGTGTGCTCATAAACTTTTTACTGTTGCCAAATTTCTATAACCCCCACATTTAGTTACCTGGCCCATAGTGTAAGCAGCCATGTCTTAGAGAAGAGGGACTCACTGCCAATCCCCCAGGAGGCATCTCATAGAAATGCACCTCATTTCTTCCTTGCAACAGCTCTCTGAAATGTGGTTGGTGATTGAACACATAGGTTCCAGTCACACCAGAGTTTTGAATCTTAGTGCTGGCTCGTTTATGTCAACTTGACACAAATTGAAGTCATCTGAGGAGTCTCAATTAAGAAAATGCTTCCATAAGATATGAGTGTGGCCAGTTGTATTTAAGGAAATAAGGTATTTTCTTAATTAGTGATTGATGGGGGGGGGGTAGCTCCAGCCCATTGTGGGTGTTGCCCTCCCCACAACAGGGTGGTCCTGGATTCTGTAAGAAAGCAGGCTGAGCAAGCCATGGAAGCAAGCCAGCAAGCAGCACCTCCTGCCTGGAGGATTGAGTTTCTGCCCCGACTTCCTTTGATGATGACAATGATCTGGAAGTGTAAGCCAAATGAACCCTTTCCTCCCCAACCAGCTTTTTGGTCATGGTGTCTCATTACAGCAATAGTAACTCTGACTAGGGCACCTAACTTGAAAGTTTAACAGTTGTGTGACCCAAATGACCGAGCTTTTCTGACTGTGGCTGCCCATCTGTCAATGGATGATAGTGCTCACTGCAGAGGGCTGTGAGGACAAGAGTGTGGTAAAGCCCTCAGCACAGGCTGCACATGGCCAGTACCCAGACAGTGATTGTGATGTTGGCTCTGCAGCAGAAGAAATGCTGGCTCAGGGAAGCTAACTGCACATCACTCCGCTTTATATAAAAGGAATGAAACTGAGCATTCGTTGGGCATCTTGTGGACTGTTACACAACCAGTGAGCCGAATTGTTGAGCCACACCCCAGGTGTCCTGATACTTCACCATACACTTCTGAAATCGGAATAAACGACCTCAACTCATTTGAACTAACCCCTTAATGATAGAATCCAAACCCAACACCCTTTCTGCTGAAGCTTGCTTTTCCTAAAACAGCCTTCCAGTGAAAGGTGGGCGGAACTGTGAGTACAAGCCAGGCACCTGAGTGATACAGCAGAAAATATTCTGAGGAACCATGACTCCCCGGAGTGCTCCCGGAATGCAGTATTTTGGTTAATGGATTTTCTCAGAGTGTCAACCTCTTCTTTACGCTCTCCTCTGAAAGTCACTAGGAAACACATTACAGCCACTCACTTTCTGCGGCTAGAAGAAGCTGCGCAGTCCAGGAGTGCAGTTAAACTCTTTAGATGGCAAAGGACCTCAGTGAGGTGTTCAGCGGCCAGGTGTGAGGTGCAGGAGTGTCCTAACATCTGTACATCTGTCTGGGTCTTTCACAGGTGTTATACCGCTTCACCATGGCAACAGTGCTGCATGCACTGAGCCTGAGGGACAGAACAGGAACACAGTTATCCAAACATCACAAGTGAGGAGGCTCTGGGGCAGAGAGCATGAGCGTCCACTGGGGCTGTCTGTCAGAACTGGAACTTGAGTGGCATTGGCTGAGATATACCTGGGTTTGAATCTTGGTTTTGCCAGTTAGTGACAGCATGGCCTTTGAGCAAGATACTGGGGTCCCAGTGTTTCTTATCTGTAAAAGTCAAAAATTATTTTAGGGCCTGGGACACTGCTATGTGGTATAGTATGCACTAGTACACACAAGGCTCTGGGATCAGTCCCCGGTACCCCTAAAAGAAAGAAGGTGGGGAAGTCTTTGAAATGATATTAGTTTAGATATTAGTATTCTAACAGAGAAGCTAGGATTGTGCCTGGTCTGAAAGGTCCTTAACACACGGAAGGCCATGTTACTGTTTCCTCATCTCCCACCTTCTCCAGTCTACCAGGATACTTTTCTCTGTGGTTATAGAAAACATACGAGATTGGCCTGGACTGTCCTGAGCCCATCAAACTCTAAAAGTCTCTTTGAAGTTGATCTACCCTGCAAGCTTTAGAGAATGCCATTCTTACTTTACCTCTTTCTAATAACAGGAGTCAGAGAGCTTTTATTCTGTAGTTAAGACTTAGTTTTCTGTCCAGAGGTGCTGCAAAGCCATAGGCTAACAACTACGTACGGGTTTGTTGACAGTGAACACCCATGCTCTGGAAATGCTCTTGAGATTCCCATAGGCAATCTTCTTAAGGCATACACAGGATTTGAACATGAGACTAGGAGGTATTGCAGATGTGATTGGACACATTTGGGTCGTGTGAGAAATCGACTTGAGTATAGACCTTCATGTGTTCATGTAAGCAGGGATGTATCACCTCATCTACCCAAGACCATTGTTAACCTAAAACATGTGAGTCAGAAGTGATCAGAACCATCTACTGAAATGTATCTTACTGCAGAAGAGGACCCAGCTGCAAGTTAGGAGGCCAAGAGGCTGCTGCCATCTCACTCACACTCAGCAGTGTGACCTGGAGAGTCATGTCCTCACCTCCTCATTTATAGAGACCGTGGGCCTCTTTTGGAAAAACTTCTGGCAGCATTGGCAAGAGCTTTGAAGATACTTACTTACTTTAATTTATTAACTCATATTCTCAATTCCCTCCAAAGGAAGGCTCTTGAATTTGGAAAAAGCTGAGCTAGGGTCCAGCATGCCAGAGGTCCTGAGTTCTGTCTCCAGTGCCATCATGGTTGTTTGTGTGTGTGTAGTGAGTGTTGTTATTATTATTGTTGTTTATGACATTCTTACTATGTAGACATGGCTGGCCTAGAACTCATTATGTAGGCAAGGCTGGCCTTTAACTTTGTGACGATCCTCCTACCTCTGTGTCCTGGGTGCTGCGATGATAGGCATGTGCCACCACTTGGCTTCATCTCAATGTTTTTATGCCTCAGTAAAATTAAGAGCTACATAAATGTCCAGAATTCATGTTAGATGAACGCAGGCCATCAACTTGACCCATTTGCAATATTTACTAAGCAGTATTACACTTCTGAGGACCAGCATCAGATTTGTAAATGTGAAATCAAAAGCCAAGTGTGGAGAAGCAGCAGGGAGAGTCACGGCCCCTAATGCAGGGAGCAAGGCTGCCTCTTCGGCCCCTCCCACACCACCTGTCCTGCTGCTGCATTACTTCCTGTCCACAGTTCTCTCACTGTGGTGACTTTAAGGACACAATAGAAAAGTACTTTTTATGTATGCATGCTTTCCTATGTCCAGTTCATTCCTCCTGAACTGTCCTCCCGTCCCATATCCAGCAGTTGTCCACCTCCTGTTTCTGCCCAGCTCCATAGATTTCCCTTTCTTCTAAAACATCACTTAGTCCCCATTTTCACGTTTTGATTTTTCATGATTTCATAATGGGTATGCATTTATACTTAGAATGAACATAACAATAACTCATTTTTTTTCATTTATGTGCCATTAAAAGGTACCTACCTCGAAAGTTCCCAAATCTAACAGTGCATCAGAGCTGCATGCCAGCTTATTAAAATGCAGATTCCCTGGCTCAGAACCGTCAGCTGTTATCTGGTCACCCTTAAGTACCTCTCAGACCCTTTCAGCTTACTGTAGGTTTGTGTGTGTGTGTGTGTGTGTGTGTGTGTGTGTGTGTGTGCGCGCGCGCATGCGCATGCTTATGTGCACACACACACATGTTGCTGGAGATTGAACACAGATGCACACATATAAGCCTAGTCCTTTGTGCTAAGGCCTATCTTAGGACCATTTCTTGTGTCAGGATGGGTGAGTTTCTTGCTAGCTCACCTGTGAGAAGCTCCAGTGGGCTGGTCTTGTTGAGCAGCAGGCCAGATGGTGAACAGCTCTGCTGGCTTCATTACCGAGCACTTCTTCTGTGCAGAGCCTGCCTTATACAGCAATTTTTATCTGCATAGCAACACTTGAAGGTTACTTTTATTATGATGCAAAGAGAAGTTGTGACTCTCCCAAGGCATGCCACCCACCTTCGCTGTGTGCAAGCACGCCCTGCCCTCCATCCAGGTGTGACAGATCAGCAGCACACTTGGTGGACAGCGGTACACCATCAAGTGGAGGTTCTGGCTCTCCAGATAGGCTGTGGTGCCCACCCACCTGATTCCAGGGTGCAGCGAAGCAGTGGAATTCAATTTGCAGAGGTGACCTAAGAAGGGCTATTTTTAGTAAGAAAGTAGGTCGGGGCTGCAGCATCCCCTCTCAGCAGGACACTTTCTCGCCTCTCAGGCAGCTTGAGAGGGAGGTGAGGAAGGCATCATCTTCCCATGACCACCTCTGTCATCGGCAGGGTGGGACTCCAGGGGCACAGCACAGCACACATATGCCTAAGACACAGAGGATTTGTCTAGGAGACCCTGGGTATTACAAAGAAAACATTTTGAATATGGTATAGTATATTGCACACCTGCTGCATGCCAACCACTGTTTGATAGGATTGTCCCACTCAGTCCTTGTGGTTGCTTTGCAGGGTAAGTATTAGCCTTGTGGAGAACCTGAGAGATTGCTTGAGACTACACAGTTCTTGCATAATAGAGCCAGAAATCGAGTCCATTGTGAGACTCCAATATGTGGCCAGTCTATCATACCATGTTGGGAGTGGCTTTTATAAGTGACCACCCTGCCTCTGACTCATTTTATTCAACATACAGTACAAAGCTGGCTTTCTCCATGTGAACTTACAAAAGTCAGGACTCACAGGGTGCCCAGGACCCTCCCTCAGGTGCTATCTGATCATGGAGGACCATTGGAACCAAACCCAAACCAAAACATATGATTTTTCTAGACCCAAAGTGTTTGAAGTCTTCTGTCCAACTCAGCCTTCCACACACACACTGCAGATCTGGTGCAGATTGCTGGGTACTTGATGCTGTATGGCCTGATGCAGACTTACAGACAGAGTGTAGTAATTTACTGTCATGATTCAGTGTGCACAGCACAGAGGACTCAAGAGAAGCCCACTCCCTGACCAGGGGCTGCTGGCACCATCAGCCTTGAGAATTTGTCCCTGGCTGTACACTGACACTTCTGATATAGAGCACATCTCCTACAGGGGCCAATGCAGCCTGAGGCCTCTCCTATCATCTCCTCTACTCCAGGGAAGGAGTGAAGACATTTCTTGACCCCAGACTAGGTGACCTTGGAGGAACCATATTCATTCATTCATTCATTCATTCAACAAACACATTTGAAACTTTGGTAGGCATGCAGTTAACAAGATCATTTCCACCCCCACAGAATTTATGACCCTCTCCGGACCTTGGTTTACTTATCAAATCAGGAGGAAGGAGGAGGAGATAGGCAGTTTCTTTTAGCTGTGAGGCTTCCCAACCTCTAGTTCCAAGTTATAAACAGCCATCATTGAGTCACACTACTGCTCTTATTGACTTGTATGTAGTGCAAACGAAGACAAAATGAAAACCGCCAATTTCAGCCTCAGAATGGGACATAGGCTAATTTAATTTCTTCACATACAGAGGGGAAGAGGAGGCTACAAGGAGGGTGTACTTTGTCTGAATTTTAGTGACACCAGGATACGGAGGCCAGTCATCCAAAACCAAGGTTCAGTCCTGTAATAGCTGCTTCCCAACCTCCTCCAGTTGATGAGCTGCTCCTGGGAAGACTTCTGGGGTTCTGCCATAGTAAGCTTTCCAGAGTCTCCCTGCTTGTGCTTGTGGCCATGCTCCTGGACCCCCTTGCAGCCCAGGAGAAGACAGTGGGGTAGACTCTGATCTCTGAACCCCAGAAGTGATATAAGATTGAAATTGCTTGTACCGAGACTGAAACAAAGATGGGCACAGAGTTGAAGCAGGACATGGAGAACTCGCTTCGCTGACCGAGTTCTTAAAACACAAGCAGGTAGGCAAGGAGAAGGCAAGTGTGAAGGAAGGCTGACTGGAGACAGCTGGCCAGAAGCTGCCCTGAGCTCACAGAGTGCACAAGGGCCAGCCTCCCCCCGCCGTCCTCGCTTTCGGGTCTTCTCGCTGTGCACTTGCAGCTGGTGCTTGGAATCTGAAGCTGGAGGGATGTTTTTAATGGCCAGCAGCAGGAGGCCCATCTCTTGTGCAGTAACTGGGACAGCTTCACTTCGCACAAGGAAATGATGCTGTGTTACTGCAAAGCTTTGGCAAATGCTGAAGCACTTGCTCTTCTCTCCTCTCCATCACTGTCCAGGAACCAGCACATTGAAACTCTACCCTTGGTGAATCAGTAGCATTTTCTGGCATCTAGTGATTCTGTAGGAAGATGGTCAGAAGCGGGAGAGGTGGAGAGTATCATCCTTGATTATAAAAACTGTTGTCCATTCTGTATATCATGTGTAATTTTAATATAAAGTGGCTCATTTTTCCATGCCTTATTATTATAAAAAGCAACTTCTAGTAGATACACAACATTGTCATTGAGAACAGCTCATCCATATATATGAAATATCATATGCAAACTTAACTCACGTACTGAATGGCACCTAACAGTAAAGACATTTTGCATCTCAGACAGAAACTTCTAGGTGGATGCCTGAGTCTGCAGCACTAACTCCCCTTCACCTGCTAGCCACTGCTCTCAACCCTGTCACTGAGCTAGTCTCCTGGCCTGTAAACCAGTTCCAGCCAATCACCTGGGGTAATTATAATGGGACTGGGAAATTCCCATTCGGATAATCAACCCTGGGATGCTGGGTGATACACCCAGGTTGTCCTCCAAGGACTCCTCTGACTCTGCTGCTTAGGGCCCTTCCTTTCTTTCCCTTGTCTCTCTTGCCAGTTTCCTTTCCCCTTCTTGTCCTTTTCCCCAAGGAGCCCCTCTTACTAGTCCGTAAACTGCTCAGGATCAGAATCACATCTTCCCACCTTTCTATCATCTATATCTAGCACAAGGTGCCTGGCACCTGGGCAGGACTCTGCCAGCCAAAGGGTGATGGAAGGAAGGAGACATGCATTTTCATGACTTCACTACTACTTAGCATATCCAAGTAATCGTCATAATTTGTCCTGAAGGCTCAGTCATTATAAATCTCTTCTGAAACATAAGTAGAACAAGCAGAGATTGAGAGACCTGACAAAACAGGGTGCAAGTCTCAGCCCCCACCCTTTTACTGTATAGTTATCTGGTCTCTCTTTTTAAAATCTTTGTGTGTGTGTACATGTGTGTATATGTGTGTGCATGTGTGTACGTGTGTGCATTTATGTGTGAGCACAGTGTGTGCATGTGTGTTCATTTGTGTGTGTTTATATATGTGTACAAGCATGTACATGTACATTGTGCACATGTGAAAGTCATAGAATAGCCTGTGATATCTATCCTCATCTTCCACTTTGAAATGATCTCTTGTTGGCCAGTTGGCACACCAGGTTATCTGGCCCATGAGCTTCTGGGAATTCTCCTGTCTGGGCCATGGAGACACTGGGATTACAGACACAAGCTGCTGTGTGGGTCCTCAAGCAAGCTTCCTCCCCAGCCCATGATTGAATCTCTTGTTTAACTTCAGTTTCTTTGATGAGGATTATGTGCCCACTGTTCGTGGTTATTGTCGGGATTGGCTTACTAAACTGTGGTTGTAAGAATGCCCAACATGAAATAAGAACATAAATATTTTAGCTCCTTCTCGTTTTTCCCTTGCTCAATGTTGAGTGATAGACTAAGTCGGGAGAGAGACTGGGAAGGGTGGATCCTCTCCAGGCTACAACACAGCAGGTGACAGTGTTGCACAATGTGAACTCCTGACTTCCTGAGGCACAGGCACCTTGATGGAACACATCTTATCACCCCTGAGCTTCACAGGATTAAAAGAAGCAGCAGGCATCCAAGAGATTGTTGTAGCCTCAGTTCCCATGCAGCCCTGTTCAGTGTTTGGACTTGCCTCAAGAGACCCGGCTCATTATGAACTGCTTGTTTGGGGACTGGAGATCTGTGCATTGGGTTTGTGAGAGCTGCACTCTTCATGCCCTGTGTTGGATCTGCCCCAGCGTGCTGCAGCTTTCTTGAGACTGTCTTTTTCAAACTGAAACAAACTGTTTCAGCCCCAGACAGGAAGCCAAGACTAGTTTGTCCTTAGCAAACTGGTGAGTAAAGAAGCTTCTCACAATGCCCCCAGACCACAGTAATACCTGCAGCCACCCTAAGCTCCAAGTGCGTGGAATCCTTACGACATCACCCTGAGCAGCCATCATCATTTCATTTTGTAGAGCAGTGGTTTGTGATTAAGACTATGACTTTAGAGTGCTGCTAAGGTTCAAATCCCGGTCTCAGCATATCAGTACACCCTCTCTCGGCATTTCTTCAGCACGAGTTTACTGTGATGTACTGTGAGGTTAGTGGATTCTGCAGCATGCCATTGACCTAGCGTCTAATGCATGCTAAGTCTACCCTCAGTAAATGGTACTGGGGTAGTGACAGAAATGGTGGCTCAGCTCTCCATTACTGTAACAAAATACCTAAAGCGGTATGAACTTAAAGAGGAAAGGTTTATTTTGGCTGGTGACTTAAGAGCTTTCAGTCCATGCTCCAGGCTTTGGGGGTCTGTGATGACATAGCATATCATGGTGTGGAGCCCATGTTGGAGAAGAGCTGCTCAGGCAGGTAAGAAGTGAGAGAGGCAAGGGGTTGAGGTGCCAAAAGTTCCTTCAAGGACATGCAACCTAACTTCCTTCCACTAGGCTCCACCTCTTAAAGGTTCTACTGTTTCCCAGTACCACTAAGCTGAGAGATAACCCTTTTGGAGACACCCTAAGGAAGGAAGGTGTGAGGGTCATCTGAGCTGAGGGATGACCAGGAGGGAGAAGGTGAAGAACAGCTTCAAACTGACGTGACCTCTGAGAGAGAGGCAGTTCAGTGCTGTTAGAATGGGGAGGTCAGTGTGTTTGGGGAGTGGAGAATACACCAGACCCCTGCAGGCTTTGCTGATGATTTCCCTCTTTACACTTAGCTCCTGGGGACAGTTGGGAGATTTGGAACAAGGTAGACATATGTGCAACACATGTGGAGAGGACTGTGTTCAATCTGGCATTTGCAGGAGATCTCCCAGCCCTGATCCTGAGCATGGGTGCAAGGCCAGGTGTTGGGGAGGAAAAAGAAGGTTTTGTGCTATTCTGGGCAAGAACTGATGCTCAGTTGGGCTAGAGGGGCAACAGCAGAGGTGAGAAAGAACACATGGTTTGAAGACAAATAATTGTGCACCTTTCCTGGTATGGTTTGGGTGTATCCGTGAGGAAACAGAAACCATGGGAGAGGGTTCCCAGGGTTCTAGATGTGGATGGATTGTGGATTGCCACTTTCTAAGTTAAAATATTTTTGTGCCTTAAGGACAATTTTATTAGCATTTGAAAGAAAAATAACAGGCAGGCAAGCTGGAAATCTCAGCAGCTGCTTGGAGGGACATGAGAAGCTGCGTGAGTAGCTGCTTGGCAGAAGGGGAGGAGGCTTCAGAACAGCAGCAGTTACAGGGCAAGAATGCTTCCGTTTGGCCAGTGTCCAAAAAAAAAGGTTGTACTTTTCCCAGTTCTAGCCCAGGTAGGCAGGCTTGCTGCCCATTGGGCTTCTGGGAAGGGAAGTATGTTATCTCATTAGGGAATAATCATTTCTCTCAACTCCTTAGCACGTCTTCAGTAAGTCAGCCTTCCCATGGGGTGGACTCCTAGCCAGGTAATTGACAGGCCCCGCTGGATTAATTAATTCTTAATATAATCTTTTATTACTTCTTTGAGAGTTTCATACATGCAAGCAATGTATTTTATTCATATTCACTCCCTACGTCTCCCCTGAACTCCTCTGAGATCCACCTCTCCCAATTTCATGCCCCACCCTTTTAATAGCCCATTGAGTCTAGTTTTGCTGTCCATATACACATAGGAGTAGAGAAGATAATTTTTTATTTTATTTTTTTATTTATTTAATTTTTTGGTTTTTCAAGTCACGGTTTCTCTGTGTATCCCTGGTTGTCCTGAACTCATGTTGTAGATTGGACTGGCCTTGAACTCACTTGAATCCACCTGCTTCTGTTTCCTGAGTGCTAAGACTAATGGTGTGTACTACCACAGCCAGCTGGAAAAGAATCTTATATATAGAAGGTGATTAAATTTGAGTAGAAAAATTTTGATTGGAAATTAATCACATTTCACTGGTGATGACTTTTAAATATTCAAATATAGATGATAGGACATGGTGGTTTTAGAATGTCCTTGAATAGTCTAACCCGCATCCAACCTTCTTGGGAGTCAGGCTCCCCTATCTCTGTTGGTCTGAGGACTCAGCTTTGCTTTCCACCCTTTGTAATATTTGAAAAGGGATGCCATGGAAGAAGAGCCTAGCGAGATGTCTGGACAGTCTAGGAGACATTCTCTCTCTTAGGAAGCAGCTCACATACTTCTGTATGTTCAGATGTTGCATCCCAATTTATAGGTGAGATAGTTCTGTTTAATATGTGTACTTTATTCATTGCTTAATTAAAACACTTGCTATTAAATATGTATGCACATGTCAAAGGTACAATGGCAAGTCAGAAAAGACCCATGGTTCTTGAGAGTGAATCCCTACACCTATCTGACATGGCTGTTCTTGTGATCTCAGAGAAACCGAGCAGGGGCTTGCCCTTTCTCTGAACACTAAGCTTGCAGGATACTGGACTGGTGGGTTTTATCGAGGTGATGCACCCTCAAGTGAGAGGATCGGTTCATTGGGGCTTCCTCTACAGCTGCCACCACTCAATCTGTCTCTGTAGGCCTCTCTTCTCCACACGACCCCTGGACAGCAGCTATATCCCCTCCCCAAGGCAGTGTATTCTAGGGTGATGACTGAATGCATCTCTCTGTGTCCAGGGTAAGTAGGTGAGAGAGAGGCAGGTGTCAAGAGTGTCTCTGTGTCCTCCAACAGAGTGTCCAGGAGAGCAGGGACTGATGGGCAGGATCTGTGGATATCTACGAGGAATAGCTATGTACTCCAAGAATAGTTGCCTTACGAAAACCCAGGCTCACGAGCCACATGAATCGGGAGTGGTGATCGCCATCACACAGGGCAGGTGGCCTGTTGAAAGTCCTGCAGTGTAGTGAAGGGAGAAGATGTTGACACAAGATACTGGCACTCAGGAAGCTGGCATTCCAGACTCTGCGGAGCCCTGACTTCCTCACAGCCGGAGCAGATGGAGACTTTTGGTGGGGACAGGTGTTAGGTGGGACAGAGAGACTCCAGGTTAGGGTAAAATGGTGGACCAAGAATCACAACCCTAAGATTCTTTGATTCATATCTTTGCTTTTTATATTTATTTGTGTGCATGTGTGTGTTCATGGCATATGTATACACGTTCCTGTGTGTGTATATGTATGTACCTACAGGTGTGTGTGTGCACCTGAATGTGAAGGCCAGAGATTAACATTGGATATTGTCAGTCAGGGGTTCTCCCTGCTCCTGATTCAGCTAAGCTGACTATTCAGTAGGCTCCAAGGATCTTCCTTTTACTGTCCTGGCAAGTCCTCAATTCTCAAATTTTAATCACACTGTAATTTCCAGCTTTTTGTGTTGCTGCTGCTGCTTGGGTGCTGGGTATTTGAACTCTGATCTTTATGCTTGCGTGCTAAACACTTTACTGACTGAGCCACCTCTCCAGCCTCATGGCTTTGCATTTCATCTTGAAAAGTGAGTCTACATGAGACAAGAGTTAGTGTAACGTTGACATCAGTGACACAAGGACGGATCTTTACTCCACCCTTCCTGCTCTGTGACCAGCAAATCATTCTCTGCGCCTCCTTCTCCCACTCCATTAAGCCCAGTCTATCCAACCTCACAGGTGTGTGTGTGTGTGTGTGTGTGTGTGTGTGTGTGTGTGTGTGTGTGTGTGTGTGTGTTTATGAGGGTCAATTGAGTTCAACCCTGCAGCCATCAGCCAGACTGCAAGGAGGGGAGAAGCCTGTGGGGCCTTGAGCAGCTGGCAGCTCCATGAAGCGTATGCGTGGCTGAGGTCACATGCTCTGGGAAGAACATTTGTGGCTCCCAAGAGCACAAATGCAAGGCATGTGTCAACTCCCTGGCAGCCTGGATGAGTAGGACACTCTGTCCTGTTTCTCCCTGAGGGCTGACACTCTGTAGCACAGAGCCCACCTGGCTTGGCTTCCAAAGATGGAATCCTTTCAGGTGCTGATAGCAACGTGCCTGCAGTCTGATCCTGGGAAAAATTTAGTCTGTGTCCCTCTCCTGCGTCATCTCACTCCCAAAGCTGATCTTCTGAAGAACTGCTTTTCCTGAAGCACAGTTCTGTGTCTGAGGAGGTCCATGCTGGCTCAGTCCTTGAAAACTAGAGGGTGCTTGCTGCTTGCAAAATCCTTGACACACCAAGCAAGGCTCCAAGTCTGTATGTCACCACCTAACACACTTGATTGGCGCCAATGAAGACATTTATTCCTGTTCAGGGTGTCCATGGTGGCTGTGCAGGGCACATCTCTCCATGCAGCTCAGGTTCTCGTTCACTAGTTATTTTCTTCACCCAGCATCACTGCAGGCTCCATATGGTAAGGTTTCCCCAGCCCCTCTGTTCACGTTAAGAACTGTGCATGGTGCAGTTGTGTGTCTGATCCTTGGCAACACTTTCTCACATCCTAGCCTGACACAGTGAAAACACCATTGAGTAGCCATGTGAGCTTGCACAAGCTAGTTATTAACTTTCTGTGTGGCTCTTAAGAAATCAAGGTGAAGGGCGTGGTGTAGCAGTAGGTGGTCTACACCGTGGCTCACATGTTCCCACACCAGACCTGCAAGGGGCCTTATTACAACCAAGCACCTGGAAAATCAGGGTGTTAAAATGACTCCCTGTCCATGTCCCAGTTTTCCATCACGAGAGAGTGTGACTCCTACCACCACCTCCCTGGGAGGTTAAGAACTGAGTGCGGCATTATGTGCGTAATGCCCAGCACAGAGCCTGGCATGGGAGGGGCTTCTTCCTTCCCTAGTCCCCTCTACCTTTCTACTACTCACCACAGAATACATTTACAAACTGAACTCATACTGAGTCCTCTTTGTAGCTTTCTCTACTGGGCCTACCCTCACCCTCCCAGAGGCTACTTAAATCCCTCATCCGAGCTCTGTCAGATGCCGCCTGTTTGGTCCTAAGACAGTCCTGGAAACACCATCCTTTTCTGGCATGAAAATCACACCGCTGACATTTTCCCCAAGGCTGGGCTCTGGCGGAGCCTCACCCTCCCTCTCAGCCCTGAGGCTTCCCCTTTCCTCACTTGCTCTGGGGCATATGCAAAGACTCGGATTTCTGCCACAGGACTTGGAACTTTTATGCTGTCTCACTGTGTTTAGTGAGCACTTAGGAATGGTCATGACCTGGGACCCTGGTCTGGGTTCTGTGTGTAGTGATTAAGGAGAATATGTAACAGGAAGACAGGCACCCCGTCCTTGGCCCCCATTTGGGCAGGGAGAAGGCTCAGTGGGTAAAACGCTTGCAGCACAAGCCTGAGGACCTGAGTTCAGGTTCCCCAGGACCCACATAAAGGTGGGCACAGCAACATGTCCCAGCTTTCCTGCAGTGAAGTGGAAGGGACAAGAGAATCTCTGAACATTCCTGGGTCGTGTAGGCTGGCATCTGTGGTGACAAGCAAGAAGTGGAAATTGAGGACCAACACCTGAGGTCGTCCCCTAACCTCCACCGTGGTTCCACGATGGCACATGTGCCTGGCTCTCACTCCCACCCACACAGACTGCACTTGGATGCCATATGCATAAAACAGAGGCTTAATACATAATAGTAAAATAATGCTTATCCATCTGGCATTCACTCAGTCCCAGCTAGCCCCTTTGTTAGATAGGTTGTGGCCATAAAGGAGGCAGACAGGTATATTTTTCATGGACCTTGCATTCTAGTGTGGGAGATGGGCAGCGGGAACATAAACAAGTAAATCAGCAAGATTATTTCAGATTCTTTGTGAATGAAATATATGCTTCTGGGGTAGTAAGAATCTGGGGGTTGTTTTATGTAGTTTATAGGGTGGCCAGGAAAGGTCTTCCTAAGGAAGTGACAGTTTTGAGTTAAGATATTGTCTTACTCTGTTTTGTGCTACTGTAACAGAGTGCTAGAGGCTGGGTATTTTATGAGTAGAAATTCATTTGCTCATAGTTTTGAAGGTGAGGGGCTGGCATCTAAAGAGGGCCTTTTGTCTGTGTGATCCCATGGTGCAAAAGTACAGAGAGAGAGAGAGAGAGAGAGAGAGAGAGAGAGAGAGAGAGAGTGTGTGTGTGTGTGTGTGTGTGTGAGTGTGTGTTAGCCAGGTATGGCATACACCAGGGATCCCACACT
Organism: Lophiomys imhausi; assembly: GCA_907164525.1. NCBI lineage: Eukaryota > Metazoa > Chordata > Mammalia > Rodentia > Muridae > Lophiomys > Lophiomys imhausi. Next base: position 853,011 of record CAJQZJ010033481.1, on the reverse strand, counting down.
CGAGAAGCCAAAGAAAGAAGATCAAACATTCAAGGTCATCCTCCACTTCATAGTAAGTTTGAGGCCAGCCTCTGCTATTTAAGACCCTGTCTCAGAGATTGTGGGTGGGAGGGCAGGCAAGAGCTTGAGTTGGCAACATTAAATGTGTTTTTACAGTGAGCATTAATTTGCTAATGAGGGTCCAGCTCTCATGACCTCAACACTGTTCCTTTGAGGATGAATGTTCTAGTACATGTTTTTTTTTTTGTTTTTGTTTTTGTTTTTTTTTTTTTGAGGAAGACACAACAGATCTCAAGTGAAGAGCAAGCCAAGAGCATCCAGACAGGGAGCACTGAGATAACACCACAGGGGTGAATGGGGCTAGCCATCAACCAGTAAGATGGAGACTCCACAGCTGGCCACAGCATGCACAGGGAGACAGATGCATGAGGTGGTGAGGTCAGAGACAGGCAGGAGAGAATATATTGGGCCCTGGATGACAAAGGAATATGGATTCTTTTCTAGAATCTATGAGAAGACACTTGAGGGTTGTTAACAGGAGGGTTGATATGATCTTAAAAACCTGATATAGCTAACTAGGGAATCCATTACCAGATACAAAAGGGGATGCTGGGGTGCCAGTTGATGGCTGCTGTAACTCTGGAAGGAAGTAGGCAATGGCCTGGACCAGGGCTCCAGTGTGGAAAGAGAAACATACTGGTGATTGTTGAAATTTGGACGTCAGTGCTTGATGAAGTTATCTACTCTGTTCACTTTGGTCAGCATTAAGTTAATGTAAATCACTGTGCCAGCTAGGTTGTGGTCTAAACTGTAGAGTGACAGGGCATTTCCTGGTGGCAGGTGGATTTTCGAGGTGGTAGACCTGACCAGGACTGAAGGCTATAGATAGAGGCAAGTTCTTGCACCTCTAAGAGATGGTTTGGGATGTGAAAAGGGGAGGGATCATAAAGAATTCTACATTCAGCAGTTCATTAGCAAATGCCTCATCTGGGCCTGGTGTCCTGGGGCAGGGGTAGAGGTAGCCAGAGCCTGCTCTTTCAGACCTCCTGTGTCTTATGAGGGGGGCAGATGTATAGAGAGCCGAATCTGGGGCAAAGGGGAAGGAAGGCAGGAGTTCAAAGGACAGGGTTAACTTCTTCTAACATCAGAGAAACTTCAGAGAACATCCTAAAAAGGTCAAAAGCTCAGAAACCTTGGAAAAGAAATGTGTACAAGAAATAGAGCCAGGTCCTACTGGCATATGTCTGGAATCTCAGAACCTCAGAGGCTGATGCAGGAGATTGTGAGTTTGAATCTAGCCTAGGATACATAGCTAGTTCCAGGCCAGTGTAAGACCTACATAGTGAGAGCCTTTCTGAAAGAGAGAGGAAGGAACATTTTTATATACCGCCATGTGATTTAGCTATAGATTATGTATTGGGATGTTATTATTCCGCTTTCTGTCATTGTCAAAAGCACTCAATACAATCAGCTTATAGAAGTGAGAGTTTGTGTTGGCTTGCAGTTCACAGATTTCAGCACCTTATCAGTTGACCCTGTTGGTTAGGCCTATAGAAAATTAGCACATTACATCAGGGGAGCAGGACCTGCCACCAGTGTCCTAGCTTCCTCCTGTTAGGTTCCCACATCTTAAAGGTTCTACCACCACTACTCCCAGCCCCACATGTTGAGGATCAGACATTTCATACATGTGTTTTCGGAAATGTTGCAATCTGGATTGTAGCAGAGCAGATTTAGGCCGCTGTGTGTGTGTTGACTGCCCAGTGAGGGACTTGGTATGGCGTGTTTAAGGTGATGAACTTAATCCAGAAACTAACCAGCATCCAAGAGTCGGTGTCTAGTGGATAGAAAGTCAGTTGTTGTCACAGAACCCTAACCAGCTTCCCTTCCCCCCACCCCCACTCCAGATCTGGATGCAGCCACAGAAACATTCTCCACACAGCACTCCAGGTAGCCACTTCCAGTCAGAAGTGGAATTGGCAGGAGATAAGGCCCATTTGGCATTCCCAAAAGAACATGAATCTGTGAATATGCTTAAAGAGCTCCAAGACCACATTCTTCCTTGAATTGCTTCATTAGCTACAACTCTATGTTTCCTACCTCATATAAGACACAGTGGGAAACTGGAGTGGTTAGGAGGCCCAGGACCCCTGCCACTGGGAAAGGGATGACCATAGCACAAAGGTAGTTCATAGTAATGTGTTTCCAAGTGTGGTCATGTTTGTATGAATTTGAAGGGGTCAACACTGAGATAGGAAGTCCAGGGCTCTCAAGGATGTCCAACAGTCCTTGAAACGTAGGGAAGTAGAATGTCTGAGTAAATGAAGGAGACATTCTTGCTCCTGTGAAGAAGATAAATGCCCTGGACCAAGAGATCAGGAGGTAGCCATTAGTCTTTGAACTCAATAGCAGCTTTGGTCGTCTTTGCAGCTTTGGACTCCCAGAGCCCATACAAGCTGGTGTGCTCAGGGGCCCTAATTAAATAAATGAACATGGGGAAGAACTTAGCTACCCAGCCAGCCGACCCTACAACTTGGATGCCAAGCCCAGCTGCTGAGTTCTCAGCTCTGCAACAACCATGCTATTCCCAGTCCTCTAAATATTCCAGGGAGAAACATAGAATAGTTCCCAGCAAAACACATAATCACTCACTTCTAAAATGCCTCAATTTCATCAGCACAAAATATCAAAAGCAAGCACGACTCCACAGCTCTGATCTGCCTTCTAAAAACAGAACCTGTGTCTGTCTCAGAGCTGTGAAGAAAATGTATTAGGTTGTATTAAACATCAAGATTGTCCTTTTTGAGGAAAAAATGAATTAAATCTTATTCTGACCGGGGATTTTAATTGGAATTTGAGTCAGTTTGATTTAAATGTGAGCATCTATCTGGAGAACATTTATTGACATCTGCTATGAGCAGGACTCTGTGTGAGGCACAGGGGAGAGAGGAACATGAACAAGATACATCCTCTCAGACAGAACTGATGGCCTAGCCTGGAATGAAACATATATGCCCTTGGCTGTGACCCAGGTGGACAGAGTATGCCACAGTGGTTTGTGCCCCAGCCAGGAGTGATCAGAGGAAGAGATCACTTCGAAGCTCACCCAAACGGGAATTCTGCCCCCCACCCCACAACTCTGTGGAACTCAGAATCCAGACTAAGGGGGTGCGCTCTTCAGCTGTCTGATGTTCTCAGTCACCGTCCAGCCATGGAGTGGATCACCCATCTCTCTTATTGGCAGTAAGAATCATGCCAAGCTATATTCCTGTGTAAACATGCTGTACCTCCTCGATCTGTGGCCCTTTCTTGGGGCTGATTTCAGGAAAAAGCTGTTCCCTGCAGCAGGAGTTAGCATCCCATCTCATGCGAGCCTGGGAACTGTTTGTTCTGCAGGTGACAGTTTCTGTTGTGATTGCCAATGAAACTCGGGACCTAAACGAAAATAGGGCCATCTTCTCTCTGACATTGTTCAAGCACTACTGGTCACACTTTGTCTGGGTGGGACTCCGTGGACGTAGGAGACACATACCGGCCCCGCCCTCTGGGGGTAGTGCGGTCCAGGGCCAGAGGTGCTATGGTTGGAGCTGGGAGAAACTCTTATGGATTCTGGGGGAAAAGAGAATGCTTTTAGCCAGGACAGGAAAACTCAAAGGTTCTGTGTGATTAGCCTTTGAATAATGCACAGATGATAAACCTTCAAGTAGCTGGAGTCTGTGAAAAGTGACGGAGAAGCAAAAGCCCCCAGGCATGCTTATGAACACGGGGAAGCTTTAGTCTCTTCATTGTGACTGGTGCTCCAGAAAAAGGGGCCAGGTTATCACACCAGCTTCCATGCTTAGATCCAAGTGCAGGCACTTACATATTCTATAGGCAGTAAAATGTCACTAGTAGTTTTAAAACAGACTGAAGTATGAAACCCTGGGCTTAGAAAAGATTTCAGATGTGGTTGGCCCAGCTCTACACACTAATACTTAGCTCCAGAGGAGAAATTCCTGATCCACAATCAAGCACCTAGTGCTAGAGCCTGGGCTGGAACCAGATCTCTCTGGCTTTAGAGCTAGCAATGTCTACACATTCCGTAATTGTCTCAGTCAGTGTTCTATGGCTATGAAGAAACACATGACCACAGAAATTCTTATACAAGAAAGCATTTTTTTTTTTTTTGGTTTTTCGAGACAGGGTTTCTCTGAATATCTCTGGCTGTCCTGGACTCGCTTTGTAGACCAGGCTGGCCTCGAACTCACAAAGATCCGCCTGCCTCTGCCTCCCAAGTGCTGGGATTAAAGGTGTGCGCCACCACCGCCTGGCACAAGAAAGCATTTAATCGGGGCTGGTTTACAGTTTATGGGTTTGGTTCCCTCATGGAGGGGAGCATGGTAGCACAGAGGCAGGCCTGATAGCCAGGGAGGCAGCAGGAAGAGAGTGAGACACTAGGCATGGCTTTAGCATTTGAAACCCCAAAGCCCACCCCCGTGACACATTTCCTCCAACAAGGCCACACCTCCTCCAACCACCCTGTCAAGTGATACCGCTCCCTAGTGACCAGTCATCCAAATATATGAGCCTATTAGAGCTATTCCTCTTCAGACACCACAGTGGTGATACCTGTCTGGTTAGGAGGATGGCTGAGGCTTTCTTGGGGAGGTGGGCTGAGGGAAGAGTCTGAGGGGGCTGGCTTTTACAGTTCAATTGAGAGAAGATGGGAGGCTGTTAGGCTGTATGCAATAGGGCGGGAGGCAGGGGCTGGTACATAAGAACACAGAGGTTAAGACAGCAGGGCTTAGATGGAAAAGAAAGTTAGAAAGTGAGATCCACTCACATCATTTCTGTGACTGTTCCTTACTGGATTCTCCCACTGTGCTCCATTTGCTGAGCTTTCTCCAAGTGGAGAAGAAGGGCTAAGATCCAAAAGGAGTGTAGTAGACACCTCCAGTAGCTCCCACACTGGAGTTCTTGACCACTTGTTCTGTTCCTCTTGTGTAGAGTACCCAGTCACTCCCTAGAACCAGAAATTCCAGGTCTCGGGGCCTTGGAATTTGACCCATTTACCAGCCACCATTCCACCATCATTGTTTTACCCGCAGGGTCTGCCCGTTGCCATCGTTACCCAACTGTCTGTGGTTTTGGGTTTCCTGCCAGGCCCTGTGAAGGTGCCGTGTGTGTGAGTCGACTCCTAGCCCATGGCTGTGGAATCAGAGACCTCAGATGACCTACACGCCTTGCCAGGCCCAAGAGTAACTCGGCACCCAGCCTGAGGGAGCACTGAGCTGGGCAGTACAGACCTGACCTGGAACCGTTGCCCATCAGCATCACAGTGCAGATTTCCAGCTACCTGCTTAGTCAGAACCTCTAGACACAAAAACCAGGAATTGTCCTTTAAATATTTATTTATTTATTCATTCATTTATTTGTTTGTTTGTTTGTTTGTTTGTTTATGGTTGTGTGTATATTGCTTGCATGAGTTTATGTGCACCACATGTGTGCAGATGCCTGCAGAAGCCAGAGATGGTGTCAAATCCCCTGGAACTGGAGTTGTGGACCTTTTGTGAGCTGCCCAATATGGGTGCCATGAACCAAACCAGGTCCTCTACAAGAGTACTCTTAGTGGCTAATCTGTCTCTTCAGCCCAAGAATCAGTATCCTTGACAAGTAGTGCGAGTGGCTGTTACCTGCCTACAATTTGAGAGTCTACCTTACATCACTTACTATTTTTTTTCATAGACTTGGGTTTCTTGGTTTGAAAATAATAAAATTATATATCCAGTTATATTAGTCAGGATTCTCTAGAGGAACAGAACTGATAGAATACACACACACACACACACACACACACACACACACACACACACACCATATATATATGAGAAAGAAAGAGGGGGAGGAAAGGAATTTGTTATAGTGACTTACAGGTTGTGGTCCAGCTAATCCAACAATGCCTGTCTACCAAGGGAAAGTCCAAGAATCCTGTAATTGTTAGTCTATGAGACTGATCTCAATTGGTCTTCCATGTATGCTGGAATCCCAAAGAAGTAGGCTCTAATATACCAGTAAAGGAACTGACTTGCCAGTGAGAGCAAGAACAATCAAGCAGAGAGAGAGAGAGAGAGAGAGAGAGAGAGAGAGAGAGATCTTCCTTTTTCCATGTCCTTTCCATAGGCAGCCAACAGAAGGTGTGGCCCAGATTAAAGGTATATCTTCTCACCTCAAAGATCCACATTAGAAATGAGGCTTCCCACTTCAAATGATTTAATTAAGAAGAAAAGAATCCCTCACAGCTGTAGCTAGCCACTTGGGTTTTAGTTAATTCCAGATGTAGTCAACTTGACACCCAAGAACAGCCACCACACCAACTTACCATGAAAACACAAAAGCACATTGGAAAAATGCTAAAAGGTGATACGTATTATTATGTGTCATTAAAGTTTGTCATCTTGGCATCAAGGAAATTTGAATTGCTCTTCAGACTAAAATACACTAAAAACCAGTAAAAGGGCTAAGAGGTCACACTTGAAAACTATTCGTCTACTAAGTGAGTGAATGAATCCCTCTGAGAGAGGCCCTGAAGAGAGGTTGGCACACTTTGCCTTTGATATCCTTTCCCTCCCACACTCAATCACTGTCATCTCTGGATGCCCATTACAGACCAGGGCCCTGTGCCAAGCCAGGAAGATGAGGTAATGAGATATGGCTCTGTCCTCAAGGCTTAGAGGTCAGTGTGAGTGTTCGGCGTGGTGTCAGGAGCGTTTGCTCCTGAGCAGGCAGGGTGGTAGGCATCAGTGCTTTGGTGACAAGAGCAGGAAGTAGTTTTCTTGGGGCTTTCAAGTGAGTTGTCATCCAAGGATCTGGCCCCTAAGCCTAGGATTGTTCCCAAAAGAAAAGTGCCTTTTCTTTTCATTCTTTGTTACTGGCTTCCATCTTCGATCTGTTGAATTTTCTGCTTCCTCCTCTTCTCTCCCATTGAATCAATCCCAGGAACTCTGTGTTCTGGGATTTTCTTCAACCTTCCAAAATCTGCTTTCACACTCAAAGTCAGTCAGCACTTGGGTTTAGTCATGAACACTTTGAAACAGTACTCTTTCGAGGAAGGGTGCCATTCACGTGGTTTTAATCCAAAATGCTTTAAACTGCACTGGGGCTTTTGTTGGTGTTGGTTTATGTGTTTGCTTTTTAGCATCAGGTGTTGTACTTGAGTGATATTCAGGGCAGAGTTATTGGCAACTTGTTTTCTCTCACCTCTTTTATTTTCCTACAGAATAGTCGTTGTTTTGCTTATTTACAAATAGTTCAAATTAATGCCAATTTAAGGGGAATTGTAAAAGAATGACTCCTTGTGTCTAAGGTTATTATTTAAGGTAAAACAGCAATGATGAATGCTCAGCTCTCAATCAGAGATAGCCCGTCACAATCAAGTGCCCAGCCCATCATGCCCTGGTGCTCTGTAGATGGCCCACACGCCAGTGGCCTTGGCAGGCACCAGTTAGCAGAGCCCTAGCTGACCTGAGAAACGCTGCGTCAGAATCTGGGTCCTAACTTGCTTCCTTGCAATTTACCCGCACATCATAGTTTTAGAGAGAGTGTGAAGATAGGGCTTAATCCCTGTTGATTGATGGGGACACTGGAGGTCAGAGAGAGCAAGGGACTTTCCCAAGTAGCCAAGGTTCAAGGCTGGCTTGTTTGATTCCAAGCTCAGCATTGTGTCCTCTGTAGATCCAGGTTCCATAGTCATGAAGAGGGGAGCATGTGACACCTTTTCAAGGTCCAAACACATTGTCTTATGGGGATGACATGATACAAGATGAGTCAGGAGCTCACATAGTGAGCCTTGATTTTACACCCAAGTAGGGAAGCTCCGCCAGGCAGGCCACCTCTGCATTTTGCAGATTGGGAAGAGCCCTCCGCATTTTAAAGTGTTATGAGGGTGTAAGGAGTTTGGTGTAGTGTGCGGGGCTCATGCACTATGACTTTCTCGGTGAAAGATCAGGAAATCCAAGGGTTGCTTCTGATTCTTCTTACATGAAGACAGCTTCTGATTTGAATGATTGCATTTGGTGGCCAGCGAAAGCCAGGAAGTCAGGCTTTGGTTACTAGATCTCTTGAGTTATGAATGACTGTCTTGTGCAGTAAGAGGGAGTTTCCCAAAGCTAGGGTGTGGGAAGTAGCTAAAAAGAAGGCATAAAGTATCAAGATGACAAAATGTGTTGTTTATAAGGGCCAAAAATGAGTGCTGGGTCCTCCACTCAAGTGAGCAGGTAACAGCCAAGCTCGGTGTGGAGCAGAACAGTTGGCTCCCCCTGGATTTATAATGCACCTCCACCAGCCAGGGTCTCTGCAGAGTGCCAAAGGCTCTTTGAAGGGAGTGGCTCCATATAAGATAGCCTTTTAACTCAGACAAATGAGTCCCAGCTTTTAAACTGGAAGAGATAATTCTTGAAGGAAAATGGGAGAAAGACAGTGAGTTTCTGTGGATTGGTGAACAAGACCACCACATACCCTAGATTTCCCGTGGTCTCAGGGATACTGGACTTATTAGAACCAGGTGTCCAGGTAGGCCTGGACTCAGTAAGGACAGCTCAGCCCTCCTTTGCTGCACCTTGCCCTGTCCCCCAGATCCATGGTAGCAGACTACTGCTGGCACTGTGTGGAGCATGTCCAGGATTGGCCATGTCTTATTGCTTACTAAAAGCCTGTCTTGTCAACCTTGAAGAACTTACTATAATTTATTTTTTTACCTATTTACAAACATCTCTTCTGTCTCTATAGGGAGGGAAGGAGAGAGTGAGGGAGGAAGGGAGAAAAAGGAGAAAAAGGCGTAAGGCGTGTGCCTGCCTGCATGCGTGTGTGTGTGTGTGTGTGTGTGTGTGTACGTGTGTGCATGCGTGTGGTGCATGTATTGCTTTCTAAAGCAAACTGTGCTCAGCACTTCTCCATACTTCCATACTTGCTCAGTGGAGAGAGAACAGCAATGGTACCTAGGCCTCCCTGGAAAACAGCTACCATTCCCCAGATGCTCATCCCTGACTCCAGCCTGGTACCTTGTTATCTGGTTGCTTGTTAGACCCGAAGGTCAGTTCCTAAATCCATTTTCCATTGAAGGTAAGGTTGAGTAATGGGGAGAGGTCGCTCACTGAAGAGCCCAAGATGGCAATAGGGACCTTCTAAGGACAGAGCCACAGTCACGAGGCCTGCACAGATCTGCACTTCCCCACAGAATAGCGGGCCAGGATTGCAACAGAAGCTCCAGACTTCAGAGTCGCCTCACCCATCTCTAACCCTTCCTCTGCTCCAGCATCTCCCTTCCTCTTTGCTTTTAAAATTCCTCTCCTGGGAAGTGTGACTACTCTGTGGGGAGAAATGCTTTGAGAAGCTGTTTCTGTGCTTCTCAAACACACTGGCTGAGTGTTCTCTGTTGGCTGCTGGCTGCCTCCTAAGCCGTCACAGCCATTTGTGGTCCGTGGTATAGTGTAGTCATCCCCTCTAAGCATCAAGGGTCTCCAGTTTCCTCTTAACAGAATAGCTGTCCCTTGGGGACCGGATACCTGTTCAGTGGGCCCAGGTTTGCCTTTGTGCTCTAGCAGTAAAAAGACCATCCAAGAAGATTACCTCTTACCCTCTTTGCCCCAACTCATCATAATGGAACCTGAAGCTTGGAAGAAACCTCTACTAGTTCTTAACTTTAAATACTGTTTTATTTATTTTTAATATTTATTTATTACTTCAGGTTACATCTCCATCGAAGTGTCCTCTTTCTGCCCCTCCCAGTCCCGCCCTCTTTCCTCCCTTCCATCACACTCCTCTGGAGTAGAGTGTCCCTACATAACACTCCCCCACCCCAGTTCAGCAGTCATATGAGGGCCAAGAGCCTCCTCATACGGGGTGGGGAGCTACAGGGCAGCACCACTAGGGCAAAGTGTCTCATTGACAGAGAAAAAAGTATGTTCATGTTCCCTTTGGTGCATTCGTTGTAGTATGGTTGTCCTTGTACTATATGTCTAAAATCCGACTATAAGTGAATAGATGCCATGTGCATCCTTCTGTGTCTGGGTTAGCTCACTCAGGATGAGCTTCTCTAGTTCCATCCATTTGGCTGCAATGGATGGAACATCCATTTGCATGATTTTGTTTTTTCTGATGGCTGAGTAGTATTCCATTGTGTAGATGTACCACAGTTTTTTAATCCATTCTTCGGTTGAGGGATATCTGGTTGTTTCCAGTTTCTAGCTATTACAAATAAGGCTGCTATGAACATAGATGAGGGAACTTCCTTGTGATTCGGTGAGGAGTCATTTGGGTGTATACCCAGAAGTGGTATGGCTGGGTCTTGAGGTAGGGCTATTCTAAGTTTTCTAAGATATCATCAGACTGACCTCCATAGTGGTTGCCCTAGCCTGCACTCCCACCAGCAATGGAGAAGTGTTCCCCTTTCTCCACAACCTTGCCAGCATGTGCTGTCATTTGAGCTTTTGATCTTAGCCATTCTGACAGGTGTGAGATGGAATCTCAGAGTCGTCTTGAGTTGCATTTCTCTGATGATTAAAGATGCTGAGCATTTCTTCAAGTGTCTCTCAGCCATTAGGGATTCCTCCTTTGTGAATTCTCTGTTTAGCACTAATCTTATGTGCATGAGTGTTTTGCCTGCATGTCTGCCTGTGTACCATATGTGTGCAGTGCCCACAGAGGACAGAAGACAGCATCAGATTTCCTGGAACTGGAGTTACAGACAGTTGTGAGCTGACATGTTGTGGTGGGAATTGAACTCAGGTCCTCTGGCAGAGTGCTCTTATCCACTGAGCCATCACCCTAGCAAACATCTACTCCATATATCAATACAAGACAGCAAGGCCCAGACGGAAGAGCACTACCTCAATTCAGATCCCACCTCCACCGCTCAGAAGCTGTGTAACCCTAGGCTGGTCACCTGACTATCTACGAAAAGGTTTGCAGGGCTCTGCTGCAGAAAAAAGATGCTGTAGATAAAGAGCCTGAACACATTATGCTTAATAAGTGTAAGGTAACACCATGATGCCCTGTCACCCAGCAGCTTTCAGTCTTTGTCATATATGAACCTTCCTCCCTCACTCTGCCAGTCTTCTGCTGATGTTATCATCACCATTACTTTTGCTGTGGTAAACCATAGCACACTGTATTCACTAGCTTTCTGTTGCTGTGATAAAATACCATAAGCAGAGCAGCTTATGGAAGAGAATTTCCTTGGGTTTGTGGTTCCAGAGGGGTAGAGTTGGTCACAGTAGGTGAGCATGGCAGCGACCAGCAGGCATGGCAGCAGGAGCAAGCAATTGAAAATCAAATCTGCAACTGCAAACCTGGAGCAGGGAGAACTGGAAGTGGGGCCAGGCGGTGAACTCTGAAAACCCTCCCTGGGTGACATGCTTCCTCCCGCAAAGCTGCACCACATCCTCAGACAGCACCACCCACTGGGAACCAAGCCTCTGAGACATTTCTCATTCAAACAGCAACACACACCATGAAACTTGTCATTTTAGCTACTTGAATTGTATGGTTTAGTGGCATAAAGTACAGTCACATTTTTTGTCCAGCAGTCGCTCTCATACCTCTACAGAATTGTTTGTTTCTTTTGGTTTTTTTGTTTGTTTGGTTTTGGGTTTTGTTTGTTTGCAGTGCTCATGCTAAACACTGCTGAGGACTTACCTTCCTTTCTCCAAAACTTTTCTCTGTTCTAATACCAAAACTCTGCACCCATTCCATACTGACACTCCACACTCCCTTTTTCCCTGCCTGGACACTGTATCTGGGATTAGATGCCCTTGTTCTTAACTGTTTTCTCTCACCGCAAAGGGAATTTCACAGGAGTTTTCTTTGAGTTTTTCTGACTTCCATTGGGAACCCAAGAGTAAAAGGCCTGAAGGAGTCATAGCCAACTTTTCAAGAGCTGTGGACTGTTGCAGAATAGTATAGCTACAGCTGCTTTGCATGGGCTCAGTCAGGCAGAGAACTTTCTAGAGACTGGTATATTCCTTCTAAAAATATCAAGGAACATGGCTTGACATTGTATTGGGGAGAACCCAACAGTTTCTGAATTCTTGAAAAGCATCTAATTTGTGGTGAAGATGGAATGACAAACTCATGACAAAGGTGTAGTGTCATGACTGGTTCAGAGGACCTTGTCTGTGGGTTGTTGATACTATGATAGTACCTTCGTACAGACTTTATGTTGATGCTCTCTTCATTTTACTGAGGAAACTGAGCCTGTGAACCCAGAATTACAGGGCTAGTAAGCCACAGAGTCAGTCTGGGATTGAAACTTTCCTAAGATCCTACCTACTGTCTCTTGCAGGCAGCATCCCCGGGATGCATCCTAAAAAGGCCTTGGTTTCTCTGGGGTCCTGTCTTTTCACTGTTTCTGTCACCTGATATTCAAGCTTGAGAACTTTCTGACTTTGTTCATTCCTGTTCTCTTATGCCAATTTGAAATAGTCACTCTATGTTCAATAGAGTGTTTTGGAACAAGAACCAGAAACCATGGGCTGTCTAGTTTATGGAAGCTGATGGACTGTGTCAGTCATTGGTCATGATTTCATCAGAAAATGGTTCTTCCTAGAACACTCCAGACATCAAAAAGTACTGGGTAGAGTATGTTTAGATAGATAGATAGATACATACATACATGCATGCATACATAGATACATAGATAGACAGACAAATGAATGAATGAATGAGTGAATGAGTAAATAAATAAGCTTGCATTGGACTTGAAGCATGATTTGAATTCTCTTCAGAAATGAACTAGGTCATTGTCTGACTCTTCCTCACAGTGTCAGGAACCTCAAAGTGCAGTCACAGAGAGATAAACTCCTATACTTGTGTTTTTTTCTGTGCTTCTCAATGTCTAACTCTGTCTTAGTTACCATATGACAAGGTCCCCTCAAATGAGATACATTTCAAGTAGGTAAATCAGTAAAGTCTAGGTATCAGACACTGAAGACTGTGACCATTTATTGCCGTGTCCCCAGCACGGAGCCCAGTGTCTAGAATGTAATAAACATGCAGCAGATGTTTTTCAGGAGAATGACCAGAATTTAAGGTGATTTAAAAGATGGTGACTTGGTGCTTGAGTTTGGACTTTCCGGGTAGAAGCCATTAAAATAGAAGTATTAAATGATTTCCCCTGGACTCTGGAGCATCTGTTATTAGGAAATTGTGTGTACATACTGATAATAGACACCAAAAATAAATAAGATAGTAGCCCATCTCTTATTACTGCTGAGGGCTAAAGTGTGCCCCTCTTAATTAGCAGGTAGGAGGTCCATGGACAAATGTGACTATTAGGCAATGAGGTCTAGAATGAGGTTACCGAAGGTTAAATGACATCACAAGTGCTGGGCCTTGATCAGGGAGCACTCATGTCCTTATAAGAAGAGGAAGAGCCACCAAGAGCCACCCTCCCCTCTGTGTGTGCACGGAGAATGCCTTGAGGGGCACATCAAGAAGCAGCCATCTGTGAGCCTCCCCAGAAACCCACTCAGATGGCATCTTGGTCTTTAGCCTCTACCTTCTAGAACTACAAAAACAATCAATTTCTGTGGTTTCAGCCACCCGGCCTGTGACACTTTGTTACAGCAGTCACAGACAAATCATCTCATAGGAGAGGTCTGGAGCTGTCTAGCCAGGGTTAGTGCAGTGCATCTGTGTCTCGTCCTCCTTCTCTGTTTGCTCTGTTCTTGCCTCCTCTCTTTTCTTCTCTATCCTCTCTTCCCTCCTCCCTCTGCTCTTGACTTAGCTCAGTGCCTTGCACATGGACTGTGTCCCCTGCTCACCCTAATTTAATTCTATCTTCTGTTTTATTATTATCCTTATTATCTTCGAGGCATTCCTACAGTCCAAGAGGACAGGAAGCAGATAGAAGGAAGGAGCAAAAGAGGCCCGATGGCCACTAGCAATGTCCATTTTCTACTCCATGACTAGAGACTGATCTAGAACCACACATAATTATGATTGCCTTACTTATAATTTCTGTTGCTGTGATGAAAACATTATGACCAAAAGCAGCTTGGGGAGCAAAGGGTTTATTTTACCTCACATCATATAAGTCTGTCACTGAGAGGAGCCACTGCTGGAACCTGGAGCAGAAACTGGAGCAGAGGCCACAGAGGACTTGTGCTCACTGACTTGCTCTGCATGGCTTATATACACCTCAAGACCCATACATACCCAGGGATGGTACCAGGCCATGTGGGATGGGCCCTCCCACATCAATCGCTAGTCAAGGCAGTATCCTGCAGACTTGCCTACAGGCCAGTCTTAATGGAGGCAGTTTCTCAATTGTAGGTCCATCTTCTCAGATAATGCTAGCTTGTGTCAAGTTGATGTAAAGCTAGCCAGCACCATAAGGAAGGCTAGAAATTAATCTTTTAACTGGCCATGTGCCTGTCCTAAGTGAAATGTGGAGTCTGTTACTAGTGAAGGAAGGAGAATGGATCTGGAAGTGGGCTCGCAGCAGCCTGTGCTGAAGTCTGAGCACAGCTGAGGAATCCAGAAACTAGAAAGTCAGCTTCCCACACAGAGAACCTTTCTACCTCTCAGCGAGGGAATGGTACCCTGTGTATCCAGAGAGAGGCAGTGGGAGGAGCCAGCTCTCCCTGGATGAGGCGTAGCCCACACCCTCTGCTAGCTGGGCCTTAGTCATCTTAAGGTTTTCTCTTCCTCTGTTTCTAGTATCTTGACCTCATCCCATTCTTAGAACCTGCTTGCCCTCAGGTGTCCTCCAATACCCTTGTTCTGAGATGTTCTTTGATACCTCGAGTTCTGCTCGTTCCTCCAGGCCCAGTCAGAATCTTCCTCTTGGAAGTGCTTCCTTTCTTTCAAAGAGTTGAGGCTGGCAGTGTGCTGGGCTGGGGTGAGGAGAAAATTCACAGAAAAGTTCTGTCTTGGCTGGGTGATCAGGATGGATACCTTGTGATAGAATGTGTTCTTAGTGTGTGCTTTTGATGTGTCAGTGATGAAGAGGACCCTTTACCTCTGTAGACTTCCTCCCAAACCATAACCCCAGCATATCTGTAGAACACTTGCAAGTGGTCAAATTTGTCCAGATCATCAGAAATGAATAAAGTTGGAAAAGGGCCAGAGGAACTTAAGGGTACATGACAGTTAGAGAAAGGTGCAATAGGAAGTGATATTAGAGGAGTTTATAGTGACGTAGTCTCTTAGCTGTCACCCCTGTATCACAGTGATGCTAACTGTTGGGAAAACTGGAGAGCGGCGTTGGTGTTTGAGGAGCTCGGCACTAGGTTTTCAACTTTTCTGTGAATACAAAATAAAAGTTAATTAAAATAAATTGATTGCCCTTTTCACTGGTTAGGCATGACGTGGGCCCTGTCCTTGCCCTCTCCTGTGAGTGCCACCCATTCCTTCACTTCAGGGTAGAGGGCATACTTCGGGGTCCATCCATGCGTGGCAGCATTTTGGCCCCTGGGTGTCTGGTGATACTTTCCACGCCGAGCCTTCTACCAGTTTGGACACATGTTCTTCTCCTGCCCAGCGAGGGCCACCCAGAAAGTTGCTGTGGAGGTCTCACGCTAAACAGGTCCCTGTCTCTCCCCATGTGGAGTTGTTCCTTTAGACCTTGAATCCGTGCAGTGAAACTTCGCCTGCCTCTCCTAACAGATCGCTCCCACAGGGTGAGATTGCATTTGCATATCTCACTCCATTCTGCCCTACCCCATTGAATTCAGTTTTTCTCTTTAGGAATCAGTTTATGAGTCAAACTGCCAGTTCTAAATTTAGTGCTGCCTGTGATGTGCAGAATGCGTTTGCTGCTGCCTGCGATATGTATTTGGAAATAATGGTTTTATTTATCCACATCCAGTAATTCTGACTGCCTGCTGGGTTTTCTCAGGAAAGAGTTTGTCATCTCCTTCCTTCCTAATGATGAAATGTTGGCTGTTTGGGTCCCAGAGGCCCAGCCTGAGCCAGACGCTAGTGACTTGAGTCTCTGTTTAATTCAGCAATGCCATCCACAAGATCCTGCTGCCACAGGGCTCTCTGCAAGGCTTCTGTTCTGAGGAGTTTGGAAACTGGTCTCGGGCAGGCTCCTGTACTCACTGGATCATGTAGACTTGTCTTGGGCCCATCCTGATAAAAATTTGTCCTTTAGGGAGTGAGGGGATTACCCTTCTGTGCTGGAATACAGAAGACAGTCACATAAACATGATTGGAAGACAATAAAAGAAGGCATGCTGGGCCAGGGGATATGTGGCCCAGGGTGGATAAGAAGGGAAGTAAGTGCTCCATGTTGTGAGGAAAGGCACAGAGAGATGTTAGAGTTTAGGTTTGATGGCTACTAGGTGTTTCCAAGGGGAACTAAGGAGCTAAGTGGTACGGATTAGCTTCACAGGCAGCTCTAATAATATACCATACTTTAAGTGGCTGCCGTGTCCTCTCATGCTAATGAACTCAACTGGAGGTCCAGCGACCTAAATCAAAGGGACAAATAGTGGTGTCATGCGTCCTCTGCAGGCTCAAGGCTTAGACTTCTTTGCTTTGTCCCTTTAAGTTTTCTGAAGCTCATGGCTGCAACAGTCGAGCCTCTGCCTCTCCTCCCCTTGGCCTCCTCTTCCTGTCACAGTCTGTCTCTCACAGACACTCGTCGGGGACCGCCTAATGGTCCACTTCTGTACACCCCCAAATCCTTAACTTTGTTGCATCTATAAAGTCTCCCCAGAGGCTTTTGGGGGAAAATCCAGTCTTTGCCTTTTCCAGCTTGTACTGACTGTTGGCATTCTTTATCTGTGGGCACATCACTCCAATGTGTGTCCCAATGGTCATATTACCTCCTCTTCTGTCTATCAAACCTCCATTTCTGTCTATGAAGCCCTCTTTGCCTTTCCCTTAAAAGTATACTTATGGCTTAGACTTTAGCTCACTGCAGACTGTGTGTTAGTATATATGCATGGGCCCCACGTTCAACCCTAGCACCAAAAATAAGGGACACCTGTGGTGCCCTTTATGGCCAACCAAGGTAAACCAAAACAACCTTCTCACTCCCAAAACCCTTACTGCTATCACACCTGTAAAGATTCTTCCTAATACAGTCTCACCCCGGAGGTTCTGGATGTGATGGCATTGATGTGTTGTCTGGCAGCCCATCTGTGTACCGAGCACACGGCCAAAAGGCCTTTGCATGTATTCCATGTAGCTCTAAGAATTTATTAACCTTCTTTATCAGAGGAAAACACCAGGGCTGAGCAACTTAGTGATTCAAGGACATTAAAGAAGCAATGGGAGAAGCCAATGGTTGAGTCCCAACTTAGAAGCCCACTGGCTCCTCACACTGAGCAGAATTCCTATGGCATCACATGGGTTAGAAAGGCCCAGCACCAGGACCAAGGCAGGATCATCTTTCTCTAGGGACATAGTACTTGAAGGAGAAATGGACCATGGCTGACATCCTAGAAGTTTGCCAAAGTCCTTCCGCGTTTGAGGGACCTCTGTGTTTGCAGTAGAGGCTGTCACTGGTCAGGTGGGGACAAACTTGGGGAACCAAGTGCATGGATCAAGAAGCTCCATGTTCCCTGAGCCCTGCCACAGTAAGGTCCCAGAACTTTCTGCCATCCCTGCCCTTGTGGCAGAGCAGAAACTGACTAAGAGACATATCCCTGCTTTACCTCTCACTCACTGTACCCTCAAACAAGGGACCTCAGCTTCCCAAGCTCCTGTTCCCTTGTTTGGAAAACACCAATATTCTTGAGATTTCACAGACATACAAATGAAAGTGGCTGGCACAATTCCAAAATACACCAGGCTGAGTAAATGTGACTTCCATTTCATCAAGAGACTTTCTTTTTAGGCCAGAGAAGTTGTTTCCAGACTTCTGGGTACTGAGTGTACCGAGACTCTCAGGTTCCTATATGGGCATCAACAGCACAGCTTTCCAGTATAGACTGATTTTACCGGGGGACTAGAACACTGTGCACACAGGAGGTGTCATGGAGTGGGGTGTTAGTTTGGTATGTATGGAAAACTTTTTAGAAAGTTCAGATGTTAGAAAGGAGTTCTTCATACCCAAATATGTTGATAGTGTAGCACAGGACCCAGGTATAACCGGAAAGATCCGATTACAGGAGAACAGCACTGTTACAGAGCTGTTGGGATTCTCTGGAAAGTTGGGTGTACCACTTGGAGAAGGTTGGGGGGAGGTGGGGATATCTGGGCTCCAGTCTCAGAGACAGTAGTTGACTTCATTTGGAGAGGGGACTACAGGTTAAAAGTCCAGGTGGCGAGGGACAGTTTCATGGCTCAAGCAGGTAAAGACACTTGCACCCAAGCCTGAAAACCTGAGAGCCACCCCTGAGATCTTCAGGGTGGAAGGGAAGAACCAATTTGTGCACTCACACATACACACAGCTAAGGCCGCTTGCTCACACCTGCAAAGCACTGCCCAACTTGTAAGCTCTGAGGAGGATTTTTGAATAGAGGAGTCATGGGATTAGACTTTCAGAAGGATCACAGGCTTAGTGTCCTGGAGTGTGGAGGCTGAGACTGACTGGGGACTTAGAGGAGGAGGAGGCGGGTGTGAGGGAGAGCACAGGACTCCTGCAGAGCGAAAGCTGTGAGCTGTCCAGCCTGGGCTGACCCCAGGTCTATTTAGCCTGGGCTAATCCCAAGTCTTCTCTCGCCCCTTAGTTTCTCGGTTCCTCAGTTTTCTTGTCTCTAAAATGAGTTGAATGTGTTTGTCTATCTCATGACAGTTTTGTGAAATATACATGAGACACATACACACGGCACCTGACACATCATCACATACACACGGCACCTGGCACATCACCACATACACACGGCACCTG
>CAJQZJ010033481.1:789059-827125 GCA_907164525.1 Lophiomys imhausi | reverse complement strand
AGAGAGAGAGAGAGAGAGAGAGAGAGAGAGAGAGAGAGAGAGAGAGAAAGAGAGAGACACACACACAGAGAGAGAGAGAGAGAGAGAGAGTGAGAGAGAGAGAGAGAGAGAGAGTGAGTGAGAGAGTTCTGGAAATGCCATGAATCTTTGAAACCTCAAAACTCGGCAGCCATGACACATATCCTCTAACAAGATCACCTCTCCTAATCCTCCATAAACAGTTCTACCACCTGGGGACAAAGTATTCAAACATATGAGCCTATGGGGGATAGTCTCATTCAAACCACCATAGCTGCCAAGCTCCCCTCCACAGCATCATCAATACCCAGTCCTCTTGGTCCTGCCTTTGTAAGGAGTGCTCTCTCTCTATCTTTCTGTCTGTCTCTGTCTCTCTCTCTCTCTCTCTCTCTCTCTCTCTCTCTGTCTCTCCTCTCCATCCCTGTCCTATGTCCCACTGTCCTTGATGTAGCCCAGGTTTCATTCATCCTGAACTTCTCCTTGGCTTCTAAACTGATGTCCAGGTCAGCCTTCAACCACATTCAACCCAAAGTGTCCAAGACATAAGTCTGCATAGGTGCTTTATAGGTGTTACCATGGCAACAGCAATGAACTGTTGATGTTGATTTTGCTTCTGAAGCACAGCTTTGATTCTGCTCTTCTCTTACCCAGTGCCTTAGCAGTTTCCTGTTAGATATAGTCCAAAATCTATACTTGGACCTTTTGAAGATTAGATCCCCTGAGTCATTTGCAATGATCTATCAGCCTAATTTCTACTTTTTACACTTCCGTTTCTCCCACCACATGGAGCTACTGTTGTTAGTTTGGCAAGCTCCAGAGCCCAGGGAGATCTCTACTCACACTGTTCTCCATGTTTAGAATGTCCTAATTCCCACCACACCAGTTTTTCTTCATTCATTAGATGTCTGATGGTCTTCTGGACTGCTCGTTCGTTGAGGGCAGATATCATGGATGGCTCAAATAAGGTGCAATTCATGTTTTTTTGTTCATTACTTGGAAGACCTGTCTTTTCTCTGAAGCTAGGGTTTGAGTCAGGGAAGTTATAAAGGGCCATCTGTCCACAAGGCAGAGTCTAGTCCTTGAAGGGATTTGAAAGTTTCTCTAATGTCTGTAGGAAAGCACTGAGCCAGCTGCACATGGATATGACCCCAGCACATTTTGTACAAACAGGCTTCTCTGACAAACAGACCAAAGAAGGCAGGGGCCTCTTACTAGACACCGGCCAGGGAGATCACTCAGGAATGCCACAGGGTTAGCCAGGTGTCAGGAGTCTTACGGTAAGGCAAGGCGTTCCATTTTCAAGACACTCCAGCCATATAGCAACTTTTTCTTCATTCATTAGATGTCTGATGGTAGTAGAAGTCCAGGTAGTGTGGAGAGTCAGGGTCCTGATCATGTACATAGCTTGAACTCCCCTTTGGCCTCTAGGCTTGGAGTTCCCTAGTCCAGGGCACACTGGCCCTGCGGCTGCTCCAGAGCAGAAGTCAGCCTGGAGGGTCTCAGGGAAATGGGTTCCCTTTCTGGGTCAGGATGATTTGGGAGTAAATGCGATCTCAGTCTAGAAACACCTTCTTTTGATCTTCCATTATTCAGTGAGCACAGCTAGGAGAGACAGTGGAGACAGAAAATGAAAGTCTACCTCTTCAGTTTCGCAGCCTGGCTCCCCAGGCTCTTGTTTCCATTTCAAACCCATTCCATGAACATTCTACCCTCTGGCCCACCATTTGGAAAAGCCAGTCTCAGCCTGACACTCACTGCCTGCAAATGGCGTAGAATTAGGCTAATCAGTGGCTCTTAATTTCCCAACAAATGCGGGTGCTGTGCTAATTGCCAGGGTCCACACCGGCAGATCCCCCGTTGGCGGCATCAAATAAGAGAAGTGGTAATTTGGGGGCTGGAGTGGGGGAGGGCCTGCTTTGTTGGCTGAACCAGTTAAGAACTGTATTAGACCACATGAGCCAAAGCATAGCCAGCCGAGGCCTGGGCCTCTTGATCATTCAGGGAATTGGGTGAGTAGCCCCCAGCGTCAGTGCAGATGTCCGACGTCTCCTTGTCCATGAGCAGATTTGTTCTGTTCTTATTCACGGAGGAAGATTTCACGAGCAGCATGGCATGGTGCGGCCAGGGCAACCCAACAGGGATAAAGCATCCCCAACCTTGGTCTGCTGTTACCATGGCAACATGGCATTTCCAGACTCTCCAGGCAACCTTACAGCATCTGCTGCTGTAAGGGATTCACATGGAAAAGGGCCACTGCTCCTTCGCCACTCCAGAGAGAGCATGCTGTGAAGACAGGACATCATTCACTGGAGACCAGGGTCTCAAAGGAAGGTGGTGTGGCACTGGTGTGGGCCTCTTGGTGATGCGTAAGTGGCTCTTCAAGTCAGCTGTCTACTCCTGTCTGGGGTGGGGAAGGGAGGTGCCAGGTCAGAAGAGACCTCCTGGAGGAAAAGGTAAAGGGAGATAGACAAGAGGTCACGGCACAAACAAAGGCAGGTGGCTGGGAAGGTCACGGACTGTGTGCATGAAGCTGACAGTTAGGCTAGGTGGCAGGGCAGACACTGTGGAGAAGGCAGGGTCAATTCTGGCCCTGAAACTTGCCACGTAAGCACCGCCTGGCAAATCCTGACTTTATCTTCAGTTGCATCCAGGTTACATTCTGATGCCCACCCCTCCTGAGCTGCCGGACACGCACCATGTCTTCCTTTGACTGGGTGCTCGCCCTTATGCCTTGGGCTCACTGCTGTGTGTCATCACTCCTAGTTGTGTGCTCACTGGAGTCATTGAACCTCTACTCTTCCTCTACAGGCGAGCAGAGAGAAAAATGGTTGTTGGAGCTCAGGCAGGAATACAGAAGCCATGAGATACAGGTTAAGAGCTCAGGATCCAGGAAGACTGGAACTTGGTTATTTCCTGGCTTTACCACTGGTTTGGGGGTGAGCCTAAACCTCAACTGAATTCCACCTTCAGGGATAAAATGGGGATCCTGAACATCCTTATCCTAGGTTCTTAGGGTAGTAAAATGCAGAACACAAGTGGGTCAGAACAGAAGCCTAGATTTAGTGTGGAGTATTAATTATTAAATGTTAGTTGTCTTCCTCAAAAATGGGAGACTCAGTCATCTTCACACCTTCCTCTTCCTTCCTTGCACACACAAGGCATTGAAATCTCACTTTATGTGAAGTTGACATCAAGTGGCTGTCATTGCATGGCAGGATGCACCAAGATGGGAAGGGGCCATCTGCATTGGTGGCTGTACACTCCTGTCCAGTGTCCACAGCATTAACACTGCATGGTCTCTGCAAGCCTGGAGCCATGCATGCCAGGCTGAGTCTGTCCTGTAGCTCAGCCTGCACAGCGAAGTATGTGCCATTCTTGCTGTCATAGTCACATGCTACCTGGCCTAGGACTTCAACCATGGACTTCCCTGGAAGAGCAGAGCTTCTTCCCTCCCCCTGGGAACAATAGGTATTCATAGTCCCTAAAACCTAACCACCTGATCTACAGAAGATTTCCATTCACTGTCCTGAAGTGAATAGGCACCAGAATCGTCAGCAGTAAGAATGGCCCATTCAGTGGATGTAGACTCTGCATCTTTATCCCTGGCCACTTCCTGTCTGAACCTACACAGTAGGGAGTCTGGAGAGGGCCCTGTTCCCATCTTCTGATCAAAGGATCAGACCCTGTTGGTCTTCCCTTTGGCATGTGTAGTTCTTTGCAGTGAAATAAAGAACAGGAGCTTAGTGCTTGATCATGGTGTCATCACTTACAAGCTGGCAACCATTCTCCTGGAGGAGCTCACAGGCTTCCATTCAGCTTCAGGTCTGGGCTGGGGCTGACAGTCTGAGTGACAGGTGAGGGGCGTTTCTCCAGGAGCCACCTCCAAGTCAACATGGCTGTAGGTGCCATTGGGCTGAGGATGCACAGCCTGGGTATGTATGGTAAGAGCTCACTGCTTTCAGGAGGCAAGGCCTAGCGGAGCTGGAGATGTACTTGGGGGCCACTGAAGCTGATCTTTTCAGTCTTTGAGTGCTGGAACAGAGACCTTGAGAGAGGCACTGACTTCCCAGGACCCACATACCAAGCAAGTGTAAAGCAAGCCTTGGATCTGACACGGGGCTTTGGACCTCACAGCACCACACTGCTGTGATGACAGTAGATGTCTACATTCACCCTACTCTCTGCAGTTTCATTAAAATTGATTTTAAATCACTAGGCAAAAAAAGAGGAAGGGTCTGGGGAGATGGTTCAGTGGGTAAAGGTGCTTGCCCTCAAGCCTAAGGACCTGGGTTCAATCCCAGACCCCACAAAAAAGAGGAGGAAAAAAATTAGCTCTTAAGGTTGTTCTGTGACCACCACAAACATACTGTGCAAGTATGAGCACATTTGCGTGTACACATACACTCATCATACACACATACTCACTCATACACACACATGCACAACTCCCATGCACATGTGCACACATGCTCATCATACACACACACTCTTAACTAATTTTTTGAAAGAAAGGAGTTTTTCAGAGATGTATGTTTCAGACAGTAAACAGACTTTTAAAAAGATGAATTATTATAAAAGCAACATATGAACATTGAAGATTTAGATAATAGAAAATGATTGTATTTAAAAGTCAGTAAGTTAAGCAATATCCTTAGTCCTCAGAAATAATGTGGCAAAGAGGTTTGTGTCATGTAGATGAATAGTTAGACTAGTGGTTCCTCAATCCCTCCAGACTTGACTCTGAATGTAGGACCATCCAGAGAGACACTCGGGAACTGAACTCAGTGCTACAAACTTCAGATAAATACGTTGCTATGACTAATCCCAGTAAGAATAACACCCCGTCACACTGACAATCCTCTCCAGGTAACTGCTTCTCCATACGTGTTCTCGTTTCACTATTGGGTCAGCACCAGGGAACTTCTTTAAAGTAGTAAAACTATTCTCATTTTGAAAATGAGAAATTTGAGCCTGGGAGAGATTAAATAATGTGCCCAAGACCACACAGCTAGGAGCAATGGAGCTCCTCACCGCAGAGGGTTACCATCAGAAAGCAGGGGCATCCAATAAACATCTCTGTGTGCACAAATGACTGGATGCTGGCCCCCCTTCTAGAAGAGATTCTAGGACGCAATGGTACTGTGGTTAGAGCCCATGGAGCTGGGGCATGAGGGATGCATGCATGGGGCTCATGCCCCCCACCGCTGCTCCGTGCAGGCCAGCATCATGGTACCAGTTTTGCACCCTGAGAAACTGAAAACAGTTTAGCTAGTGTGTCTCCTACCACAGTGAGTATCAAATTCTAGAATATACCAGAAATTTCCCCCTGAAAAGCTGATCTGGGGTAGGCATCTAGCCTCTTGTGAAGAAGTGAGAAGGTTGTCAGGACACCGTAGGAGACATAGTGGTTTGCACCTTGGCGGTAGAGAAAGCAGGAGTCAGCCTAGGTCGTCGGTCCTGTAGGAGACAGGCCCCTGAGAGTCTCATCTGCATCCCTTCCCTGTGCACCACCACAGCAGCTGAGCCAGCAAACAAATGACACAGCAGAGAATAACAAAACGGTTTCCATAGTGATGCTCAGTGGCTTGTGCCTGTCAGCATGCCTCAGACAAACACTAATCTAAACCCTGGCTAGAGCAGTGTGAAATGTTACTTACTCCATCCAGGGGAAGGAAAGAGGAAGGGTGGCATGGTTTTGTCCTGTGACTGTATACTGGGAGATTTTACCCCAAGTTCTCTAATAGCTGGCAGCAAGACAAACCAGACCAAAGAAGGCTAGGAACTGGATCCTGGGCAGGAAACAGGGCAGATGAGGAGTGCCAGCTGAGCAGGTACCATGTGACAGACTCTGCTGGGTACTGTGTGTATCTGTTCAAGAACAACAAAGACAAGGGAGAGATGACTGTCCTTGTTTACAGGTGATGAAGCCAAGACCTAGGTGTGCATGCCAGATGACAGCGATATCAGATTCAAGCCTGGCTGGGCCATAGCTACTGAGTAGCAACAGCTGATCCCAAGATCTCTGCTCCCACCCCTGAGTAAGGTTTGAGCACACACACACACACACACACACACACACACACACACACACACACACATACACACACACACAGAGAGAGAGAGAGAGAGAGAATCCTTTGGTGAGAATTGCTGTCATTGGCCTGTCCAGCTCTTCAATCTGGCTTCCTCTCAGGAGAATGAGCCACTCTAGGGGCTGTAGACATTTAGGAACCTTTCATGCCAGAAGTAAATATTTACTGCACATCTCTTCTGATGTATACATTTGTTTTTCAGTTCTGTGAGAGAGCTGTTGAGTAAAATCCAGTTTTTGCTCCCTTGGAGCTTTATGTTCTAGCAGAGATAAAAAGGTTCTGGTGGGTTGTTGCATGGTAGGAAGAGAGGCTTCAAGCTCCTCAGGAATTAGACAGTATCCCCCAAGAGACCTTGGCCACAGAGTTCAGGCATTTCCTTTTCAAATATCACTCTGTCTGGGCAATGCCACTCCCCCGTGACTCCGTTCCAGGAGAGGGTTGCTGGGCTGCATCCATGTCAGTGACCCCCCTACTCACAGGGAGGAAGAACGCTGCTTCCCTGGACCAGGGCTTGCAGCCACACACAATGACAAATGTCCTTTCAAACATGCAGCTTTTATGACAGTAAGGTTATTCACAAAAAAGACGTATATGTGTTACTCCGAGTAGTATTATAAACCCAAGTAGTATACAATCCACTTTGTTCACGAAGAAGCAGAGCCAGAAACTCTGATTTAGAATGGTCCAGGACCTGCGTGAGCTGTGCCAGAAACTTAGCACAGGGCGGCTGAGTCCCGGCAGCTGCGCCATCATGGCTCCTACTGTTTCTTCTCTCTTGCTTCTCACTCAGGTTTATACTCCCTCAGGCCCACCACAGGGCTCTCTCTGTAGAGTGTGTTCCTTCATACGTGTCTGGAAAGGACTTCTGCCATTTGTTTTATTTACTTGTTTTTGAGACCAGATCTCTCTTTGGAAACCCTGGCTGTCTTGTAACTCACTATTTACATCAGGCTGACCTCAAACTCACAGAGACCCACCTGCCTCTGCCTCCCGAGTGCTGGGATTAAAGGTGTGCGCCACCAAGCTCTTGGCACCTCCATCTTAGACAGCCCCAAATAGTTCCTCATCTTCCCCCCCCAAAACTGTTCTTCTTCCGATCTTCCTCAGCCTTACAGATGCTGCTGTTGTAAAGGGTTGTGAGCCCTGGTGGAAGATGCCGCACTTTGGGCCGCAGTGATGTCGGGGGTTGGTCCACAGAGGCATCACCCTATACTGCGTCCGCATCTGTGTCTTGAACTCGATCAAGCTCAGCAGCAAGTGAGACATGTGCTGCAGAGGGGCTCAGAACTTCCAGTGCAAGGGCCTAGGTGCCATTATAATGCCACTGGCATGCTGGGGGACCCAGGAGAGCCTAGCACAATCCATACTAAATAGTATCCTATGTATTAGGTGCTGGGAAGCAGCTGTCAAACTACAACTGGGTCTCACCTGGGCCTACTTTTGTTTGATGACATAGCCGTTCTTTTGTTTGAAAATAAAGGTTTAAATGTATTTGTTTTATTTGTATGTGTTTGCATGTACGTATGTATGTGTACGATGTGCATGCCTGGTGCCCACAGAGATCAGAAGACAATTTTAGATCAGAGTCCCTGGAACTGGAGTTACAGATGATTATGAATCACCATGTGGGTGCTGGGAACCGAACCCAGGTCCTCTGCAAGAGCAACCATGCTCTTAACTGCCAAAGCGACTCTCTAGCCCATAAGCCATTCTCAAACGGAGAGACCGCTCAGTGGACAAAGCAGTTGCTGCCTAAGCTGGAGGACCTTAGCACCCATGGGAAACAACAGTCATGGCAGTGCACACCCATGACCCAGCACAGGGAGATGACCAGAAGAGCATCCCTGACATGCTCTCAGCCCCTCTCACTAACCAATAAACTCCAGGTTCAGTGAGAGACTCCATCTCAAAAAAATAAGGTGGAGAAAAAGGAAGGAAAGAGACCCAACATTGATTTCTGGCCATCTACATGTGTGCACACCTGTATGGCATGCACACACACAAAGAGAAGAGACTGTGAGGCAGCACACTGGTGGGACCCTCAAGCTTAAAGTACTTTTGTAGGGATAAGTTCAGTGAAGCCTAGTGTGCAGTGTGTGGTGTTCAGCACAGTGTTTGGATCCTGCTCCATGTTCTACATGCTCAGTCTCTTATCCTGAAGATGGGCACCATCCATGAAATGTGCCACCTCACAGGACTGTTACAACCTAAGTAGATAACACACACAAGGAACCTCTCCTCAGAATACCGGGGGAAAGATGTCTGGTGTTTGCCAGGCTTCTCCACCCAGCAGGCATGGAAGTCCTGGCTCTGGGCCTCATCTATTCAGCTCTGAGTGTGGCTTCCTCAGAGAGGTCCCTTTGGCAGGAGGAGAAGAGCATGCCAGCTGCCCATTGTGCTCCGTCCTGTGGCGAGGTCAGCTCTGTCTTCCTCCTACCCCATCCCTGTTTCCCACCCCTACCCCTGCTGGCAGTCAGCTGTGCTTCTCACCAGGGCCAGGCGCTTGGCCCATTGAAGGTGCCAAACTGGGCCCTAAGGTCCCAGGCTCTTCCACCCTCCCTCCTGCTCATGATCAGCCTGGTGAAGCTCCTGCCCAGCCAAGGGAAGGGAAAGAGAATCATTCTCTCTGCATGCATTTCCTCATCTTGCCAACCAACCAGAAGGCATGTACTTCTCCAAACCTCAGTTCCTGACCAATACTGCCTTCCTCCCAAAAAAGTGGAGTTTTAAGGGCTTAAGCCCACCTGGTCTCCCTCTCTTGAAACAGTGGTCTGTAAAACAAATGTTTGGCCTAAGATTTAAACATTTGGATCATGGGAAAGTCAGGAGTATTTTCTGATGAAGATGGGCTTTCAGTGCTTATATGTTGCTGAAGAAACTGAACATAAAAGACCAGTAAACCTGCTGGGTGTGATGGCACACCTGCTCTCCCAGAACTTGAGAGAGGGAGACAGGAGGGTTGGGATTCAAGATTATCCTTAACTGTATAGTAAATTTGAGGCCAGCCTAAACTTCATCAGACTCTGCCCCCCGCAGAGTTATAAATACGCGTCCGTTGAAAGATCTAGAAAGAAATTTTAAATCAAACAGAAACAAACAAACAAAAAGCAGCAGGGCACCTAGCTTTGGATTTGAGCACTTAACCTTTTTTATATTAACTGAGGTTGCAGGGGATTATTGTAGGAAACATTATTCAAAAGAGGACAGAAAAGTATCCAGGAAGCATAGGGCTTGGGTTTGCCAATTTCATTGGTAATCAAAGTACACATTAAAACAATGATATATCATTTTGTATTCAAATTGAAAAGGATTTAAAACCCCATGATGATAGACACTGGCAGTTGGGAGGAGGGCAGAGATGCCACAGATGATGGAAGTCAAGCTTAAGTAGCTTCCCTGAAGAGCATCCTGGCATTTCTCACCCTGTCCTCGGGAGTCTCTAAGATGGCTCTACCCATTGGCCGGGAATCCCCGTCCTACAAATCTAATCTGAGAAGGTAATTAGAGCGAGCAGCAGAGATTCGTGCTCAGAAGTATGCATGCAATGCTGTAGGGAAATGGAAAATTAGAGCCAACCTGAGCATATTATAATGGTGGACAGGGTAAGTAAATTGTTTAAGCCTCATAATGTGCAATTAGGCAGCCACTATAGAGAAATTGCTTAGCAAAAGACTCCATCAACAAATGAGGTGACACACCCCGGACTTCTGGGGGAAGACACTTGCAGTGTGTAGAGACCGGGAAGAAATGTACTAAGTTGTCAGTAAGAAAAAGGCAAAGAACAAAAAGGCTGAGAATGTGAATGTGTGGTTCATGGAACCCGAGTCTTGGCACAGACTCATAAGCAGAGCTCTCTCCCATAAACAGGAACCCAAGCTACGGGATGTCCTCAGCGAGTGCCAGTAGTGCACAGGGAGAGATACAGAGGAACACATCTGGAAGATGTTCACAGCAGTACTGTTTGTAACAGCAGCCACATTGGTGGTGATGTGTAATGGCATATGGCATATTTGTATACATAGCCCAGTGGCAGCAATGATTACCTAGAACTGGCCATCCCGAGGCCGTGGCTAAGTGGAATATGACTTTATGTAATGAGGGGTATTAATGATCTAGGTCTATGAAGTACTGGCTCAGATAAATTTCTAAAGCAGCATCCAGAGTAAAGGTATGTATCAGAGATGTGCTTTTACAGGTCTTTTAAGACAAACTAAAATGAGTACATAGTGTTTTAGGGGATACATACATGTACATCTAAACATATGAACATGAAAGTGACAGATACCAGCTTCAAAACAGTGGTTATTGTTGCAGGGTAGAAGGCCTAGAGGGAGAGCAATCTTAAATGTGATATATTTTTTTAAGGAAAGTATTGAAATACTCATGGGAAAATGATAGCTAATGGTCTGAACTTAGGTTAGGATACCATCTATTGTTTTCCATGCTTTTCTGCATACTAATTTCAAATTTTCAAGTAGTATTCTTAAGCAGGGAGGTTGAAACAAAGTTTCTCTGTAGAGCCTAAGTTGGTCTGGAACTCAGCACCCTCTGCTTCAGCTTCTCAGGAGCTGGGGTTAGAGGCATATAACCATGGAGTATGTGGGAAGCAGTGATGGCCCAAATAAGAAGCTGGTGGCCTGGGCCAGGGTGGTGGCAGCAGAGATGGAGGGACCTGGGAGACACTGGACATCCATCGTTCTCGGTGGTGGAGTTAGCAGGGCTCAGTGATTGTCACATGTGGGGGTGACGGCGAATGAAGAGCCGAGGAAGAACACCAGGGCAGGAGCTTGAACAGCTGGAAGGTGGTGGAATGGGAGACCCTGACTTGAGGTGGGGGCAGGTGAGGTGGGCCGTGAGCGCACCCCATTAATGGCCACAGGCTTTGGTTTCTTCCTGTGTGGACCGGCCGTTACAGTGGTGTCTGTGCTCTCTCCCGTAGGTGGCAAGTGCTGCTCTTGGGGCTGGAATGAGCACGGCATGTGTGGGGACGGCTCTGAGTCCAATGTCTGGACTCCAAGTCCAGTGCAGGCTCTGCAGTCACCATCGGGACTCCTCCTCGTGGGCTGTGGGGCTGGCCACTCCTTGGCCCTGTGTCAGCTGCCAGCACACCCTGTGCCACACCAGGATCTCAAGGTCACCTACCCACTCCCAGATGCCACAGAGAACACTGACTGTCAGGATGCGATGGACAAAGAGAGAAACCGGGAGGAAAGATGATCAGTAGCTTCAACCCAAAGCAATTCTGACAGGACAAGAAATGGGGGGCCATGAGAGAGAACCTTTAATAAAGTGGCTCATCTCAATAAAAGATTCCCTGGAGAATCTTTCTGTCAGGTGGTGTGTTCAGCACTACTCCTGTCAGCTGGAGAGGGGCTCAGTGTGCCCTGAGGGCTGGGAAGAACAACAAGGAGCTGCTTGCCCTGTATTGGCTCAAAGAGGTCCAAGCTATGGCAAAGACATCCTTTCTGCTTGGCAGATGCGAATGGGGGGATCCTCACTAAAGGACATGCAGAGTCAAAACAGCAAGGAAGACTCCAGACCCTACATGATGTCCATGATGGCTGGGTTTAGGTCAGAAGACAGGGGGCTCTAGGCCACATTTAGAGCACCACACATCTCCCCTCTAACTTTATTTTCTGTCTAGAGTCCGTAGATGGCATGTCTGAGGGTACCAAGGCACTCTGGCTGGAGACGCAGAAAGGAAGACACTCATGTCCTTATGACCAGGGTCCAAGTAAAGGGGTGGGGCTGGGTGGGAAAAATGGAATGAGTAAGTGGAGAGAATAGAAGACTTCTGGGGAGACCCAGCAGAGGAATCCCCAAGTGCAGACAAGGGTGTCTGGAGCAG
The DNA here is from genome assembly GCA_907164525.1 of Lophiomys imhausi. Taxonomy (NCBI): domain Eukaryota; kingdom Metazoa; phylum Chordata; class Mammalia; order Rodentia; family Muridae; genus Lophiomys; species Lophiomys imhausi. The sequence continues at coordinate 815,167 of CAJQZJ010033481.1, read as the reverse complement.
GGGAAACTCAGAAGATATATAAGTCTTCTTACAATCAGGAGAATTCTGCAGCCACTGTCGCAGGTGAATTGTGTAGCCTCTGAGCTGGGATGCCCAGGCGCCACTGGATTCCAGAGGTTACAGAATCCTAGGACATTAAAGCAGAGGGACCATCCATCACTGTATCACCTAGAGGCCTCCAAACTACATTCCTCAGAGCCCAGTATGGTGGCACATGCCTTCAATACCAGCATATGGGTGACAGAAATAGGTGGTTCTCTGTGAGTTTAAGGCCATCCTGGTCTACAAAGCGAGTTCCAGGCCAGTCAGGGCTTATGTACAGACACCTTGCCTCAAAAAACAAACAAAAAACAACCAATCAAATAAACAGAAAACCAACACCCTACATTCTTCAGAGCTTCAGACATCTCCCTGTAGACTGGTAAAGGAGTCCAGGTAGACAGCGAGTAGCCTACCCACCTCCAGGTTATTTTAGGAAGGGTTGGTTTTCTCTTCATATTGTGTATTGTGTTCTGCATGAGATTATACTTGATAAGTGGCTATTTAAGAAAGTGTAGAGGCCCGGCATGGTGGCGCACGCCTTTAATCCCAGCACTCGGGAGGTAGAGGCAGGCGGATCTCTGTGAGTTCAAGGCCAGCCTGGTATACAAAGTGAGTCGAGGACAGCCAAGGCTACACAGAGAAACCCTGTGTCGAAAAACCAAAAAAAAAAAAAAAAAAAAAAAAGAAAGTGTGGAAACTGCTGATCTCATCCAGCCATTCTTGTCACTCATCAGGAGAAAATGGAGGCTGAAAAGGGGGAAGGACCATTTCAAGGTCACAGGCCTCATTTCTGGTCCAGAGGGACCCAGCCAGAGCCCTGAGCTAGACAAGGGTGGGATAGGAAGTCGCTGACTGAGTAGGAGCGGGTTCAGCTCAGAAGGTTTGGAGGAAGTCAGTTCCAAACTCCTCAGGCCTGAGCCTAGACACCACCTGCAGCACTAGTACATGAAGCTCCTAGCACTGGACCCAAGAGATATGCCCTGTTCCACACAACCCCACCTCCCAGGCCTGGAGGCCAGTGGCCGCATGTGTACCCTGATCTGCTGTTGCTAGCATGGCCAAACCCACAGAGTTGGAGTAACCCCCCAGGGGTAAAGATAATAGAGCAGGTTCAAGGTTACTGTCCTGTAGACCGAGTGGTTGGCAGCAACCAGGCCAGAAAGCATTCCCATGTGACCCATTCCACCTAGACCGTATCCGGTCTCAAGGAAGTAACACCGTCTTGCCTAGAGGCCAGCTCCCTTCTGTCTCTTCCATTGCGTGCTAGAAAACTCACCACCCTGAGTTTCTATCCCTGGAGCCCAGTGCCTTGTTTGCAGGCATCTGCATTGTGAACACGATCAGCACATAGGCCCTAAGTCCTTTGATCTAGACCCTCAGATGGGTCCAGGCAGGTCAGATCCTTCTGTAAGCCAGCCCCCTTCTGTAAGCCAGCCCGTGCAGGAAGGAATGGTTCCCTGCCCACAACCTCACCTCAGCCACCCCATTCTGCCCTTCCTGACGGCAGTGCAAGTAGAAGGCGTTTCTCCTCGCTCCGCTGCCTGACTCTGACGGGTGAAAGCAGTTACCAGAGATGAGGAAGGACAGTTGATAAGTCCAGATCTTTTTTTTTTTTCTCCTGCAGCCTTTGATGGCTGTTTGTCTAAGATGTCCAAGTTCCCTCTCCTGGCAGCCCTTGAAAGAGCCAGTTCTTAGTCAACTCTACAACTAAGCGAAGTGTAAGTGGATGGTCTTCTCACTGTTTCCCGGGGACACTTTGGAATAGGTTGGTTAACTGAGCTCTGAGCTCTCATCCTTATGCGCTCTCCACTTTATTCTGTTTACAGCTTTTCGAGAACTAGTCTATACAGGCCTCGTGGGCACTTGATAGTGTCATCTCACCCACCTGGTTAGGCTCATGGGGTCACAGGAACTAACCCAAGAGCTCAGTTTTCAAAAAGCAAATTACATTCTCCACTAGGTAAATTTGCTTTCATTCCTTACCCCCACCCCTCATGAGAAGGAAGAAATGCCCCCATTGTGTGCTTGCAGCTCTTTAGGCCTTGGAGTGAGTGTTGAAGACCCAGCATGCAGCGGCTGTTGCAGTGCCTGCATCCCACACCCACTCTCCACTGCTGGTCACAGGTACCCATTGTCCCTTGACTTGCCTTTCACCCTTGGCCGTGGTGGCTTGTGAGGTCCACTAGAACAAGCTTGGGTGGTGTGCTGTCTAGTTTTAGGTCAACCTGACACAAGCTGAAGCCATCTGAGAGAAGGGAACCTAAATTGAGAAAATGCCTCTGTAAGATCCAGCTGCAGGCCAGCCTGTAGGGCATCTTTAAAATTAGTGGTTGGTAGGCTAAGGCCCAGACAGTGCAGGTGGGGCCATCCCTGGGATGTTGGTTCTGGGTTTGATAAGAAAGTGGACTGAGCAAGCTAGTAAACAGAACTCCTCCACGGCCTCTGCATCAGCTCCTGCCTCTAAGCTCCAGCCTGCTTGAGTTCCTGTCCTGACTTCCTCTGATGATGAACAGCGATCTGGAAGTATAAGCTGAAGAAACCCTTTCTTCCCCAACTTGCTTTTGGTCATTCATTATAGCAATAAGACGCCCTAACTAAGATGGGTAGTATGGTGCTTAGGGCCTGTAACTCAGACTAAATCTTTCTCACCATGCCCTAGGCATGGTCTACTCCGGGTGAGGTGACTTAGTGGTCGGTCATTTGCGGTCAGCTACGGAAGTTGGTGGGAAGAGCGCCAAGTAGTGTGAGAGCTAAGTGTGACTGCTCCAAGTTTGGAGCTGCCTCCTGGTCGGAATGCAGAGGTGGGACAGAGGCTGGTGGCCTTCTGGAAACCTAGCCAAGTGAGTATGCGCCTTGTCCATAGGGCAGCAGAGTGTTTCAGCAAGAGTGGGGGTTGGTCCGCTGTGAATCAGGAGAGATCTGGAACAGAACATGTAGCTCTGTCACACCTGTGGCACTTCATGAAGAGTCCTGAATCCAGAATCCGTAACATCAATATTTCACCATCAAAGACCAGCCCCAGGAAAATCCTTAGCTCAAAACAGGCCGATCCGAACTCTGGAGTCAACCTACCCGGCCTCTGATCTTAAATTCACCTTTCACTGGGCTAGTTGCCCCTTTGCATGTTATTGTCTTGGCTGTAGTATGGGGTGATTGGACTGTTCTGAGCTGGCGTTGGGCAGTGTTTGTAAGATGCACCCTACACAGTACATCCTCAGTGTATATTAGTTCCTGCTCTAGCTGTGGCCTTCCTACAAGCCTGTATTCCAGGTGGCTTTGTCAAGCCACAACCCAGGCTGCTTCACTTGTGTATCCTGAGACTCCTTAGGAGGGACAGTGGTTATGAAATGCCGGGGTAGAGGCCCCACCAGCACCAGCCCCTGGATTCTTGCACTTCACTGGGTACCAGGGAGTTGAGCCAAGTTCTCAGAGAGGTGAAAAACTAGTAGGTAAAACATTGGTACCCATCTTCAATGTCCCACCTACCCATGGGATCACAGACTCAGGCTGTGCTGGGAGGTGACAAAGAGACTGAAACCAGAGGGGGGCTGACACCTTTGTGCTGGTGACCCTGAGCTGTGGCATGCTGCCTGCTCTGACCTTATCTCCTCATCTTCAGATGCTCAGAGGTTGGCTGTATAGCCTTTGGGGTCTCTTTCCAGTGAACATTCTGGAATCACTAATGGATGAAGAAGGGTCAGATAACTTCATTCCAGCCCAGAGCTGCAAATGAAGGTCCCTAGAACTTTCTCCACTCTGTTGAAGCTGTGTCTAGGGTGAGAAGAGTATTCGATGAGATAGTCTCTAGACCCACGCCCTGCAAGCTGGCCAGGACACCCAGACTTGACAGTCAGCCCCCAGCAGTAGTCCCATCAGGGAGGTGCCCATGGCTGCACAGGGTAGCTAGATGCTCTGACGTGACCTCATGCAAGGACCCACCAAGTTGAGTCCCGGCCCCTATCAGGTGAGTCCCCACAAAGCATGTGTCAGACATTACACATGTCGGGTCTGAGGAGGTGCTTCCTTCCCTTTACCCAAAAGGATCTGCAGCCCTGCACTGCAGGGGACAGCATCCTCAGAGCCCAGGGACACCTCAGCTTAGATGACTACAGTAGTAGCCACGCCCAGGATTGGCTCAGCTGGACCAGAACAGAATGAAGATACATCCTGGAGGCAATAAAAACTCAACTCGCTCCTTCAGATCAAAAGTCAGCTCTTTATTTTCAGGGCCAGGAGTGGGGGGAGGGGTGTCGGGGGGAGGTTGCTGTCTTTCCAGGAAATGTTGCAGTGAACGCTTGAGATGTTGCAATTTTTTTTTCAGCTCAAGCATGTGTTTTTCAAAAATATCATCCCCACACGCACACCAATTTTAGAATCAGACCAAAGCCAAGCTACTGTCCTCTGTTTCTGTTGGGAAAATACTATATTTATTCGAGATGCAGAAGCGTTGTCTCTGCAGACCTCCGATTGCTTCAGAAAAACAAATCTGCTTTAGACCAGACAGAAACCATGTTACAAAATTTATTTCATGCTCGGATCTCTTTGCATAACATTGGGCATGCAGTTTTTTGTTTTTGTTTTGTTTTTTTTTTTTAACTCTGAAGTACTAAATTGCATACAATGCCAGGTTGCGCCTTAATAAAGGTGTAGGGGAGGTCCCCCTCTGGTGGTCCTGAACTGGAGGTACTCTACATCCTGGCTTTAAAATGATGTTGGAAAATCCATATGGTGTAACTATGAACAATTCGTTAGGAAAGTTGGTCACACTGGATCTACACACCGAGATGAGAGAATCAACCTAAGCTAGCCGCTGTTGGGGTCTTGGGGAGACGTCCGCAGGGTCACAAGCATGCCAAACAGAGACAGAAGACGGTGGCAGTGTGAGTTCCCACCATCCTATCTGGAGCGAAGTTCTCAGTTTTCCGCATGAGAGATGAGCTACGAAGGTGAGGTCAGTATGACCGATGACTGACTGCCTGCCTTTTTGAAACCTTTCCTCTGGGTCTTGTTTACAAAAAGCAACCCATTCCCCAGCCTTCTCCCTCCCACCCCCACTCCCAGAAATGTACAGGTTTCTACCGAGCGCCATTACAGTTTGGCTCCGACACCTTGTGTCAAAATAAACAGCGTAAACAGTGCTGAAAGAAAATAAAGGACTCTTGCTTTTCTCAACATTCTTGATGGTGGTTAGGGTAATAATCATACAGTCACAGCGGGGGAGCTGGTGGGTTTGGTTGGGCTGGGTTTTCTGTTTAACATCATGCAAGTCATGCTAAGGCTCCCCCTTCACCCCCCTCCCCAAATAAAAGGTAACTTCTAAAAAAAAAATGAAAAGAAAGAAGGGCGATCCTCTACGGTCAGTTACCATTGGCCGTAGAAAAAGCTACGTCCGTCTTAGTACAATGCCTGGGCCACTCGGACTCGTCCGGCAAACCTGCATGGCGTGAATTTACTCTGTCCGAGGGTGAGGAGGGGCTGCAGGTCCACCCAGATGCTTAATAGCCACCAGTGTCCTCGGCCAAGACGCCTGGTCAAGTCACTCTCACAGCCTCTGTCGGCATATACTTAGCAATAACAGGGCTTTCTTTGCAAAGATCTGTATGTAGAGAATACAATTAACACTTGAGCTCCTCTTCTTGCCTTCCCCTCCCACTTGCTTGGTACTTAAGGAAGGAAGAGGAAAGGCTGAACAGCCACATGCAGAGGCAGGCGGGCTCTTCTCCAGCTGGCTTGTTTCCCATGCAGCAGACCAGCCTAGCAGCCTCTTTCTTGTCCCTCCTTGGGGGGGGACAGGTGAGGTCCCTACTTCTGTTCTGCACCTGCAGACCTAAAGGGCTCTGAATCAGCCAGAGCAAAGCAAGTCCTTGTTGCTATCAGGAGCCGTGAGAGTCAGACTGCATGGACACGAGTGGGGCCTTCACCCTTGGTGCCTCCCAAAGAGTCCAGCACCCAAGCTCAGGTGCCTTCTGAGACTGGGGAATCACCTGTGGGTGGGGGTTGCACTCAACTCCCTAGAACTACTAGGAAATGGGGTGCTTATGTCCCACATCCCCTCGACTTCTGGAATCACGGTAGAGACACTCTGTTCTCTTAGGCCACACTGACCGAGCCAGCATTCAAGACAAAGGAGAGTGATGCAGCCCATGGGACCTTATTGGGCAGGGCACAGCCATGGAGAAAGTTCTCCCTTCCTCTTCAGGGTGGCCCCTGCTCCTGGGCATTCTAGAGGCTTTACCTGGGAATAAGCCAGTTACAAAGAGGGCAGCAGACCCATCCATGCCAAGATGGGGCCCTCTTCAAGGCTGGTAACCCTCTGCCATGCAGCACCATGCAGGGAGCAGCACACCGCACTGAGGTCCAGGGGACCTCAGGCAGGGCAAACAAGCAGAGACCAGCCTGAGTCATAACTAAGCAACCGCACGCAGCCCAAAGGACTTTCCCTCGTCTCGGCATAGGCTGCCCCTCCTCCTCCAGATCTGCCTTTGATTATTGAAGTCTGTGTTTTCCTTGTGTCTGGTCTAACCATTTCCAATGCTAGTGCCGTTGACAAAGGCTACAGACTACACACCACCTGTTACTGTCAAGATTCTGATTTCTGTCTGGCCCACCCTGCTTCCTGTCAACATGCATCTGTGTGAGCACGTGAGATGCACGGGAACATGCATGAGCTTCCCAGTTAGTTTGCTGGACTGAGAAAGGCTCAGGCTAGCACCTGCAGCCCTACATGGCGTGTTCTGAGTGCCTCCCCAGGCCTCACCCAGTCCTTGCTACACCTCTCCAAGATCATGACTTCAGGACACCACTGGTCTCAGCCTTCACCGACCACAAGGGGGCGCTGACCACCCCTGGGGCAGTGGTAATGTGCTCTGGCCACGGAAAATACTATACAAAGTCCTGTTGACACACTTTGTCTGAGCAAGTTCGCTGTCTGCCACTCTCCGTGTTCTGACTAGCCCACAGCTTACCTCTACAAAGCCACCTGTCTGTGAAGCCTCTGTTTTTCCATTGGCCTTGAGAGTCTCTAAAGGACACCTCTTCCATAGCACAACTTAGACTAAACTCACAGGGTGGTGGTCAAGCCAACAGTCCTTCTCCACAACTAAAGGCTAGGAGACATGCTCTTGAACATGCTCTGCCCCACTGAAGATATCTGAGGGAGCTGAGACTCCCCCATCTCCTTGGATACCCCCTGGCTTGGGTTTACAGTCCGTGGTCAGCCATCCTGAGCCAATTCACTTTCTACCATTTATCTGGATACCAACCTTCAGCTGCCTGGGCCTCAGCTTCTCTCTGCCAGCCTGCTATCCACCCACTCTGGAGTAAGAACTCTGACCTCTAGAGGCCAAACTTGGGGGACACCCCTGGTTCTCGCCCCCTCAGCGTGCCTACCTACCCCTCAGCATCCCTTGCCCGCCACCCTGCCCACCCATCTGCAGGAGCACAAGGCGGGCCCGGCCAATGCAGAGAGCTCCAACTTTCTCTACATACCCTTTCTCACTCCTCCACCAGGTGGGCACGCGTACTCCCCGGTTGATAAGAGGAAGCAGGGTCCGTATCTCTCGCGGGTGCCCGAGCGGGTAAAGGGCAGGCCCTCATCGGGAGTGAGGGCCTGGTCTATGTGGGGGCAGTCTTCGTTCGCCAGCGCGGCCTTCGCCACTTCCCCATTCAGTTTGGAATCTTCAAACATATAAGCAGAAGCTATTGAGACACTGGAAACTGTTTAGTGAGGGGGGGGGGGGTGACAGGCCGAAGGTTGGGCGTTTGACAAAGGACTTCTCATTCCTGAGGATGGAAAAGCAGGTAGTGCAAGGCTGGGGTAGGCTGCTGACTGCAGGGAAGGAGAGACTCCTGGGTTTGCTCAAAGTTTACAAAAAGATGAATTGGTGATGGGCCCGGCATGTGGTGCTGGGGGCCAGGCCCAGAGCCCAAGGCGGGGTTAATGAGACAGGATGATATGATGTATTCATGGGGAGAGGGCCAGACACACAGCCCAAGGGGAAGACAGACAGACACTCAAAAAGGCCCCAGTCCAGAAAGGCAGCCTTTCAGACCCCTCTACTTCTCACCAGCACTTGGCTGCCTCCCAGCAATGTTCAGCCCTAGGCCCAGCTAGACCCCACCTGGCCTCCTTCATTCCTGCCCATGCAGATCTGATTGCATCATTTGGTTCCTGCTGTATCCCCCAAGACAGATCACTCAGCTTCCTCCCACCACTCCATGCAGGACCTGTCTTAACCATTTGGAGTCCCCTAGCTTCTTTTCTGTCCCCACAAGAACCAAATCCGGTGACTCTATAACTTTATCCCATACAGACTAGGCCTACTCACACCTTCTATCCTGTCCCCACAGGGATACAGTCTGGTCCCTCAGATTCTCCATCCACTCTATAGTTGCCCCCAACTCAAACCCTATTTTGCCATGCTGTGCCCCATAGAGACTGGACTAGCCACACCTCTGTTCTGTCCTTATAGGAACCCAACTTGCTCCCTCTGATACTATCCTCTACACAGACTGAGCCTGATCACACCTTCCTTCTACACCGGTCACACAGGTACATAATCAGGTCCCTCCAAAACTTTGTCCTGTACACAGACAAGAACTGGCCACACCTACACTGTCTCTACAAAGACTCATCAGGCCCCTTTGATTTCCTGTCCTTCCCAACACCCCCTGTACAAGACTAGGGCTGGTCACACATTTCACTGACCCCATAAGGACACAATCTGATTGGTCTACCCTATCGTCCATGCAGATTAGTTTCCTGTGTACCCCCACACACCCAATTAGATCACTCCATCTGCTTTGTCCCCATGCAAACCCACACTGCTGCCCACACACATCAAGCAGTGTCTCCACAGGGCACTCCAGGGGACCTGATCAACTTGCACAACAAAGATATATGCATATGCATGTGGCTGTGATAGCTGGACAGGGATGTGGGAGGGGCTCCCGTTCCTGCCCTTCTGCCAGCATCCCTGGCAAAGCAGAGCAAATGGATGTGCAGGAGACAGCAGACACTGATGGCCTTGGGGTGGGGGGAATTTGAGACTTGGCTTCTGTAGTAGCCTAAGAACAACCTGGGAGGAGGTCTCGGGAGGACATGTATGGTTGGGGGCAAGATGTGGCCACAGCCAGGCACCCTGGCCCTCCTAACTTCAAGAGCAAAGATTTGGAGGCCTTCAGCACTTGGCGGGGGTGGCTCTGACTGACCTGTGTCCCCCATCTCTGTCCCTCTTGGCGACTCTGCTTGTGTAACAGCTGTTCAAGGGCTGCAGCTCAGGGGAAGCTTCACAGGAGAGCCCTTTGGTGAGGGAGGAAACCAACCTGGGGAATGTATTAGGGGAGGCTCTCTGAAAGAAAGCTACAGGAAGTTCCCAACTTGAGTTGACCCTCTCCCATGTTCCTGTTTGCATCATATAGCTACACGTAGGCGTGATCCTTCCCTGCGTGCACACATGTGGCATGCACACATGTGAGTTGGATCACCACCCATGTGCATCATGTCACTACAAAGAGGCAGTCAGTCAAAAGAGAAATGGACCAATCAGGTTTATTCATAAAGCAAATCCAAAAAAAAAAAAAAGTTTCCCATTGTAATTTTGGAACTCAAAAAAGTCTGTCGTACAAGATGGCAAGGCATTTCACGGACAGTGCATTTCTTGAAGATCCCAGGACCTTCGCTCCTGATTGACTTTGAACCAGAAAGGCCAGTCACTAGGGAAACTCTGGCACCATGTGACAAGCTGGGGGCTGCTTAGCATATGGGGTGTGTCTGTGGGCACACACATGTGCCTACAGACTTGCATATCCTCCTTTACGTTCCATTTGGCTCTTTTCTCCCTCACAGAGGGTCTGTGGGCTGGGCGGAGAATGCTGGGGAGATGGGGAAGGTGATATGGTGGAGAAAGAGGGTTTGGAAGCTGGGGTCCATGTACCTCCCATGGGGAATAATAGTGGCTTCCAAGAGCATCTTCTCCATCTGGCAAAGATGCTCTTGAGTGGGTGTCCACAGTCTGCTCTTCTTGTCCAGAGAAGGGTCAGGTTGTGACTGCTCCTTCCTGTCTCTGCCTCCATAGAGACAGGGAAGCCTGAGACCCCTCTTCTGGCCCTAAGTCTCTGCCTACATGCCTCTGCCCCTGGGGCTCCCACCTTGAACTGTAAAGAGTTTGAAAGTGGGGCAGTCCCTTGGGGGATCCAGGGACAAGAAGCAGTCATCTGGGATCTAGGGGGACAGATGGTGGGAATTTCCCAGGATACCCCTGGAGCCTACTTTTCCTTTCAACCTCAACCTTTGAAAGGGGGTCTCTGGCTGAGTGGCTGTTGTTTTATCTGCAGTTGAAGATGCTCTCAGCAACTGGGTCATTCACTTCCTGCCCCAAACTCCAGTGTGGATGGCCAGAAGAGAGAATAACCAAACAGGGCCAACTGTCTGAGCCTGAGGAACCTTGAGAAAGCCACAGGTGCGAGATCACGGAACCCCCACGCATCTGCTGGTCTCTCCTGGAATGAAAGGGCAGCTAGAAACCTAGGTTCCCACTTGCTTTCAGAGAGCTTGGCCTGCCTACCCTGAGGCCCCAGGACAGCAATACCCCACAGGCCTGTGCTGATATGGATGGTAGCATGGGAGCGTCTCAGAGATGGTTTCCAGGCTTTGAAATGAACTGAGATGAACGTCTGTGAGAGGGTCATTTTTTTAAAAACTTTGGAGCAAGGAGAACCTATGTGACCAGGCCCTCTGTCAGCAGGCTGGCTGTTTTGCCCTCTCTGGACATTTCTGACATACTTACTGTTCACACCAGCACTGGGCACCACCAGGGGCACACAGGACTGGACTGGGGTGAGCTGGGCTGGTCATTGCCTTGAGTTTTCCCCAAAGGGGTCTGTCTGCCCAGCTGGGACACAGGGGAAAACATCCCAGCTAAAGGGGGACACACTGTGAGAGGCATGATCTTGGGAACCAGCACACTCATGCAACAAGAGAAAGAGAGATTAGTGATTAGTGGAGGGAGGGAGGGGGGAGAAGAGACAGAGAGAGAGAGAGAGAGAGAGAGAGAGAGAGAGAGAGAGAGAATATGAACAACACAGAAAAACATCTGTGCCTGGCCTTCAAAGCCATCTTGTTTCTCCTCAGATCTCACTTCGCCCAAATGGGCAGTACGGACTCCGGGTCCAGGTTGCCAGCCCTGCGGCTGGATTCTTTTCAGCTGCCTGCCTATCTTGCCCCACCAATTTTGCCCTCTATTCTGCCACCCTTCCTACTCCCATGGTCTAGTGCTGTTCCCAGGTAGCAACTGTAGCCCACAAGAGGACAGCTGGAGGGCCCAGCAATAGGGGACTTGGGATTCTGGTGCTCAGAAAAGAAACTCCTCCCCTAAAGACCACCGGAGCCAGCAGCAGTAGCTCTTGTGGAGGGGATGGGGTGTCTCTTGAGACTGCACTTCTGCTCTGCACACCCACGGGCAAGGAGGGAGCCAAACCTGCCATCTGTATCCCTCTTTATCCCTTATGCTGGGAACCTGTAACCTGGGACCCCATACCACAAAGGACTGACCCACATCACGGGAGCAGAGATAATAAGACACACAAGAATGGACATGGCAGGACAGAGGGGGAAAAGGATGCTCCCAGCTGCCCAGAGCAAGTGGTTGGCCCCTCTGTAAGTCAGGGAGGAAGTTCCTTCTGGGAGGAAGTCAGCTGCTCCAGGGAGCTCTGTCCCTGACAATCCCTCCCTGTGCCTCCCAGCTCATGACCAGGTGAGACCTGAACCCTTGGCAGCCCCTCAGGACAAGAACCCACAAATACTGTGGCCACTCAAGCCGTAGCCCAAAGAAAGAAATCCCAACATCTCTGGGACAGACAGACAGGCTGTGACTTCAGCAGGGACTGAGCAGTGAAGGTGAGGAGGAGTGGCTGGCGCAGCTGGAGGTCTGGCTGCCGTGCACAGAGGCCAGCAGAGGCCAGCATTCTAGCTCATTCCCAACCCAGGAGTTAGAAATGGAACTAGAGAAAGCTGTTTAAAGACCTGCTTGACTGTCTCTGCTGAAGGACCTTGTGGGATGTCATCTCGTCTCACACAGTCTCATGGGGCCTAACCTCTACCCGCTGCATCTGCCTTCTTGCACTTCAGGCTTTTCGCTCACCCTCACCTCTACCCCATGCACATCCAGGTATGCAGAAAGAAAAGGTATTAAATGAGAAGGGAGCCTGTGGTACAGGGATGGCTGAAGACAAGCTCTGGGAACCTCAGATGCTCCAGCAACAGACAAACCCCGGGCTCATACTCCAGCATTTGAGGTGAGCAGTGTTCTGGTGAAAGATGAGGCTCGAGGTGGAACTGGAGTCGCAGAGCAAAGGGGGTGGGCTGAAACATCACGACAGCACCGAAACATCCAGGGAAGGAGAGTGACGAGTGCACGTGGGAAGGGAGGAAAAAGGAACTCAAGCCTAGACAGCAGGTCATAAGACTGACACGCCAGAGTTCTCTGAAACCTGGGGCCAGGGCAAGGTGTCTCCCAGGGCAGGAAGGCTTGGCAGGGCTCAGGAACCCAGAGGAGATCGCACAGGAATTTGTTAGCTTTGTAGATCTGCTGCAACATGAGGTAAGGGCTAATGTCTCTAGAACTAGCTGAGTGCGTGTGTGTGTGTGTGTGTGTGTGTGTGTGTGTGTGTATGTATGTGTGAGTGTGTGTGTATGTGTGTATGTTTGGTGTGTGTATGTGTGAGTGTGTGTGTACATGGACAATAGTGTCACTGTTGGGTGTGCAGGGGAATCTGTATCTGGCTAGAGTAAGCTGGGGGTCTTACTCTAGACCTAGTTAGTTGAGAGAGCTAACTCAAAACAAAAGGGTAGGCCTATGACTTCCCATAAATGGAGACATGGCTTGCCCAGGAGCCTATCTCCTCTTCAGACCTCCTGTATTCTCTGCTCCAACCTAGAACACAAGCTACATTTTGCTTATGCACCTACAGGAGTCTCAGGAAGGAGAGGGCAAGGAATGAGTGAAGGGATGGGTAAAGAAATAGGCCTTAGGACATTGTTTCGGCTGCCCTAGCCAGCTGGATAAAGTACTGGAATGGGAAGGTGAATCAGATAGTACACCAACAGCGAAGGACATCAATCATCCACCGAGGGAGGCCACCAAGTGAAAGGGAGACCTTCTCACCTGAGGCTGAGCTAGCTTGCAGCTCCCTGCCAGACCCAGGCATGAGGTGCTCTTCATAGACTAAACATGCCCAATGGCACACGTCAACCCCACATTCACCTGGTACCTCTTAGCTCAGTGTCGTCATTCTTCTCTGGGTTATCTGTTCCTTGGAGATCCCTGTCTCCTCAGAGTAAGTCAATGGGATTCCATGGGTAGAGGTAGACTATGGGTTTTCATCTTCGGACCAGAGCCCCATGGTCAACTTTATGTGCTATGTGCAGGTTCTCATAAAACTGAGATAGTCCCATAATGAACCACTAGCCATGGAATATGAGAATATATCCCTCGGTGACTAGTATTGTTTCACCCCCACCCCCACCCCTGTCTCCCAGTGAATTCGTGGGTAAGTAGTTGGGATGTCTCCTATTGCTGCTGCTGTCCCTACCACTAGATACAGGGACAGCTCTCAGTGGTGGGAGGTTGTTGCTGGTCCATAATGCTTTCATCTAAGCTGCCCGGGATGTGGCCCCCTTCTAGTCCTTTGCTCACCAGCCACTCCCATCAGAAGGTCGCCAGAAACACCCACTGGACCATCAACCCAAACAGACAATGTGAAAGCCAGAGTCACTTCAACAGTTTCCTAAAGATAAATGCTAAACTCTAGAGTCGCGGCAGAGGGTGAGTTGGTTCGGCATGCTGTGGGGTAAGTAAGCTTGTCATGGAAGGCTAGGGGCAGCTCCTAGAAAAGACCTGCTAGGCAGCTGTCATCAGGGCAGGGGTCTACTCCGCTATAGAGACAGGTTCTGCTAGGCTGAGAATCCTGGTTACTGCCTTTGTAGGGACCCAGCTTCCAGATCTCATGTACCGCTCTGCCAGTGTGCACAGCCTGAAGGCACCCATGTTAAAGACCAAATCAAAGGCTGTATGGTGTCTCTGAATCAGCCCCATTCCCTCCCTGCCCGCCACTGGGTCAGTAGCCTGTCAGAGACTTATGCCTGACTCCTTCCGACCAAGCAGCAGCCTCTAGGCTTCTGCTAAGAGAGTGAGTCCTCAGTAAACTTCGGCGGGGTCTCTTCAGAATTCATGAGACCAACCTTCTTACCCAGGGCCACCAGGGAGGTTCCTCTAGCAAGCTCTTGCCTTCTGAATTTGGCTGCTCAGCATCACCTTGGGGACCCAGACTCCACGCCTCAAGATTGGGCACAGGTTCCTGGGTCGCCCATGGAACTAAGGAAGCAGTCTGACTGAATCTGCTATCATTGCTACGGGGGCAGAGGTGAAAGGTCAGATCGACATGCCTCTAAGAGGTTTCCTACCTGCTCTGTTAATTTCTAAAATTTCTTCCTGGGCCAGCGGACATGTGTCACTCTGGGTACTGTGGTGAGGAGAGTTTATGACAGATTTACAATAATTGGGAGATCCCAGCTGTGGTGGCCGTGGAATATGCTTCTTTTTTTTCTTTGGTAGTTTCTGCTTAGCCATGGCTAAGGAGTAGTACATCCCAAAATTGTTCACGATGACAGGCACGGGCATGGCAATGGTCAGCACTCCTGCCAGGGCACACAGCGCGCCTACCAACATCCCAGACCACGTCTGAGGGTACATGTCTCCATAGCCCAGTGTCGTCATGGTGACCACAGCCCACCAGAAGCCAATGGGGATGTTTTTAAAGTGTGTGTGCTCGCTGGCGCTGGGGTCATTGGGCTGTGCCCCAATCCTCTCAGCATAGTAGATCATGGTGGCAAAGATGAGCACACCCAGGGCCAGGAAAATAATAAGCAGCAGGAACTCGTTGGTGCTGGCACGGAGCGTGTGGCCCAGGACCCGCAGGCCCACAAAGTGGCGGGTCAGCTTGAAGATGCGCAGGATGCGCACGAAGCGGACGACACGAAGGAAACCCAGAACGTCCTTGGCGGCTTTCGAGGACAGGCCGCTGAGGCCCACCTCAAGGTAGAAGGGGAGGATGGCCACGAAGTCAATGATATTGAGTGAGTTCTTGATGAACTCCACTTTGTTGGGGCAGAAGACCACACGCATGAGGAACTCGAAGGTGAACCAGATCACGCACACGCCCTCAATGTAGGTGAGGAAGGCCTCAGTCTCCGCTTCCCGGTAGTATCGCACTTGTGTGCCGTTCCGAACGTTCTCAATTTCCGTCTTGTTCACGATGGGGTTGAAGCGCTCGTGGGTCTCCAGACAGAAGGTTGTGATGGAGACCAGGATGAAGAAGAGGGAGGCAAAGGCCACATACTGTGGGTGAGAAACACAGGGGGTCAGAGTGAAGGCTTCCCACTCACGGTGGAGAAACCTGGAGAGCCTTGCGTTGAGTCCAGGGACAGTGCCACATCAGGGACAGGCAATGCACAGAGCCTCTCCAACATAACCTAAGCCTCATGTCACATTGTCCTGGGGACAAGTGCTGCTGCTGAGCCTGGCCCTGTTCACCTATGCCTCCTTCTCCACCGCCAGCCAAACACTGATGCTCCAGGTCCAGCAGAGCCACACAAGATAAGGAGCCAGGCTCCATTAGGGTGGGCTGTCACTAAATATTCTCATGAGAAACAGGAATGAAAGGGGGGGAAAACCCAAAATGTGTTCTGTGTTAAGCCGTTGAAACCAGAGGTGTTTGTCACAGCATTTAGCTGCTCTGACTGTGACACTGGGATGGGAATGTGCAAAGAAATAAGAGGAAGCTGCTCTGCTGGGGTCAGGCTCCTCAGAGGCTCTGTCTACTTCCTTTGCCTCCAGTCTGTGTACTTAAGGACCCCCCCCCCCCCCCCCCATCAGCAGGAAGTCAAAGGCCTCTAATAGTTCTTAGACTTGTAGTTTGGGTTGACACTGGCACCCCCTCCTCCAAAGTCCCAAAGTTGCTTGGTTGGGTTGACCAAGACTATGGGGCCTGGAGCTCCATCTGCCAAAGGGTTTGAGCACCAAGCATAAGTGGATCTTCCATGCCAGGTTGCAGGTAGGGGAGAGAAGAGTAGGAAAGGCAGCAGTGTAAACAACAGCAGCCTTAAGAGGTGATACTGCATGCCATGCGGCCTGAGCCCCCCCGACAGGAAGGGACCTGTGCAAGCTGCTTGTTAAAGTACACTGGCATGCTGTGGTTTATTAGCAATGCGGTTCTCAGGGCCTTTTCTCATAAGCCACTATCAAATGAAATCTGTTTGCATCCTTCTGTCAAACTATGCCTCCTTCCATTCATCCGTCTTCCTTCCTTCCTTCTGCTCTCCTTCCCTCCTGCCCATGTATCCTTCCTTTCCTCTATTCATACACCCATCCATCTACCCACTCACTCTTTCTTCCTTCTATCCTATCCCTCCCTTCTCTTCTATTCAAACTGTCCCCTCCTTCCTTCTTTGTTCTTGCCTCCCTCCTTCCTTCCCCCCACCTCCCAGACCTGCTCACCATCCTTTGGTTCACCCATCCATCCTTCCTTCCCACCACTCTTCACCAAGCACCAGCAAAGAGATAAGGCTTTGTCCCTCTCCCAGGGAGCTCCCTGTTCAGGTCAGGAGGAAGATATACCAGTGCAAGGCATTAAGTTGAAAACTATGAGCCCCTCCACCCCATGAAGCATGTGGGGCTGGCAAAAGCTGAGGGAAGTGGGGCAGAGAAGAGGTCTTCTGACTCCGGGAGGCTCTTCTCTCAGGATCCAGCTCTTCCAGACCTGGGATGCTTGGAGGACAAATCGGGAAAGCAAAGTGGAGGCAAAAAGAAGAGTCATTCACCTTCACCCCAAGCTTGCACAGCTCTGCAGCACTACCCAAGTCACCACGTTCTTGGAGCAAACAAAGGACATCCTCATCTGCTGTATATTTGGACCTGGACTCCTTCTGGGCCTCTCTCTTGAAGTTTGGCCTTCACAGCCTAGACTCCCTAAGGACAGGCCACAGCCTTTTCCACTGTATCCTCTCTCAACAGGGCCACTGCTACCAAAGCTGTTCTAGGGTTCAGTCTCAGCCACATGGCTACTGGTACCAGAGTCGCCCATGCTAGCTGCCACATTGCCCACAGGGAGAAGCCCAGAGTCCTCAGCCTGGCACCCCAGGATCACTGTGCCCTGGCTGCACGTGATTTCTCAGGGTCCTCACCCTACATGTGCCCAACATTCTTGCCTCAGGCACCTCTCTGCCACTCTGGCCAGAGTGTCTCGCCATCCTTGTGGCTTTGCACCTGAGGTTCCTTCTTCCGCAGAGACTTCTGGCCATACACACTCTGTGTGGAAAATCCCATGCATCCCCAGAGCCCCATTAACAGCCCTTCCCCTGGGGTGAAACCTCCCACTGGGAACTATGATACTCGGGAGGCAGCTTGCCAAAGCACTCCTCAAGGAATCTCCACAATCACCCAGGGAGGCCATGAGCCTGCCTCCAGCGATGGGCTCTTTAGTGTTTGCAAAGGCTCAGACAGGGCACTGACCTCCCAGGGGTCCATCCCACGAGCCCTCAGAACTCTTCTCTCATTTGTCCTCTTATAGTGTGATCTTCATAAGGGGCATGGAGGTCCAGGGAAAGGCCAGATCTTAAGATTAGCATAGAGAGGCTGAAGAATCGGCTCAGTTGGTAAAATGCCTGCCATGCAGGTGTGAACCCTGGAACCCATCGTCCCCAGAACCCATGTTTTTTTAAAAAATGGGGGATGGAGAGATGAGTGAATCAGCACTTAAGACCACTTGATACTCTTTGGAGGGCCAAGGTTCAATTCCTGGGACCTACATGGGCTCACAACATCTGTAACTTCAGTTTTAGGGAATCCAGTGCCCCTCTTCTGGCCTCTGCAGGTACCATGTATGCACGTGGTACACATGCACACACTCATACACATAAAATACAACTAAAATAAATAATTAAAAAAAAGTCTAATGTGGTGGCGTGTGCTTGTATTCCCGGAGTTGAGGAGCAGAGACAGGTGGATCCCGGGAGCTCACTGGCCAATCAGGGTAGCTGAATTCATGAGCCCCAGGCCAAGTGAGAGACCTTCTTTGTCTCAAAAAATAAGGAAAGTAACTAAGGAAGATACCAAAAATTTAACACACTCACACACACACACATGATTAGCATTGGAAAACCCATGGTTATCAAGGCTCAAAGTGCAGCCAGGGTGCCCATTACACAGAGTGGAGGCTAGAGGGTGGGAAGCAAGGGCTAAACACAAAGACTCCATCAGGAATAGCCCTGCTACACTCCCTGAGATCTGCCTTCTTAGCCTCTTCTGCCACAAGGCCAAATCACCACCACGCATGCACAGGGCCCCCAAGACCTCTGGGTCCCTGGGGATGTTTTCAGTGCTATGGAAGAAATTATGTCTGATGTGCTGAGACACCCCAGTGTTCCATTGACCTCAGAAGCTAGTAGGAGGGCAGCCAGGGCGCAGCCAAACCCAGAACAGCCCCCCCCCCTTTGCCCCATCCAAGGTTGGGAAGAGAGAGGAAAAACTACCAAAGTTTGGGGACCTACTATGGGCCCTATCTTGGTAGAACAGGCAATTATAACTGTTCTGTGTCCAAAAGGAAAGAGAGGAACAAAGGTTTGAGGACAAAGCCAAAGGCTTCAAAGAGACTATAATATTTGAGACAGAGGCCAATTTTTTTTTTTTTTCAACTCACAACCAGGCTGCCAGAGCTTTGCTGAGAAGCCAGCCCCGGACCAGATCTGGATGGTTTCATGTTGAATATGGCATCCACTTTCCAGAGCAGTACTGGGTTATCACCCAGAAGGGGATGTTGGGAGCTGTTCCCTGTACAACAGTTCCTACGTGCCAACAGTCACCCACAGAACACAGACTCAATAACCCAGAGTACACACTCAGCCTGTATCCTGAGCTTGGACACGAGTGCACAGACACGGACCACACACAGAAGACATGAACAACCCACAGAGACCTTAACAAGGCAGGGCCACCCCACACCAACCAGCCACATACTCTGGTCTGCACAGACAAAGCAGCACATGGAGGGAGTTGAGGTGGAACCATGTAGCATACAACCTCTCTTTGAGAACACATACAGACTCCAGACACTTCAGCCCAGCCGCTCTGCCTCTGGTCCTCTCCCTGTGGTTTCTGCTCAGCCCTCCTGCCTGCCTTGCCTCTTTGCCCTCTCAGCCTTCTCTGCCGCCCTCAGATGGTGGCCGTTCCTGTGATGCTGGCTCCTTTTTCCAGCCCTTCCCCAGAGCAGCTAACCCCCACCATATGAAGAGCTCTATCAGGCAGTCCAGAGGTAGCTGTCCCCCAACCTGGCCAGCACAGTGGCTGCTTCGTAAAATTCAGGCTTGATGGTGCTAAGCAAACACAAGCTGGTAGATTCTGGCTCTTTTTATTTTTTTCCCCAGAACCAAATCACAAACCATGAGACCTACCAATTGTGTTCTAGAAAGTGGTAGCCATAGCAACAGAGAAAGGCATCCCATTTCTATGGTAACTAGGATGGTGAAGCTGTTAGCTGTAAAGTCAGACAAACCTACTAGGGATCTGTTGACTTAAGATGTTTGATAAATCACCCAGTTATTTTATCGCAGTCCCATTGTTGAAACCATAAACCAGAAAGGCAATCTACTATCTATTGAAATGACCGATATGTGCTATGACTTTTCATTTATGAATTATTTATACCACGATCATCTTTAGAAAATTGTGCTTGCCTTTCGGAGCTATTCAGAGGTTCACTGTGGGAATCTGTGTTCTTACCGTCTGCATTTCAGGAACAAGCTCTGTTTGTGACAAGGTACAGGGACTGACATGATGATACGGTCATTCACTTGCTGCGTGACCTTGACCCGTCCCCCATCCCTCCACAGTGAAGGTGCAAGGTAGACTTGGTCCCTTTTGAAGATTCTGAGAGGTAAAGGTCACATGCAGAGGAAGCCCACAATGGCTAATCAGGCCATGTTCAGGCTTCGGGTCCCCAGAAACTGCAGGTCAGCTTTCCTGCCTAATGGAATCCACCCTTGGGGGTGCACAACACCCATCAGAAGCCAGTGATGCAGAGCAGACGGGGTGGCTAATTGTCTTAAGTAAATTGTCAGTTGAGTTGGGTTTAGAAAGTGAATTAGATTCATCTGGACTTCCTTAGGTTGGGCACACCCACAATGTGCTGTGCTGGCCAGGGCTACAGGCTTGAAGAGCTCATGATATCCTTGATACTTGTTTGTTTTCTCTATAGCCTCCAGCACCTAGTCCAGTTCTTTGCTTTGGTCCTGACCCTACTTCTGCTCCCCACTCCTCCCCTGCTGGCACTTGCTCAGGGAGCATAGGAGGAAGGAGCTCCCTGCAGGGCTCTGAGGTAGTATGAGCTGGGGTGTGTGTGGTGTGCGTGTGCGTGTGCATGTGCGTGTGCGTGTGCGTGTGCGTGTGCGTGTGCGTGTGTGTGTGTGTGTGTGTGTGTGTGTGTGTGTGCCCTGTAGGTGCCTATTTGGAAAGTCTGCGTGTTGGGGAAGGCATCCAGGGAAGTACCATGTAACTTCAGAGCTCATGTGCACATGGTGAAAAATATGTGAATCCTTTCTAGACTCAGCAAGAATTTGAAGTGGTGGCTGTGTGTAGTGTATAATCCTTGTGTATCAGAGAAGTGTGCCTGGGGAGATACGTGTGAGGTACATGGACGCATCTATGTGGTATTGAATGGTATGTGCCTATGTATACGTGAGGCTGTGTATGAGGTGTGGTATATGTGCATGAGTGTGTACATATATGGGTCATGTGTTGTCTATGGTTTGTTTGCAAGGAGGAGGTATGTTCAAGAATAAGTGTGTGCATGTATGGGTTGTAGTGTGTATGTACATAGATGGGCCATCTCCTGGAGAGATCAGAGTCGGACTGGTGTGTCAATGGCTGAGTGAAGATTCAGCCCAGAGTCCAGACCTTTTTCCACCAGAAATGGTCACTCAGATACCAGCCCAAAGAGAAATAGACTGGACAAGTAGGAGTGGAGGAAAGCCCCTAGCCCCTGAGCCAAGCCAGTTGAGAGGCATGGCTGTACACAGTGCAGAATCTTTTACTGTGCCCTTGGCCCACACACACCAGTATTCTCAGTGCAGAGCTGGATCAGGAAATGTAGTGATCAGGCCTCACGGAAGTCGGAAGTCAGGATAGACAACACCCAATCGTGGCCCTGTTGGGGTAGTGTTAAGCATTCTAAATGTTAATTGGTCCTGCTTTCTGTCTGTTACTTATATTGACTCTGATTGGTTAGATAAAATGCCGAGGCCTAAGATTGGACAAAGACAGAGGAAGGTGGGACTTCCTGGGATTAGAACAAGAAGCTTGCACTTTAGACAGAGGATTCAGGCATTCCAACCAGCAGCAGGAAGAAGGCATTCCAGCCACAAGCAGCAGGAGGAAGAAGAAGACACACACCATGGGTTAGAAAAAGAAACCTCATTCCACATGGCCTGGAACATCGGCATATCATGGAGAATGGCAGTCCAAGGGGACGTATGTATATATGGGGTCATATTTGGGTAATAGAATTGAGAGCTAGCTTAGATGGGCTAGGATTGCACAATTCAGGCCAAGGCTGGTTAAAATCCATGTGGTCTCTGTGTGCTCATTTATAATGTCTGGATAAGGATCAGCCACCGAACAAATTAACAATAATCTAAATACAGGTTAAATAGCTTAATTAGCCATATATTTTTTTACATGGCCCTATCCTTGGTCACACTCAAACCAGAACATGCTGACAAATGTGCCGCAAAGTCCTAAGGTGACAAAGGTTGTCCTGTGCTTTCACCTCAGATGAGTCTTTCCCTTTCACCATCTGGACTGTATTAAATCATGGCAAGCACGAATCCTTAAAAGACTATTTATTTCCATACCCTCACTATCATGCCATTGAACTTACGGTGTCTTGAGCTGATTCCATCTCCAAACTGTAGGGGTGTGGGTACTAGAAACTCATGACTGAGACAGTGGTGGCCCCAAGGTTGTCTGTGAAAATCACTCTTTGGGCAGGAATGGTGACCGAGGCACAGCCAAGGGCAGGAGCTGCCTAAGGCAGAGGAACTCTTGAGAAGAACAGAGACAAGACCCAATATGCCCCTGAGGTATCACACTGGCATGAGGTTCTTATCACCATGAGCCCGGAGCCTTCACCCAGGCAGTGCCCTGCCATGCCACCCTCTCCAAACCTTCTCTTTCCTGGGCCAAGAGAAGCTCAGGTCCTTCTGTCACAGGAGGCAGCAGCTGAGAAGAGATGACATGGCCTTGAAGTCAAACAGCCTGAAATTTAGTTCCAGTTCAACTGGGTGGCCTTAGATAGCTCCTTGGTCCTCTCCAGGCTTTCATTTCTTGCAGGTGACAATGATGGAATAAGACTGCACTAGTGAGGTGTTTCATCGGGTGAGGGTACTTTTCCACCAAACCTGACAATTTGGGTTGGATCCCTCGAATACACATGGCTGCGGGAGGAAACTGATTCCCTATGACCTCCACAGGCAAGCTATGGCTCACATGTGCACATACACAACAAACAAAAAAAACAAATGCGCCGGGCAGTGGTGACGCACGCCTTTAATCCCAGCACTTGGGAGGCAGAGGCAGGCGGATCTTTGTGAGTTCGAGGCCAGCCTGGTCTACAAAGCGAGTCCAGGACAGCCAGAGATATTCAGAGAAACCCTGTCTCGAAAAACCAAAAAAAAAAAAAAAAAAAAAAGAAAAAAAACAGATGGAGAGGGGGGGGGGGGAAAGAGAGAGGGAGAGGGGGAAAGAGAGAGGGAGGGAGGGAGGGGGGATGGAGGGAGAGAGAGAACACTAGTGAAGAGAAAGTACAAGCAGAGAGACATTCAAATGTGTTGTCAACCCTGCCCAATCTGCCCAGTTCATCATCCACCTGGTTCATCTACTTTTGCCCAATGTTTAACATCAGAGTATCTCCCACACAAAGAAGCCTAGCAGCTCAAAGCCATGGAGTGGGGGCCATTGAGCTGGGGATCACTAGGGAAACTGAGGCACAAAACACTACCACCATCCCTCCAAGGACCTGTTCTACTCTCAGTCCAAGGCCACTTCCTACCTGGATGATTAGCACAGTGATGAAGTAATGCAGGGGCAAAGTCTGATGGGGCCAGCCTTGGTCCCAGTGGATGAGGCCGGACTGTGTGCTTAGGGCACAGCCTGGGAGACATCTGACAAGATAGGATAAAGGGCTCCAGGACTTAGCAACGAGGATAGAGGGAGACCCAGACTCCCTGGGAGTGTGGACAGAGAGCTGGAGTTAGAGCCCTTTCAAGGAGAAATCTGGTGGAAGGCAAAAGAAGATGGGATGGACTCATGTGACAAGGGTGGCAGTGGAGGCTTCGGGAAGACTGAGACAACAGATGTACAAACACAGAGCCCTGACCCACCCAGGTGTCTTGGCTCAGCAGGTATGATCAAGAGTAGAAATGTCCTTCCATCTATGTCCCAGGTGGCTTGGATAAGACCATTTGGCATTTGGGACTTAGGAGGCAAAAGGTGAGACAGACACACACTTCACAAGACTCTGATCTGATGTTGAAGGAAGCACGTGAAGACAGAATGGGAAACAGGCCATCTGAGATAGCAGAGGCCTGGGCATGGCTTCCATCCGGCACAGAGTTCGAAACCTAGCTCTGCCATGTATAGTCTGACAGTGGGATGGTGACCTCTGGGAAATTCTGTCGTATGATCCTTAAAATGGGACAAGGATAAACAAACTCCAGGAAGGAAGACACAATTGAGGGGCGTGGAGGAAGTGCCCTGCAGCCTGGGACTTCCCCAGATTCAGAGAAGAATTATGGGGTTCGAAAACCATCAAGACCAGTTCCATGATCTGCTGAACAGGAGTCAGGCCACAGTTCCTCTTCTGGCCACAGCCCTGAGGGTTTTGTTTTTCTCAGATTACCAGAGGAGGGGAGAAGAGTTTCAGCAGCCGCTAATGGGGAAATAGGCTGCATTTCATGTTTTGTTTTGTTCCTGAATCTGTCCTATTCCTGCCACCACCCGCCTAGTAACTACAGATCAGGAGCAGGAGACAGACTGGTCCTCATGAGAGCTGAAGCACAGTCTTCACAGCCTGCATGGTATAGACCACGCTGGGCATGTCCAAGACTCAGCACTGAGGGACACAGTCCTCAGGATGGAGACCCAATACCCCAGGAGATACAAGCTTTCTGCATTGAGTACCTGACATGGGGCGGCAAGGACTTGGGGCTCAGGGTGAAGGACAAACAAGGTCACAGGGTAAGTGGGGACTGAGCCATAACTGCCTGTGAATTTCTGGCCCAGCTCTGGTAACAAGATGAAGCAAACCAATAGCGAACGGGTCTCTAGGGGCCTGCTTTTCTGGTGCTCTCCACACACTGACGTGCCAATCTCTGCCAACCCAGCGAAGCATTCTCTTCAGAGCATGAGGCTTCTGTGGAAGAATCTCAGAGTTCTCAATGGTAGGTCACTTCCCGCTCATAGCTTCATAACTTCTGACCAGGTCCTCTAGGCAGCCAGATGGATGTGGTCATGTGACACGAGTCATCGAGGCTGTGCCCCCCCCCTCCCCTTGAGCCCATCTGGACACTCCAGCGTGGCTCCAACCTTTGTCAGCCACAGGCAGGCAGAATGACAGAGGCCTCAGGGGAGTGTGGCTATCCTATCCTAATGTGTCCCCTAACACTCCCCATGTTCAGAAGAGGCCCGAGGCTCTCTCCTGGAAAGCATACTGAGAAACAGTAGCGGCAACAGGTGGCCTGCTCTCACCCTTCCAATAATATGTCAGACTCAGAAGTACACTGGTGTCCCACATGGGACCTTCCTCAGATACTGGGACAAGCATGTCCCCGGTGCACGTCCTCCTGTGCTTGCCATCTGAGAGGCACGAAGTCGGTGACATTCACAGTTCTTTCTTTTGCACTGCCCGCCTGGGAACTCAGCTCACCCTTCTTTGCTTTTTGTCTGTTATCTCTGGAGGTGTCTTCCATGCCTCCAGCCTTTTCTACAGAAGAACCACAGACTGGAATAAGATGGATATAAACAAGTTCCCAGATCAGGGAGTAAGGAGTCCCCTCCGTAGGACCTCCAGAGGGGGGCAGTTTGTAATCCCCTCTGCAAGTGAGCCTGGGACAGATGGCTCTGTTGGTGACCACTTACACTGAGTCACTGACATAGCCCCTCACTGGACCTTTGGACGCCTCCAAGAGAAATATGTATCTCTTGTCTAAACCTACTCCCACCTCTTCCTCTCCAGCCCTGCCCTCTGGAGTGGATGGAACACAGTGTTCTGCTTCCTCATGGTGACAGCTACAATGACAGCCTATACCCACCCGAAGCAGGACACCTTCCCACCAGGCCTCCTCCACCCTCCAGCTTCGGGCCTCCTCATGCCATCTCAGGCCTGCTGATGTTAGGCACCCGCGGTGGGCGGCCAGGGAGGGCATATGCTGCCCTCTGGCTCACTCACAGCCAGCCACAGACCCAGACACAGGGTACACAGCTCTGTTGAACTTCACCTCTCTGCGTGGCCACCAGAGGACAGGACCAGCCGTTGCTCTCTAGGAACCTTTTCACCCTCATTTTGCGGAGAAAGAAAATTTAGATCCAGTGTGCCTGAGACGTGCATGCCAAAGCCCCGCACAGCTCAGATGTGGCAGGCAAGTCTTGGAAACAACTTTCTCAAAAACAAACTGTGCTGGGCTCAGCGTGGGCTCTCTACACACTGTTTTCATGTCACTGGTGAGTGCCCATACCCCAAGTTGTCCGTGAACTTGAAGGAAGACGTTACTCTTCCCATCCTGGTGGTAATGGATGCAGTCTCCTACCATTTACCACATACCTTCTCAGCTCGAATATCATTGAGTCTCATGTGGACCCTCCCCCCCAAAACACACACACACACACACACACACACACAAACACACACACACAAACACACACACACACACACACACACACACACACACACACACACACACA
>CAJQZJ010033481.1:773690-789049 GCA_907164525.1 Lophiomys imhausi | reverse complement strand
CACACACACACACACACACACACACACACACACACACACACACACACCAAAGAAATAAAGTGGGTCACTAGCAGTGTAGTTTCAACTGTCCCCATGCTTCAGCTGGGAAAACTGTGGCTCTGAGCTCCACGGAAGAGGTAGAAAAGGAGTTTGTCAGGAGCCCACTAGGGAAACACTCTTCAGTGTCTACTTGATATCATATGGGATCCTGACTCTGGTGTGTGTGTGTGTGTTTGGGGGAGTGGAATAAAATGTGATTCTAGGAGGGCAGGCACAGAGAGGGCAGTGAACATTGCCCACGAGGGATCACTGTTGAGTGCCCATATGCTGTAAATATCTGCTGGATATTTACAGCATGTGCATGCAGGACACTGACAACAGAGGAAGCAAACATAGCCATGTCTCTGGCAAGTCAGCTGACTTTATTAAGCAGCCCTGTGGAGAAAAAAAAATCACACCTACATATGGTGGCAAAGGCCCAGAGGGAACTGTACAAGATAGCCAATGGGCTTTTAACAAACCCTGGGGCTAGAGTGGCTTCCAAGAGGAAGCACAGGATGCACAGAGACCAGAAGATGGGCAAGACCAACCGAGGCAGAGAATGGAGACAGTTGTCTTTGGGGTTCCTGGACCACCAGCTTATTCTGACCATGCAGTCCCATCTATTGTACTTCTTGGGACCCCATAGCCTCATGACAGTCTCCCCACGCCTCCAACCACTCCTTCTCCACAGCTTCCTCCCAGCTTCACACTTGAAGGATGCCTCTGAGAGCCATCCTGGCTCCTCTTCTCCATCTCCCCTTCACTCTCCATGGGCTGATTCAGTTATGACTCCAATTCTGTCTCCCATCGGGAGCAAACGGCACACTCCAGAAGGCTTCCCTCGAGCCCAGGCTCTTCCCCTGAATACAGGTCTCCTGCACCCACCTCTCTGGCATCCCCCAGTGGTGTTCTAGTTTCACTCAAGCTTAACCTGGCAGCTTGCTTCTCCATCTCCATCCTTCCAGGACATTCCTGCCAAAATCCTTGCAGTCATCCTCAGCATCTCCTTCTGTCACACCTCACATTTAATCTGTAAGGAAATCCTGGTGGCTCTGCTGAAACCCAGTCCCCACTCTGAGCTCTCCCCACACCCACTACTGCCACCCGTGTCTCTTCCCAAATCCCCTGCCCCCATTATCTTTCCCTGCGGCTTGTGGCCATGGTCTCCAGACTCATCTCCAGTCTCTCACATTGCTGCACACATTCAATTGTACCATTTCTCTGTAAAGAATGCCGCAAGGGCTCCCATGTCTCCTGTGGGAGACGCCTGGGTGATCTGAGCCTTCGTGCCCTTCCAGCCTTCCTTCCTGCCAAGGTGTGCTTTGTTCTTCCCACCTACACCTGAATCCTCAGACACGTTCTTCAAACCTGTCGGACACACGTCTGCCTCGGGGCCTTATACTGGCTGTGCCCTCTGCCTAAGATGTCCTTCTCTCAGCATCTCTGTGGTACATTCCCTTGCCATCTGATGAGGTCAAAATCTGAACCAGCCTTCCCAGTGAGCTTACCTTCCTTATTTTTATTTTGTTTTTTGCTTCCCTAGGTAAAGCATGCTTTTACTGTAACACCTGAGCTTCACAGAGCTTCGATTTACATACAATAACATTCGCCCACATTCAGAGTCCGGTTGGATGGATGTTAACGATTTACACACTCTCACTTCATTTTCATGAGGATGCAAGGTTGTGGAGGTAGCTGGCTCCACAATTCTTGCCTGGCTCTGCCTCAGGATCCAACCAAGTTTTCCAAATAGTAGGAAAAAGAAGGACCCTTCCCCAAACTGGAGGGTGCTGATAGTCACAAACCCATTATCTCATCTGTGCAGAGGTAGGTGGTCATGGGCACACACACACACACACACACACACACACACACACACACATCCTGATTCATGTGCCTTGGTCTTCTGTCTCCAGATTGGGCGCAGCTTTTCCCTGCAACCTTCGGAGGAAGTGAGCCGTCACTCCTGTCCACACGTGCAGCACACAGTCATGGGTTCAACGGTACCACTGCTGTCTGTGTCCCCACCAGCACTGCCACAATGACAGCACATTTGTCTCCAATCTTGCAAAAGAATTGTCTTCCTCCACAAATCTTGACTAAAGTGGCCACAGACACTATCTCTAATCTTTCTATATGCCCCCATTGGAAACAGGAACACTCAGCCCTATACGCTGGACAGTCCAGTATGCTCAAAGACTGAGAGCAGACCTGGGTCTGTACTGGCAACTGGGTGCTTGCTGATGGCACACCCGTGTACACCAACAGTGGGCACAATCCCTTTCATCCCCTTGACAATGGGAATAGTCGCTACACAAAGACCTCAGTGTCCATCAGACACAAACATGGCATGTATCACCCATGGAGGTAGACACAAGGTCACCAGAGTACCTTTCCAGTGAGGACACCGATCAGTTGAAGTTATATATGCTGTTGTTCAATGGCATCTGGGCCATCTGTGGGACAGAGCAGGGAATTCAAAGCCTGGATATGGGTACAAGACTGGGGACTCCAAAATCTGGGCATCGACATTGGAATCTGGGACGCCCTGGGAGGTGATGAGTCCGTGTCTATTCCCAGCACCCTGAGATCACTCAAGGTGAGGAGACACATGGGCTGTGTGACTCCCAGCGCCACCCACGCCCTCCCCACCCCACACCCAGGCCTGGCCCAGTCAGTCTGGGCTTTAAAAAGCACGAGGAAATGTCACTTTCCTTTTGAGGAGGTGTGATGGGGGGAGATGGCCTGGGAAGGTTAACAGTCGGTTTATTCAAAGGTTGGGAACAGTGTCAGCCAGTGACAGCTAGTGTCTCCAAATCCTGAAGCTTGTTTTGTACCCAGACTGGACCCAAGTTCCTTCCTCAACAAATGCAAACCCGCCCTGTGCCAAGCCAGAGGCCTCTCAGCCTACCTGACATCTGCACCAGGGTCTGCCAGAGCCTGTGAGACTCCTGTGTCTACCCAAGCTAGGACCAGGAGGTGGCCAGAGCTGGCTTTGGGTTTGGGGTCCAGCATCCAGCTGCCTGAAGTTCAGGGGCTGCTGCTTGAACGAAGGCCACCCACTCTGACAGGCTGGCTCATGGCAGCTCCCTGGGCTCTGCCACATACTGCAGATTGTTTGGCTTGAGATGGACAGAAGTGGGTGGCCTCCTGGTAGGAGAAAGCTCAGAGGCCATCTGGCCACCCTTTGATGTGACTGAGCACCTACTATGCACCGGACATCACATTATACAAGCCCCTCCAGCAATGACAGCTTTAGATGGTGCTTCCAACGCAGGGTCAGACACACAGTAGGTACTCACTAATGGTGACACCTTACATGCTTCGCGTTTCATTTCATCTCATTTAGCCCTACACTAACTCTAATATTTGTTCACAGTTGTGCTGCCCCCCCACCCCCGTGTGTGTTGTATGTGAGTTTGTGTGTCCTAGTGCCATGGTGGTCACTGAAGGACATCTGGCATCTTAATATCTCTTTGACTGTCCTTAGTCCCTTGAGATGGGGCCTCTCTCTGAGCCTGGGGCTACACTGGCAGCCAGAAGCATCAGAAACCCTTCCGTCTCCACCTCCCCCCAGAGCTGGGTTAAAGCTGCTTGTGTGGCCACACGCAACTTTTACGTGGGTGGGAGGGATTCAAACTCAGGTCCTGCTTGTGCAGCAAGAGCTTTCATCCGCCGAGGCATTTCCGGACCATCATTGTTGCCTTCTCAATTTTACAAAGGAAACTGAGGTCCAGAGACACTAAATAAGTCAGTCCCCCACGATCATATAATTGAGAAGTGATGATACAGTCGGGACTGGAAACTCAGTTGTTGTTGTTTTTTTTCCTTCTGGCTCCAGAACGTTTGCTTTTGACCACACTCATAATTCCCCAACAGACATTTACTGAATGAATGAGTTGAGAAGGAAATGCTATGTTGGTGCAAGTGTGTGTCCAGGTGTGTATGGCCACCACTGTGTGTGCATGAGGGAGCGTGTGCGTGTGTGTGTGTGTGTGTGTGTGTGTGTGTGTGTGTGTGTGTGTGTCTGTGTATGTCTGGGGTGTCTGCATGCGGGCTTTTTTATGGAAAGGCTTTCCCTTGTTGTCTTGGTCTTGTGTGCAGGAGCTATACTTAGCCGTAACTGTGACTGTAATGAGCAGTTAGCTGCACACCAGGCATTCGCTGGGACCTGGTTTCCCAGGGAGACTGCCGGGGCCAGTGTATGTGTGTGTGCAGGGGGTGCAGCTTGGTGCTGGGGAATGCTAGCACAGAGCTGGGGGGTGGCTGGAGCTCACATTACTGTGCTTTGTGCAAATGAACAGCCTTAGCTCCTGCTGGAAAAGCATGCTCCAGACGGGAAGCACCAAAGCCTTCATGTGGGTCCTGCCAAGCTCACTGATTGGCCATCCAGGCCCTCTGTTCCCTTTATTGCTCTTGCCAGGCAACTTGAGTCTGGGGATGATAGGAGAAATGGCAGGAAGACGATAGATAGAACTTAGTCCTACGGAGGTCTTCCTGGGTCTCAGGAAGACCCCATTCTCAGTGCCATGTCCCCTGATGGTAGAGAATGTACTGCCTACCCTGCTGACCCAGGCTGGTGATCAGGAGAAATAGCCCCGCCCCATGGACCCCACCAGAATTTAATCATAGCATGTGCAGCCAGACACCATTCTCTAGTTGCCTTCTAGTGTCTGTGGGGAGGTGAGCCTGACAAAAACCCAGGGTTTGTCCTGTCACAGAGCTGTGCTTCTAGCACCTCCCGGCTCATCTCGATCCTGCTTTTTCTCTTCCCCACCAAGACCGCTCACCTCTGAGAGCGGGCCAGGCCGTTGAGATTGGCCTCCAACCCAGCTCTCAACCCTCTCATTGAGCACACCTCTGCCTCAGGCAACCTCACTTTCTGCACCCGTGGGCTCCATCGCTCCACCCTGAAGTCCTCGGCTTTCAAGTCCCATTCTCTGGGATGTTTCCTGGTGATGAGAGGCAGGAGCTTCCTCTTTAGCCTTGAAGGCCAGAAACAGAAATGTATCCATCCAGGCAGCAGGAAACCATATGTCTTCCTCTGACCTCTGTGCATGTGTAGAAGGCCGAGTACCCATGCACATACACACATATACTCACAGGGAACGTATCCATTCATTTTCCCATTTACCCACCCATCCCTTCATCCCTTCATCCCTCCACATATCTCTTCGTATGTTCACCCATCTATCCAGCCAACCACCCACCCACCCACCCATATTTACATATATCTTCCCACTAACCCGACCATTTATCCAGCCATCTACTTCCCACCCAGCTGTGTATCCATCTATTGGCATGCCCCTCCTTCTGTCCATTCATCTACACACACTCACACGTTCATCTTTTCAGCCATTATTTCTTTCCTCTGTCACTCATCTGTCCATCTAATATGCCATACTTGACCACAGAATCACCACATCCCAGCAAGAAAGGACACAGACTGGCCCAGCTTCGGATTATGTAACTTTCAGAGTAAGACCTGGGTCTCATCTTCTACTAATTACCAACTAGATGAATAAATAAGTTAATATCTCTGGGCCTTTTTTCTTTCTTTTTTTCTTTCATCAATAAAATGGGCATAATGTCAAATCCTTCTGCCTCACAAGACTATTTGCACACACGCCATGTGAACAAAGATCTAATGATTTCCTGGTCTATCCAGGCACTCTATTCCATGGTCTCAGGTGTACTTTGTACCTTCGTGGGTTTCTGTTGGATTCAAGAAACATACCCCACTAGAGTATTTACAAGGCTAAAGTAAGAAACATTTTCTAGAAGCACCAAGGACAGAGAGGACTATTCTAGGGATGAAGCTTGGGAACCTCTCCACAAAGGAGGAATAACCAAAACTTGCCACCAGGGGTGTATCTATTTTACAAATGAAGCGAGGACACCTTCCTCACAGGGATCAGGAAGCAAGGACAGCAGGCAGGCAGGCTGGGAGCTAGAGGAGGCTGAGGAGCCTATAGGTGAATGGGTGAGTGGGCCGCAAGAACAGACTGTACAGGGTTACCAGGGTAGCCACCAGGCTTCAGAGAGGGCTGAGGGCACCGGAAGCCATCATGATTCTAACTCCCAGGCTTGTACTCAAATCCTCAGACTCAGAGAGAGAGAAAAAATACATCTGCCTGGTGACATCCAGGCCTCAGGAGACACAACTCCTGCTGCCCAGAAGGGAAGCCAGTGCCTGGTATTTCTGACCTTTGTGCCACTAAATATATCATTGGTAATGGTGGTTCGTGGCCCTGAGGCTGCGAGGCCACCAGGCTTCCACATTCGGCTTCTCTGTGGCTCAGCCAAGGCCTTACTGTATGCTGAAGAATCTAAACCCAGGCCTAGTTGGTGCTGTCAGATCCTTCCCTCTGTGAGGGCTCCAGCTTCCAGGAGCCAGGCCAGGGGCTCTGCTTCTCAGAAGCTCCCCCACCATAGGATTCAAACTCCGACTCCTATTTTCCACTTGAAGAAATGGACTCAGTCAGATGTCATTTGCTCAGTTCTATACCAAGTCAGGGGGAATGCCACGATCCAGTCCTGGCCATGGCCAAAGGCCTTTTTTCTTGCCCTGTCTCCTCCCAGCATCACTTCTTTGCCCATGGCATGGTGGTTTCTCCCCACACATGGCCTTCCTAGGAACCATGTTCTCTCCCTAAAATCCGCTCTCTGCCACTGACTGTATTGGGTTCTCCAGTGCCACAATGTACGCTTTACAGCTAAGGAAATGAAGGCCCAGAAATCTGGCTGGGCACCAAATGCGTAGAATTCTTAGGAGCTAAGTCAGGAGTATCTGTGGCTCCGGAAGGAAGCGTCCTGCACTGGGCTCACCTTCAGCAGATAATGGGAGCCCAGCTGTGGCCCTCACTCCAGGGCTCTGGCTGACTTGCCATGGCCCAGCAGGCAGCATGTTCCTCATACCTGCTCAGAGAGCCCGTGGGGTGAGGTTGGACATATAAATTCATCTTTAATGAGTGAGACACTGGTCCTGGTGTGCGGCTGTGGTCTGAAGTATGTTTCCAACCCTGGGATAATTCTCAAGATTACTCAAGAGGGAGGTCCCCAGGGAATTGTCCCATCCAGTAGGCCTGTGGCCCCATGGAAGTCATTCCAGTAATACCAATTTTACCTGTAGGCATTAGGTTTGTGTTCTAAGAACCACCAAGGCCAGTAACTTTGGAACACCCTGAAAAAACACCTTCCTGAAGAAACAGTGAGAATGATCTAATTTGCACCTGCACTGGCCACGCGCATTCTGAAGAACTCTCTGTGTCTTACTTCGTTGGAGTCCCACAGTGGCTCTCTGCCTCCTCCAGGGGTCACATAGCTTCTGATCCCCAGATCCAGGAAGGACCTAGGCAATATGGCTAGTGTGGCCCACAACTTTTGCCTTAGCCACCTTCACGACATATGCTTGTGAGCAGCTATGGGGCTGGAAGTGCCTGTGGAAGCCAGGACCCCTCACCAACTTCCCTCCGGCTTTCCACTCAGCTCTCTGGAGCCGGTTCAGCATCCCAGTCTGGTAGCAGCTAGGCACCATATAGCTGGGAAGGAGCACCCTTCAGTGAAGAGCCAGCCTGTGTAGGCTGCTGTGGCCATGGAGGGGGAGGTCAGAGAAGGACACTGCAGACATGGAGAGGGCTGAGCTCTTGGGCTGGCAGGCCTGGGGAGGACTTCAAGGAAGAACCCTCACCCCTGCCACCCTGCAGGAAGTCTGTCTGCGAAGAGCATGATACTTTCTGACCTACCACTGTCCCCTGGCTCTGGATATGCCTCCGCTGTGTCTGGAGCTCCGGCACATGCCTTCCTGCTCACAGATTTTGCACATCTAACTCTCTCTGCTGCTGCTCAGCTGTCATGTGGTTCTCTCCCACATCCCCCCTTCACTGCCAGCTTTGTGGTACGCCCCCCCCACCGGAAGAATGCACATCCACTGTTTTTGTTAGTTAGTTTGTTTGTTTGTTTTGTTTTCAGTTTCTCACTCTGGCAGGTAAGGTTCCAAGGGCGCCCATTTCTGACAGTTTTGTGTCCGGCTTGATTCCTAACATGATTCCCAGCATGGACAGCAACTGTCTACCACATAGCAGGTGCTTCTCATTATCTCCAGCATAAATAAGGTAATAAATAGATTCGGAGTACTAACAGTAGCCCTGGAAGATTCTCCATGTGCAGGTGAGATACAGGAGGTCCATTCGGTACCATGGTGGAGGAAAGGGAAGGTATGGGATGCCATGGGCTATGGGGAAGGTAAGAACATGTCTGGCAGCCATTGGCTGAGGTGGAAGGAGCATCTGAGGCCCCGCAGAGGCTAGGAAAGATTCCCTTGTCTTCCATGAGTCTGGCTGGAGTGGCTTCAGCCTGGGCACAGTGAGGCTGGCTCTGGAGGGCCCCTGAGCTCAGCTGTCTGGGGCTGCCCTGCTAATATTAGCCTGTCCTCGCCCAGCCTGGCGTCAGCTTGGCGGGGTAGCCCAGCCTGAGAATGGTCACTGGCCTCTAGCACCAACAGCAGGCCCAGGATCCTGCAACTCTGAGGTCCAAGGGACCCCTGACACTGTCCTTCCCTGGGCCTGAGCATTCCCTGACTGAGGAGCTACAATGCTTAGAGCTAAGGGGTGTGGCCTCCTCCACTGCCAGACCCACCACACTGGCACACTTGTCAGCATCTCAGGTCACTGAATTTGGCTCCTGGCCAGAGCCTGATGTCAGCTGCCTGCTTGTCCTCCCTCCCTGTCACCCAGCAGGCAGGAGGAAGTTCTGTCACCTCCCTCTAGGGAAGGAGGAAGAGCAGGGATGAGCAGCCCATTGCAACAAACTGGAAGACTGAGATTCAAAGGGGATGTGACCTGCCTGTAATGCACAGGGGTCTCATGGGAGAATCCAGGCCTGTCTCCCAGAGTGACATCATGAAAACCAGATCTGGGAGACCTAGCCTGGAAAAAAAAAACGGGGCCAGGGTAGTTAGGTGACCCCTCAAAGAGGTATTTCTTAGGGGATTTAGGATTTAAAGAAGAAAGCAGGTGGGAGACAGGTAAAGGCTTGGGTCTTCTAGGGCCACAAGCTGTGAGAAGATAAAGAAACCCACAGTAATTAAATGCTGATGCTGATTCTGATTAGTTCAGGGTTCTGGGCCGAGTGCTTAACACATTTAATCCTCCCGACTTCCCTGTGAGTCAGGAGCTATTAATAGCCTTCTCTTGAGGCGCAGACAGGTTAGGGAACTTGTCCAAGGTCACACAGCTGCTGAGTGGTGGGGCTGAGATTCGAACTCAGGTCTCCCCATTCAAGAGGGAGAGACTGGGAGTTTGAGTCACATTACCGGGGTCAAACAGCCAGGAACTGATGATAAAGAGTTGTTCCACATTCATTTTACTGAATGCATGACTGAGGCTCAAAGTAGAAGAATTTGGGATTTAAAAAAAAAAAAAATCCTCCTTTCTAGGCCTTCAAGAGAAGGAGGAGTTGTTTTGAAATCCAGTGACTAATACCTAGAACTTCTCACAAACACAGTTGACAGAGGAAAGAGGACGAGGGGAACAGGGAAGTCACAGGGGGAAAGGTAGAAAACCTAGCTGGCCTTCAAGAGAAAGAATCCTAGGAGAAGTCAGCTTAGGCTGCACCATGCAGGACTTGGCAGCGTGTGTGCATTGGTCTCAGAGCTCTGGTTGGGAGTGCCCAATGGGAGACAGGAGTTTGGAGAGGGCCCCAGATGTGCCCGCCTTCATCTGCAGGCCTGGGGTGCCGGCAGTAGCAGAAGTGACCATACCCTCATCTGGGTATCACAGCAGTCTGTCACTCAACTTTGGCCTGCTCATCATTGCCCCATGGGAGAGGGAGAGATTCCTGGGTAAGCAAAGAAGGAAGGGGTTTGGTGAAGGGTGGACTCAAAGGCACAGCACCCCTGTCTGACCTTGAACTCAGGTCTCACCATTGCTTTCTTCATTTAATAATTGTGTTTGTTTTCAGATGAAACCTTGCTACGTAGCCTATGCTGACTTCAAACTGGAGCCCTTCTTGCCTCTGCCTTCCGAGTGGAGGGATTACAGGAGTGCACCGTGGCCCCCACTCACACGCAAGTCACTTGACCTTCAACAGATATTTATGTAGCACCCATCTTGTTCCGAGCACTGCTCTAGGCTTAAGGAATGCTGCAGTTGGTAAACAAGACTAAAATTACTGATGTCATGGAACTCTAGGAGAAGAAACAAGCAAAGTGAGTGGGGGAACACACAGAATGTCAACTGCCCACCAGAAAACTGTGATACCTACAAGGAGGGGACCCGGAGGGAAGTGAGATGAGGGAAAAGAGGAGGGAACAAGGTGAGGGAAAGGGACCCGGGTACTCTTATAGACACTCATGGTCTCTGGAAAGAGTTAGGCTCCTCCTCTGAGGGAGACCAAATCCAGAGAGAGAGAGAGAGAACAAAGGGTTGATGAGGTCAGGGTAGCTTTGGTTACCCTGTAGAGAAGGGCCCTGGGCAGGACAGGGTGACCAGGGCTGAGGTGAGGAGGACAGAAGGCCGAGGCAATGATCTACAAAGGTGATAATCAGTACAGCTAGAGAAATTAGGGGTGATGGCAAGTAGGTGGGCTCTAGATATGTTTGAAGCTGACGCCATGTGAGTTCCTAGCGGACAGGACAGCCATGTGAGCTAGTGGACAACCTCCCCACCCCAAAGCTTTGAGCCTGAGTAGCTGGACAGAGGCATTAATGAAGGGGTCTCACCCCCAAAGCTGCAAGGAAGATCAGAGCCACAGAACAGCCAACTGACACATACTACCCAGCGGTCCACGGATCCTGACATGTGAACCACTGCCTACTCACATCTCAGCCTCCAACTACTTGAGCCATTGAAATCTTGTTAGAATGCGGGTTCTGACTAGGCAGTTTGGGCTGGAGCCTGAGACTTCATTTCTACCAAGCTCCAACCCAACTCCCACTGGCTCATGTTCCTTTTGGTCAAAAGGCCATGCTTGGAAGAGCAGCCACCTATGTGGTCCTCAGGACAGGAACTCTCCCCTGCTAGCAGTAATGTCGCCCGGGAATGGATAGTTCTAGGAATGGAACCTTCCCAGGACACAGCCCAGGAAGTTGAACTTCTTGGAGAACTCAGGTAGTTCTCAAGGGTCAGCCTGGGCAGGATGGTCCTGTAGCGTCTATCCCTAAGGTTCCCTGGTAGCCAGCAGGAAGACCCTTACCTTGTCCCACACAGTGTTCCTCTACTACGGCTCCCTCCCCCAAATAGTCTGACATCATAGGTCCCCTCTGAATTGTTTCTTGCCACTCCCTGAGGGGCAACAGCCAAGAGAAGGGCCCATGGAAGAGGGTAACAGCTGGTGTCCACTGGGCTAGAGAAGCATACCCCAAAGCAGTGGTACCCCAAGTCTGAGCCGGCCACTGGGCTGGTGATCTACTTTGCATGGCAGTGACTACTGTGCTTTGAATGAATGTATGAGTATAGGTTGGATGTGCCAAGTGAAGAAAGGTTCTGAAGACTTTTCCCCTGGCCTCCTTCCTACTTTGTACCAGGACTTGTGTCCAGATAACTCACCTGTGTTGTAGAGGGCAGCTAGGCTGGGGTGTGGAAGAAGAGGAAAGAAGGACTGACTCACTTGTCTCAGTTTAAGAATCCAGGATTCTTAAACTCCCAGAATGCCATGGCCAGGAGATTCTTAGTGCTCACTGAGATCAACCTTCCTGAGTGATAGGTGGAAAGAAACTGTAGCCCAAAGGCGCTGGGTCTTACCCAGAGCATCTCAGTGGCTTTAGTGGCAGGCATGGATCTATTCCTGGTCTAGTTGTCCAATGCCCACAACCTGGACTTTGTTTGTGATCCCATCTGTTTACACCTGGTACTCTGTACATCCCTAGTTCCAGGCTTTCAGAGCTGACACACTCATGTCTAGTCTAAATGGTACAAACTGGGTGCCTCGATACCCAGGGCCCTCAGTCCAAAAGGAGGAGGTTGGTGCAGGCAGCCGGCTGTGAGCTGGGAGCTGAGGAGGGTAGACTGCGTGTTCAGATGGTAGCAGGGAGCACAGCAAGTGTGGGGAGTAGATGAGCCAAGCATAGTGGTGAAAATAAAAACTGAGGACCAGGAGGTCGAAGCAAACCTGACCAAAGGCTCAGTAGGAGACACAGCCAGGGACCAGGGCAGGCCTCAAACTCAGAGCTGAGGAACAGCCAGTGTTCTTTTCACATAGTGCCCACCTCACACAAGACAAATTTCCATCTTTGGTTCCTCTGCCATGTCCTGCAGGACCTAGCTTATATGAGTGGGGATGGGAGATGGCTGGGCACTTTGGGTACACTTTCTTCTTTCAGAATACCAGAGCGTTCCATCTACCCAACTAGGACATAGCCCTCCTGCTACGATCCAGGTCAGGACTTGCTGAACAGGGTCCCTGGACAGGTGGCTGGGAACCAGATGGAAGCACAGGCCTGGGGCATTGCAGGAGACAGACCCCAGAATTTCTGGAACTCAGTCAAGAGGCAGGGCTCTGAATGCTGGCTGCTCTGCTCATGAGCTAAGGAACCTTGGACTTGTGACTTCACCTCTCTGAGGGTTAGTAGCCTTGCTGCAGCAAGGGCACGGAAATAGTAATGTAGCCCTGGGGAGTGTTGCGAGAACCGGATGAGAATCTGTATATCAAGGCAGTGCATGGCATGCATATTAACCTTAATAAGTGGTAGCACCGAGAAGAAGGAGAATTATCCACAAGATTTGACTTTGGAGATGCTAGGAATTTGGACCAAGTCCTGGGCTCACTGGCCCGAGGAGTCTCATGCGTCAGGGCTGGATCTGGGAGGGCAAATAACGGCTTGTTCTCCCTCCATCTGGAGAGGATTGGTGGGAGGTAGTAAGAGGACGGAGAGTATGCCTAGGCGTCCTCTGTGGTTCTTTAAAACTGGGAGCCAAGAGCAGCAGAAAGCCTGGGCTGTGAGTTTGGGTCTCATTGACACATGTGGTAGTGGTGGTGTCTCCCCTCACCGAGCCTGCGACATCTATCCTGGATGAGGAAGGCGGCCTTCCGTAAGGCCTTTCCTGCTAGGCCCACCTGGGCCCTTGCAGCACAATGCCACTTTAAGGAAAGAACATTAAATGGGCTTAGTCTGAAGCCCATCCTTGGTGTCTGACCACCCTGTATCTATCTCCTCAGGTTTTTCCTCCTCCACCACTCCCAGTGATGTGTGGTCACACTAGCCTTGCTTCAGTGAGAACCCTGCTACAGCTGATTTAGCCTTATGTTTCCTGATGGTAATTTTCCATTCACTGACTCCGCTGCCCCCACCCTCACCCTGCTCCTCAGCTACAAACTCCCACTTGCCCTAGTGCTTTCTTCAGAGAGAAGCCCAGTGTCTAACTCCTACGGCAATGTCCCATTGCATGGGTCCCTACACTTGCTGTCATGGTCCTGAAAAAAGGTCTGCTTTCTTAGAGACTTGTGCTTTAATCCTTAAAGAACTTTTTTCTTTAATCGTAGTGATTGGAGGTGTCCAGAGAGCAGCTATTCACCCCAAATCCTACGCGCACATGGAAAGTCCCTTCCAACCAACTAGTTCTTCTGAACAAAGGCTGGTAGTCTCTCAGAATCTCCTTTGCTTCGGAGCCACCTTCACAGATGAGAGCTGGGACTGGAGTAGTGGCCAGGCTGACCCAGGAGTGACAGCAGGGTGCAGCTTAAGGCCCTGACCTTTTGGTCTGGAGTGGAGTACAATGGTCATGAGACTGCTCAGAATAGCCAGAGGCACTAAATTCAGCTGTCGTGGGAGGCCTGAGGTCCCTGGCTCAGGCAGCGGACCCTGGAATGAGCCCCTACCAGAACCCTCCCCTACCCTTGAGACAAGTCCTACCTTCCCTGAGAGACACAGGCCAACAACCTTCAAAGGCTCTGGTAACCAATACCAAACCTTCAGAGCACTGAAGCTGCCCCAGGGGTGCCAGACTCCAAACCCACACCAACATGGGACTCCAACACTTGCTGTACTTGGGGTTAGGAGATGAGGGTTCCTAGACAACCTGCTCACCTATGACTTTGAGAAATTTGTCCTTCTCTCTGGGCCTCAACCTCCCCTATCATAAAAGCTCCTACTACATTGGGCGCAGAGGAAGCTTAGAACCTGGAGGAGATACACCTGAATTGAGCATGGCTTCTAATGATCATTGAACCACCAACTAGACTGATGCTCTGAAGGGGAGTACCTTGGGACAGAACCCTGGTCCAGTCTATTGGGGCCAGGAAAAATGCTGGTACGGAGATGCTTTCTAGGTTGGTGTAAAGAACAAAGGAAGTGGAGTGAGCTAGGAAGAAAGAGTCCTCCAGAGGGAAAGGGACACAACCTAGCAGCTGCAAGCAACTAAGGCAGGCCAGAGGGCCATTCAGTGAGCGTTAACTAAAGCCAGGTAAGAGCACACTGGAGAGTCAGGCTGGACCCAAGAGGCCCCCAGCATGAACCTGGGAAGTCCTGCAGGCTTTGAGCAACCTGAGCAATTTTTCAGCTGAAAAGCCCTTTGTGTTTGCTAAGTGGAAAAATGGACTGGAAGGGCCTGGGAATAGAGCTGGAAAAACAGTCACAAAGGTGCTGGAGGGCCTGAGGGAAGCATGGTGGTCTGAAGCCCAGTGGTAGGCATGATGGTCGAGGAGAGACAAGACAAAGCCACAGCAGAAATACCAGAACACGACAAGACAAGCCACAACAGCAGCGTGCACTTCATGACTGTTTCCTGTGGGCCTGTGACCTTCCATGGTTACCTCAGACATGCTCTATGTGTACCTCTATGGCCAGCAACTCATCGGTGATGGGACTCTGACTCACCAGACACTTGGTCTGTGATTTCTTTACCGAAGGGAATTGGGGGGCTTGGATGTACAATTAAAAAAAAAAAAAGTACAAGGACTCTTGGTGGCTGGATGGGCCACATTGCTATGGGTTTTCATTACATGCTACCATGACTCAGAGTGTATCCTGTCCTGGGAAAAGCGAGCTTTCTAAGAAGTCCCAGTTAATAGTCCCATCGTTGCCTTGCCTATCCCAGAGTTGTCTCAGAAGTGGGAGGGACCCAAGGAAGGAAGGAAGTCTTTGACTGGGTTCTTCATTATAACCACTAGGTGACTCCCTCCCCAGAGAGCCTAAGAAGAGCTAGGCTGCACCAACTCTCAAAGAGGCAGAGGAGGACAGGGTCAGCAGAGATGGACAGAAGAGTGCACAAGGGAGGGCTTCCCCAGCACTGAGGTCATTGGCATTCATCCTGTCAAGTGACCTGAGAGAACTGATATCACCACACTCACACACATACATAGAGTAGTGACACTCCCTGGCC
>CAJQZJ010033481.1:734059-773680 GCA_907164525.1 Lophiomys imhausi | reverse complement strand
ACACACACACACACACACACACACACACACACACACACACACACACACACAGGAACACACATGTGTTCTCCC
This sequence comes from Lophiomys imhausi, assembly GCA_907164525.1. Lineage (NCBI taxonomy): Eukaryota > Metazoa > Chordata > Mammalia > Rodentia > Muridae > Lophiomys > Lophiomys imhausi. The sequence continues at coordinate 773,608 of CAJQZJ010033481.1, read as the reverse complement.
AGAGTCACATTTATCTAACATATTTTATTCTTACACACGAGAAGTCTCTCACACACCCACAGAGAATCTCACACACAAGCTTTGCTAGTTTTTATTTTACACACACACACACACACACACACACACACACACAGACTATACCATACATGAGATCCAGGACTGAAATCTAGAAAAAAAAAAAAAGAATCCTAAACTCATAGCCACCAATCTGAGAAGGCTTTTCCAGGGGAGGAGTAAACAAAGGTGACAGTAGGGCAGGCGGCAGCCGCGGAGAGATGGAGGGGCACCCGCTAGTCTCTGCGGAGGGCTGCAGAGAGGCAGCAGGGCAGCAGAAGCCTGGTTCTAATCCCAGCTCTGGCTCTGCCTTCAGTTCTCTCTCTTTCTATGAGGTCTCAATGTCCTCACGTGTTCCCCATGTAGATGGAAAAGGACTACAGCCTCTCCGTAGGCTACCAGAGGGGGGAAAGCAGTACTGCTATCCTGAGGGGGGTACCCACTAATGCCCACCTGCACCCCAATGTGCCACCTGGCCACCTCTGACTGTCTAGCTTTCCCCGGAATCTACTCTTCTCCAGTAGACACTCACGTGAGAGTTTCTCGACTTTTCAGCCTTGGGGTTTTATACTGACAGGCCCTCATTGAGTGAAGGCCACCTCACGGCCAGTGGCTGGAAAGAGCAGGCGAGGAGGAAGGAATACAACCTACTGACCCTCAACTGCCCTGAAACATGGGGGCCATTGATCAGAGAAGAGTCCAAGGTGGCAGGTGGAGGGTGCCTTCTGCATTTACCTTAAAGAAGTTGGGCCTACTTGGCCTAGCTTCCAGGGGCCAAGGTCATGTGAGTGGAAAGGCTGCTCTCACTGATGTCTTAGCCTGGCCTGCCAGGCATCTCTCTCCCAGCCTATACTGGTTCGTCCTCCTGGTCCCATGTTCCAGTCCCTCCGCACAGCGCAGCTTCTGGTTACATAATCCTCCAGCTATAGTGGCCTGTGTCATCAGGGAGAGGGGAAGAGGAGCAGCCTCCCCGAAGGCTCCCAGGACACTCTGGAGAATGGCAGGAAGCCAGTGGCCATCTCAGGGGAGAATAGGGTCCCAGAAGGCTTTGATTCAGATTTTACTTGGTCCCCAACTTCCTACTTGACCTTGGCCAAGATCCTCAGTGGCAACAGGGGAGACCAAGTGCTCTGTCCCTAGCCCTACCTCCATTACCTGTTCTAGGATGCACGGTCTGAGGTTCTCAACTGCAGCCCCCACCCCACATGTCTTTCTGTTTTATCTCAGCATCACATCTGTCAGGTGTGTGTCTAGAGAGCCCTTCCTTGTCCTTGAGCACCTCAGCCCCCTCCCCCCAGCTCCCAAATCTTATTTGTCCATTGATCTTCAACAGATTCCAGCTTCTCCTCATTTGCCCCCCACCACCACCCCAGCTCTGGCTCAGCCTCCTGGTCAGCCAAAGAGAAGGGACCTGAGACAGTAAAAAGCAGGTGGGCAGAGGCAGTATTTTGCCTGGGAGGGGCAGAGGTGGGTTATAGATGGGGGAGGGGCTGTTTCAACTCTACCCAACTCTCTCATCCTTGATACTCTTCAGGCCAGAGAACAGAGGCCAGAAAGACCTGGTGTGTGTCTTCCAGGGTAACCGTCTCTCTGGAATCTCTTTTTTGGGTCAGCAACAGATGGTCCATCAAGTGGCCCTTGCAGCCCGCCATTCACCCCATTTTACAGAGGAAACTAATCCAGGGAGGCCACCTGAAGGACCAAAGTCAGCAACAGGGTGTCCTTTCTCTCTTGTAACAATTTGCTGTTTCTAAAGGGGTGTGGCTGAGGAAGACACACCCACTTCACACTTCCTCTGGGTACATTTACCCTTAAGGTTTTCCAGCTTGATTCTTCCCAGGGGCTGGAGGAATCAACAGCTTAAGGCTTTGACCTCCTCCAGGCTCTCCCCAGTTCTGGAAGGGCACAGACATCAACATTCTCTTCTCTCCGCCCCAGCCCAGATCCACACCAACCATCAAGCTATTAATTAGCTATGAGCATCCCCAAGACCACCTCCTCAAATAGCTTAAGGGTGGTCCCCGAGGAGGGAGGAGGTATCTGTCTCTAGCTTCCCAGCAGGCTAAGGCACTCTTTCTACTCCAGCTGCTCGGCTCTCTGACCTGGGAAGAAGGAAGAAGTCTCCCCACCTCCTCCAAACCAAAGGGCAATTCACACCTTCACAGTGTACATCAGCTAAAGGCATGGATAGGCACTAATAGGAGCATGGGGTGTCACACACATTTAAACATACACACATGCTCTCTGGTTCCCACATACTTAATCCATCCAAAACACACCAGTACACTTACAGAAATACGCGTGCCCAGTCTACACACACACACACACACACACACACACACACACACACACACACACACATTCATACAATCACATACAACCAGCAATACAGACTCACGTCTACAAACCCAGTCGCCAAGGCAAAGTCACCCCTTCTCTTACACAACCACACTAACACACCCCCTCCAGTTGAGAACTCTCTGGGCACTCACTGTCCATCGCACCCTGCCCTGCCGTGAGAAGCGACAAAGGTTGCCTCTCCCGGGTCAGGTCCTTCTGATGGATAAGCAGTCACTTACCCGCGCATAGCGGGATGAGTAGGGGTCCTCGAACAGCGCCCAGATGCGCGGCTGCCAGCGGCGCCAGAAGCCGCCGGGTCGGCCATCTGGGGAGTCGCTGAGCGCCAGTCTCTTGGTCATCTCCAGCTCGTCCTCGCCGCCGTCGCCCGAGTCTCCGGGACCGTCGGCGTCCGCGTCGTCAGCGCTGTTGTCCAAGGGCGCCCCGCCGAAGCTGTCCAGCGCCTCCTCCGCGTCGCGGTGCTGGCGGTAGGTCATCCAGCAGCAGGGCTCCACGTCCGTCTCGTCGATGCCCCAGAAGGCCAGCTCCTCCTCGTAGAGTGGCCCGCACACGTCGGCCGGGCAGTGCAGCTTGCCGGTGCGGTAGTAGTTCAGGATGTGAGCGAAGACGCCCGGGTGGCGGTCGAAGAAGAACTCGTCGGCGCGCGGGTCATAGTCGAAGTGGCTGTGGGCGTCCGGCTCGGCCAGCCAGGCCAGCCGCGTGCCGGGCAGCGTGCGCAGCGTCGAGCGGTACGTCTGGTGGCGCGTGCCGCCCACGTTGATCACGATGCGCTCGCTCTCGTCCCCTTGGCCCATCGCGGCGCCCCCTTAGGCATGGCGCGGCCCAGCGACACCCGTGGGAGCTGCCGCCGAGGGTGGGGGGGTTGACGACGGGGAGGGGGGCGCAGGGCCTCTTCCCCCCTCCCCCAGCCGTCGGAGGGCACAGAGGACCGCGGCTCCGGCCACCCACCCCAGCGAGAGACCCAAGGCCCCTCAAGGGGAGATGCCAGTCAGGCGCGGGTCCACGGGTGTGTGCGCGCTCGCGCGCGCGGGCTCCAGAGGGTCTCGAAGGCGCCTAACGTGGAGAGGGAGCTGGCCTGGCTGCGGAGGAGGCCGGGGAGGAGAGGAGGGAGGTAAAGAGGGAGGGAGGGAGGGGGTGGGGCGGCGCTCAGCGGCGGGCCCCGGGAGGAGGGGAGAGAGGGTGAGGGGGCCGGGCTCCCGGGACCATCTCAGCGGGTAAATGGAGAAGCCGACGACACAAAGCTTTCTAGGGGAAGGTCGGCTGCTCCGTGCCGACAGGCCGGCCCCAGCAGGGGAGGACGCGGGGTGCGGGAAATCCGCGTTCGGCTCTGCGGGGGTCGCCGCAGCGCGCTCCCGGCGCGGCGGGGACGGATGCGGGCTGCTCTCCGCCCTGCGTGGCCAGTCCCCTTCGGCTCTCCTTGCCCGGTTGCTTCCTCCCCCTCGGTGGCGGGTGAAGCTGCCCTCCTCGTTCCTTCTCCCTCCCGGAGGAGATGGCGGGGCCCCCCGGGCAGGGACAGCCCCCGGGTGCTGCCCCCGCGGGGCGGCTGCTTAGCGCAGCGCCCAGGGCGCTCGGGCTCGGTCAAGGGTTCGGCTGGGCTGCCCCGGGACTCGGGCTTCCGCGGCGGTGCTGAATGGACAGCTCCCGGACGGCTGCGGAGCCGCGCTGGGCCGCCGGGCGAAGGCTCTCCTGGCCCGGTTCGCTTGGCGGGGCCGGCGGGCACTGGCCCCGGTGTCCCTGAGCCCCGCGCTGCGCTCCGTGCCTTGGGAGGGCGGCAGCCGAGGCGAGGGGCGCTGCCGAGGTCGGGCCCGGGAGGCGGGGGTGGCAGGTCCGGGCGCGGCGCGGCGAGGCAAGCGAGGCCAGGTAGGCGAGACGCGGAGCCGCCGCCGCCGCCGCCACCGCGCCGCTGCTGCTGCCTCCGGGCTGCTGCTCCGCCGCCGGCTCGCTGGCTCGTTCGCGCGGTCCGCGTCCAGCCCGCGGCTCTCCGGACACGGGCACACGGCGCGCGCAGCCGCACTCGCCCCCGGAGGGAGGCGCCGCGCTGGGTCCTAAAAAGCCCCGATTCTGCGCCCCCCCCCCCCGGCCGGCCCCGAACCCCGCCTCCCTCCCGCAATCCCAGGCGCTGGGGGCGCCCGTCCTTCCTTGCAGCCTCTTGCTCGGTGGGGACCCCGCCGACGCTCCGCCCGCCCTCGGGGAGCTCCACTAGTTGGGCGGAGGCTCCCAGCGACGTCTGGGCCCGCGCCCCCAGGGTCACACTGAGGTGAGAAGGGTGTCGGCCAGCTCCTCCTCTTCTAACCCAGGAGTCATCTGATACCCTCAGCAGGCAAGCCATTCCCTGACTAGGACTCCTAATGACCTCTCAAGGAATCCTTTAAAACGGACCTTTCCTGGGAAACCCGAAAGCCCAATGATCCTTCCAGAGATAACCTCTTACATGGACTGTAAAATAGTACCTTTCTCATTATCCCTTGTCCTAACTCATCATTAATGATCAATCCCGAGCCCCTCTTAATCCCTTTGGACCCTTCCAGGGCCTGGACTCTTCCTAACTCGAGGGTGACTTACTCAAAGAATGACACGCAGATCTCACTTTACCCAGTAACCAGAATTACGCACCCTGAATTAGCTAGCTTGTGAGAATATGTAAAGACTGCTTGGCCTCTTGAATACTGACAGCCCTACTCCCCTGTAGCTTCAGCTGCCCTGGGTGGTGAGTCGTGCCTCTCTAGTGCCTGTGTGGTTCCTACAGATTCAAAGTTGATTCTGGGGACAGAGATTGTATTTCTGACCTCAAAGTCCTCCTGGATCGTGCTTGCCACCCATCCCTCATTTTATTTAATCAACAATCATTGCCCTTCATTCTTTACTTGCTCCAGATTTTGTACCAGGTACAAAGTCACAAGGGACAAATCAGACCCAGCTCTTGACCTCCATGGGCTCCCAGGTTTTTTTGTTTTGTTTTTTGCTTTGTTTGTTCTTTGTTTTTTTTTTTTTTTAAGAAGTGGGCAGGTGGGGCTCAGGGGGGCTGGAAAGTCAGGCCCAGCTCCAGAGGCCTCTGGGCTATGAGAGATGCTTATTGATTCCTGTCCATTGCAATCGAACAGGCTGCCCCAGCAAAGGGGATTTAATTAAGAAGTGAGAGACTCTTATTTACTTGTTGGCACTTGCTAACTGTGCAGACAGCTATCTGTCTATACTGCCCCTCAGATACTGTTGTGACCCTGGGGACAAAACTGTGCCATACAGGTTTCTCTTCGCCTGATCATGGGAATTGCAGCACTAACACAGACCTTCATGTCACAGGGGGAAAGTGTGGAGAGCTAGAGAGGGTGAGAGGCAAGGCCAGGCATTTGTCGGTTCGAGGTGAGGCAGAAGGGCAGAGTTATCTGAAAGGGCAGAGATGGACAGATGACGAGGGGAGACCTCTTCCCTCCAAAGACTAATCAGCATTCCTCCAGACAGCCGTTTCCCATTTGGTCTCAGAGAAAAGCAGGATAGAATTGTCCCCAGTGCCCTTCTCACTGGCCAGTGTCAGTCCCATCCCCTGACCACAAGGAGGTTCAGTGTAGTGTGCTCTGGTCTGGTCCCGATTTGGATCCCCAGGACACTGGCTCTTAGGATGCTCTGCCCAACCCTAGGATTGATAGAATAAAGATACAGAAACCCCAGAAGTGAGATTTTAAAAAGAGGCATGTGTAGACAAGGACACATACACCCCCCAGCTGTAAGCAAACAATATGAAGACCAAGAAAGAGGCCTCCTAGACTTTCCTTACAGATAGAAATTCAGGGTCTTTTCCTTAGGAAACCTGAGGAGTCAGCCACAGGGGCCCAGGCTGCTCCGGCTTCTCTGTCTGCTAAGCCACATAGGAGCAGAGCTCGGCTCTTCAAATGCCTCTCTAGTTCAGCTCACTTGATCACAGGACTGTCAGCATCCCTGGGGCTCTCTTTTGCTTCTGTGCACAGAACCCTAAGCAGGGAAGGCCCTCACTGAAGTCCAGGTGATTTGGGAAAGGAAATGGGCTTAGGACCCTAGAGCCCCAACTCAGAGGCTCCAGAACTCTCTGAGGCTGATTCCTGAGTGGGGATGTACCAAGGTCTCTGAGGGGTAGGTACTAGGCTCCAATCAGACCCTACTCCATGGTGAGCACTAATGGGAGCCACAGTGTGATCTGGATGTGGGGGAAAGTAGGCAGAAAAGGGTCAGGTCTCAGAGGGACAGAAAAAACCTCCTGGTAGGAGAAAGTTGGGTAAAGAAGACTCTAGTCTTGAAGGATGTGCCAGAAAAACAAGAGTTGTGGCAGGGCTTTAGGGAGAGGCCATGGGAAAGGGGTTCCAGCACATTCCAAGAGGTAAACAGGCCAGGCTCTCAGATGGGGAATCCTCCCCAAGTGCCCCACTTTAAGATTCTAACTTTAATCTCTGGTGACACCCCCTGATCTTAGGCTTCAAGGACTGCTCCCACTTCTGTACCCTAAGCAGGGCATAAATGTCCCTTCTGTCACCTCCCCTTCACACCAAGAGAAGGCTGATATTCCCAGAAAGCCCAGAAAAACCAAGATAAAAACTCAGTAGGGGAAAAAAAAAAGTAGAACAAGGAACAATGTTGCATGGAAGGGAGGGGTTGATGACCAAGCCCAGCTTCTTCCTCAGAAATACTAAAACCTTATTGCTTCCCACCTTTCAGCCATCCCAGCATAGCTGCTTGCCCCTTCGCAAGAGAAGGCTTACAGCCCTGTACAAAACTGTCTTTGGTAGTTATGGCTGGTCGGAGATGGTCAGTTCTGTTGCAGAGTTTTGAGCATGAACTAGAATAGACTGCCTGGTTCCAGAGTCTAGTGGCCCACCTTTGACTAACCGTGACCTCAGGCAAGCCACTCCACTTCCCTGTGCTTTGGTGGCTTATCACTAGATGGGAGTAGTACTCCTCTCCGTATGCTTAACTCCTGCGCTCTGGGATTTTTCTCACTGGTGAGGGCTGGAGAGGATGGAGTGGTGGCAAGACTCCCTGTGGGAACCCCTGGACTCAGGATGAGCTGGGCTGGGTGGGGAGTAGAGAAATGTGAGGAGGAACCTGAAGCCAAGTTGTAACCATGTTGTCACACCTGGCACTCACAGGCCTTAGGTCTAGTCCTGCTGGGCTCGGGAACTGGCTCAAGTCCAGCCCCTCAGGGTATTATTGTCCAGGTTGGCACTGGGTTTGTCCTGCTCTCCCAAGAGCCTCTGTGTTCCTGGTGGGTTGGGCTGCCATCTTGTGGTTGGGCCTGGAATCTAACCTAAACTGGCCACCTGAACAGTTTCTGGCTATCTGCCGGGAAGATGGGCCATGGAGCTGACAGGTGTCCTCTTCCCAAGTCAGACCTCCTCCCTCTGGTGGGCAAGGGTGAACCTAGAGGTGCCATCGTGGGCAACTGGTGACCTTGGCCACTGGTATGCTGCTTGGATTGGGACAGCAGAGCTGGGCTGGGCTGCGTGCAGCTGCCCCAAGAAGGGATAGAATGAAGAACACTGTGGTGGCGGTGGGGTATAGACCAGGGCCTCTCAGAGACACTCTGCACCAGAAAACCTGGGGTGCTGAGCTTTGTATAGTAGGCAAATTAACAGGCTCTTCCTATCCACTAGATGCCATTTGAAGCTACGTTCCCAGCCATGCCCATCAAAAACATCTAGCATGGATGTCATTCAAATCTCTTGGCTTCTCTGGATCATACTGGATAAAGAATTAAGTTGGGCTACACATTAAATTGGAGGGCGTCCCAATATAGGCTGTGGGTTACAGGAGTATATATGTTTTTATTTTGTCTTACATCCCTACTCCAGAACCATGCAATCGAGTCACACACACACACACACACACACACACACACACACACACACACGCACGCACACACACGGGGGGGGCACACATGCATGCACATGCACACTCAAGCATACACGGGCACAGAAATCTAAAAACAAATCCCGCAATGTTTTAAATAAATGTAGGGATTTTTGTGTTGGGCCTCATTCACAGCTGTCCTGTTACTCATGGGCCACAGGTTGGTCACCCTATGGTCTACTGTCTGCACAAGCTGTCCCTAGAGGTCTAAAAATTTCTAGGCAGGTTTGTAAACATTGTTTCTGCTGTTCACTAGCTGCGTAAGCCTGTCATCTCTGTTCTCTGGTCTTCTGCTTCCACATCTATGTGAGAGAGTTTTTAAGGCGTTGGTGTCCTCTGTTTCTCCCTGCTTCCATCTTCTCTCAGGACTAACCCCATCCCATCTCTCCCTCCCAGATCCCTGCCAATCCACTGCCAGAGAGCATCAGTGTGGTTGGGGGACAGGTCATCAGTCATCGTTGAGCTTAGCCTTTGGGAGAGAAAGGACCTCCCCCCCCCCACACACACACTTCTTGCTGGCTCTAAGAATGAGATAGGGAGCTGGGATGATCAACTTACTGGAACCCTGACTGGGGGCAACAAAGAAGTGAAGAAACACACATGTACAGGAAACCTGGGGTCCATGGAGGGTGTGTGCACTCTGATGACACTGCTGGCAGGACTGAACCTCAGGCTGTTTATTGGGAACAGCAGGGGGAGCAGGGAGCTACCTAGTCTTTTTAGGAGGTCTGTCTAGGTGAAGTATCTCAGGTTATAAACATCCAGGAGGAAGAACCCGCAGTTGTTAACTTCTGCGCACACTGTCCTCTCACTCACACTCTGACTCTGGAAGACTTGGCCATCACTCCTGAGGCTGATTCATATGGGGAAAATGGCAAAACCATTTCCTATGGATCCAAGGTCTTGATTTTTGTCATGGCTGTGCCCATGTCAACAACATACATTCACTATGAACTTCACATGAAACTTACTCTGCTCCCTAAAAACAGCACACGAGAATGCCCAGGGGAGCATTGTGCAGTGGGGGCTTTGAGCACTATTGTAAGCATGCCCCAGGAGCACAGGGCAGGCCTTGAGTTTTCTTGGCAGAAGTGAGAGTCCTCTTTCTGTAGTGTATCTAAGGTCCCCCTTGGGGTGCTCTGTGGCACGCTGGTGAGTGCCTGGGTGTCTATCAGCCTGAAGGTGGATGGGCCAGCAGTTGTGGAGGGACAGGTCCAGGTGGCATTTGGGTGGGCCAGGCATTTTGAAGGTTACATTTTTTAAAAATGACCAAAAAATAGAAAATTGGAGATTAAAGGGAGTATTTATTTATACAGAAAATAAATCAGGATGATATTTAAACTTTTTGAAAGTTGATAGATGCCACAAAACACTTAAAAATCCAGAGCAAAGCTTTATTTATTAAAAAAAAAAACCTATCATGAACACACACACAGATATCAAGGCATGTACATGGAGGTCAGAGGACAGCTTTTATGATCTGTCATGTAGCTCCTAGGGGTTCAACTCGTGTTCTCAGGCTAGGCAGTAAGTGTCTTTACCTGCTGAGCCATCCTGATGGTCCTAAAAACCTTATATTCACTAATTGTCTAGCAATACTTCACACAACTCTGTTTACTCAGAAACATTCAAATTCAGACAATAAAAATCAGTCACACTTACTGGCAGTTGTGAGGAAAGATAGTACAACCTTGAATTTTAGATGGGTTGCATCAATAAGACTTAAAATGGACAACTTCCCCATTCTTCCATGAGTCACTTTTTTTGTGCACCAACAAGAAGCTGCTTTAAATCTCCACACAGGTGGACAGTTTCCCAACAACTGGATGGGACCATTTAAATTGCAATCCAGAACCGAGCACTGAAGGTGCATACCATCATGCTTGACATTGGATAACAAAACAAACAAATCAGTTCTGTAGAATGTTGAACCTGGATGACTCACACCTTCCGATTTTGAAATTGACTACAAAGTTTCTGGTATCAAAATTGTCCTGTTCCAGCATATAAATTGATACATAGACCAATAGGGTAGAACTGGGAGTCCATATTTGAACCTTTGGTGTTATGGGCAATTGTTTTCTTTTTGTTTTTTGTTTGTTTTGTTTTTGTTTTTGTTTTTGTTTTTGGCAAGAGCGTCATGAGAGCTTAGCAGAGAGATGGTCTTTTCAAGAAGTGATGCTGGAGCAAATGGAAATCCAACGAACCAAAGCAAATTAGGATCCATGTCCCAAATACACCATGTTTAAAAAACATTTAAGAGTGGATCAGATTCCAAAATGTAAGACCTAAAACTATATGGCTCTCAAACTCATGGTAGGAAGTATTTTCTTGATTTTATATAAAAACACAACTAAAAGTTGAGTTTCATTGAGAAAAGAAATTTGTGCTTCAAAGGAAATTAAAATGCAAGAAACTGAAAAGACAACAGAATGAGAGAACCATCTGTAGGCCATATGACTTCTGAGGGTCGAGTATCTACCGAAGAGAGAACTCTCGTAACTCAATAAAAAAAACAACCCAGTTTAAAAACAGGCAAGTGATTTGCATAACTGTACCGGAAAGAGATTTGGAAATGGCCTTAGGTAAGACTTGAAAAGATGGTTGGCACCGTTTGTTAAACCATATTTAGTACCACTCTATATCCTCTATGACGGTTGCAACAAAACAATATGTGTTGTTGGGGATGTGGAGAAATACAAGAGTCAAAGGAAAGATCTTCATAGTCTGTATATTCATAGCTTCAGTATCATTGATGCCCTATAGTCTTAACTGTAAGACTTGGGTTGTTAATTTCATCTATTATATAGAGAGTTCATAGGGAAGGAAGGGCAATTAGGATAAGGATAGCTGCTGGTAAGATAGTTTAAATAGTCTCTACTTCTTGAGCATCTATAGTGTTTGTATGTGTCAGACGGGCCGTTAGTATTAGTGAAATAATATAGAGAACTAGGGTGCTAATAAAGAAAAAATTATTAATGTGTGGTCATGAAAATTTGTGAGTTCTTCTATGATTGGGGATGTAGCATCTTGCAAGCCTGTTTGGAAAGGATAAGCCATGTAAGATATATAGATTGAAGTCTATAATTTAACTTTGACAAAGCTATGTAATTATTTTACTAATATCTCATCAAGAAAGACATAGAGGTTATGGAGTTGACTTGAAACCAATTTTAGGGGGTTCAAATCCTTCCTTTCTTATTTTACTTTTACATAGATAGGCTCTTCAAGTGTATGGTAAGGTGGGGAGCAGCCATGTAGTCAGTCAGTTTTAGGTGTTACATTTGATATTTTTCATACTTATCGAAATACTTGGCAAAGCGATGATCTGTGAGGCGGTGGTTGGCCATACTGCCTCTGTATTCAGGGTGTGGGGCAGAGATAGACAGACAGAGCCTCTGTGCATTTTCTTCTCATTCTGGGACTCCTGGCATTGGAATAGTGCCACCCACATTCAAGGTGGCCTTCCTACCTCAGTTGAACTTCCTAGAAACTCTCACAGACATGCCCAGGGGGTTTTCTCTTACATAGTTCAAAATCCCTGAAGCAGGTAAGATAAGCCATGACAGATGTATACCTAAGAGGATTGGAACTATACTGTTGTATGTAAAACCTTGTGATGTTCGCAGTGCCAGTGCTCATAATGGCTAAGAGTTGGAAGGAAACTAATGTCCCCCAACTGATGAATAGGAAAAATGTGATAGTCCCATATGGCAGAAGTCTATCCATATGTGGTAGTCATGTTCTAACATGTAAGATGTGGTGCCATACAGCTGTGAACCGGAAAGAAATATCCTAATGTCATCAGTGTCACAAAACAAGACCAGCCAGGTTGAAGGGTCACTCTGTCATCTGTATGGAAAACAATGTAACAAAAATATTGTCAAGAGAGAAGTCTCTCAAAGAATGACAGGCTGTGCAGCCTGGTACAGGCAGAAAGAAACAGCAAGACAAGAGAATGAGGGAAACATAGGAGAAACAGGAAAGGGATAATAACAGGGTGGTGAGGTGATTCAGAACAAGGCTATTTGGTTATTTTGTTTTTGTTTTCTTGTCTGAGAAACAGTTGAACAGCCTGCCTACAAGCCATTACTATGTTAAAATTTTACATCTGAAGACTGGGAATATGGCTTGGTCAGTGAAGTGTTTGCCTCCTAACTGAGGAACTGAGTTCCATCCCTAGCAGCCACATAAAGCTCATAGCTATATTGGAAACATCACATGCAGTTTGTAGATTGTCACATTTGGGGAAACCTTAAAATTCTTTTCTCCATAGGCTGTGGGGATTCAAAGGATTTTGAATTTTCTTATATGGTGATAATTTTATATATTGCCAGATGGATAATTCTCAAAAAATTTGTTGATGCTGATGTCTTGCTATAGTGGCATCTTATGATTTTATGTTATCTTGTTGATGTCAGATCAGTAAAAAAAAATTTTTCCTAATATGTTCATATAATTTACTTTTCTTCCTTGACTGGATTAACAACCAGCTCAAGAATCTTTTTTTTTTTTTTTTCGAGACAGGGTTTCTCTGTATAACAGCTCTGGCTGTCCTAGACTCACTTTGTAGACCAGGCTGGCCTCGAACTCACAGAGATCCGCCTACCTCTGCCTCCCAAGTGCTGGGATTAAAGGCGTGCGCCACCAACGCCCGGCCAGCTCAAGAATCTTTAACACAATTCGATTAAAAAGTTTTTCCTTGGCAGTCCAACACCATGGGACAACCATCAGTCTAGCTCCACAAAGCCAGGCAGGCAGACCATGCCCAAGACAACCCCCAGCCTGGTTCCATGCAGCCTGGGCAGGGAACTGAGATGACACCCTGTCCAGCTCCACAGGGCCTGGGTGGGCAGACCACACCAGAGACAACTGGGTACCACATAGCAGGGGCAGGGCTTAGCACTCCTGAGACCACTCCTGGAATGGTGGATTACCACTCCTAGAGGCCCCAGGCACCACTAAGATGAGCAAGTAAGTGGTGGAGTTATGGAAGAGAAGAGAAGCAGAGGATGTGGGTGCAAGGAAGAGAGGCAGAACTGGAGACTTGAGGGTAAGTGAGAAGTAGCCAGCGATACCACATAAGGCCGCGGTGAGGTCTTGGCTCAATCTGCCACGGAGGGCCATGTCCAAGTCCGCAGCCCTGCAGTAGTGGGGATCTGTTACCACCAAAGCCCAAGCAGACATCCCTGGTCTGAGCCTCCACCTGGGACCATGCTGATGTCTGAGGACTGTGCAAAGCTTGCTTCACCCCTTGCCTGGGCATCTTGGGAGAGCTGGCCATGAAGGCATGAGAGTAGAACAGTATGCAGAAGAGTGGGCCCTGCACCTCACCTGGGCAGAGCGATAGAGCTGGCCCTGCTGGTATGGGTGCGGGTGAGCTGACCCAGAGGACATGAGAGCTGGAGAGCTGCTTCTGCTCCTTGCTGGCTGTGGCACTGGATGAACTAGCTGGGGCAGTGCAGAGAGCTGGCCCTGGTGGTGTGGGTGTGGGAGAGCTGGAGGGCTGACCAGCTCAAATACCACCCAGGCCCAGGTACAGGGCCTTGAGTTGACCCACACCAACATCTACCCCATCAATGGACTGCTGGAACATGTTAAGGGGCCTGTCCTAGAGATACAAAAGTTGCAGGATGTCCTTGACACAGGGCAACAACAGGATGAATGAGAGGGGTCCCAGTGAGGATCCAGTATTGATAGCGTAGAGGCCTCAAACCAGACTAATGACTCATAGCAATGAACATTTGCAAGCTAAGATGTGTGGACAAAAGGGTATACTGTGCAACACACTGTGACAAACTGCAGCTTCCACAATGAGATTTTTTTTTTTCCTTTAGGGGGAAAGGTGGAGGGTGGGTACGAAAGAGAGATGGAAGTGAGTGGAATTGGGTACATGATGTGAAATTCACAAAGAAACCATAAAAGACCAAATAATAAAAGTTTTTGTTTTCTTTTCTGTGCCCCCCACTTTTTTCTTTCCGTGCTAGGTATCAAGCACAGGGCCCTGTTCAAGCGGGGGGTTTCACCACTGAGGTCCACCTCAGCCATATGCCTTTCTTTGTTTGCATTAGTTACTTTTCTCACTGCTGGGACTAAAATACCTGACAAGAGGCACCTTAAGGGAGGAAGGGTTGCTTTGGCTCACATTTTGAGGGCATACAGTCCACCATGGCAGGGAAGGCACGTCAACAGGAGCAGGAGGCAACCGGTCATGATGCCTCCACAGTCAGGAATCAGAAAGTGACCTCACAGAAAGTGAGGTCAGCTATAAAATCAACAGGCCCACCTCCCCCCCCCCAGCCCCTTCCCTAGTGACATACTTCCTTCAGCCAGGCTCTACCTTCTGAAGGCTTTACAACCTTTCAAAACTTGGCCCCCAATGTTCAGACACAAGAACCTACAGGGTACATCTCATATTCAAACTACAACAGTGCTCTAAACATATATTTTAGATACAGTCATCTTCACAATGTCAGAATAATTTTAATTTATTTCACTATTCAATGCCATTGCTTCTGTTTTATATTCCATTTATTTAAAATATATTCCACTCAACCCAAATGAGATTTATTTATTTAGGTAGGACTTCAACATGCCCATAAATGTCACCAAACACAAGAGCAAGCCAGAACAGAAAGATACAATGATCGTAACAGACTTCTTAAAGTAATTTATTCTGAAAATTAAGAAAGAACCTAGACCATTTAGGCTTCTTGCCAAGGCCTTGGAAAAGGCTCACTCGGGAGAGGAGACCTGAAGCCTTACCCTCTTCTTAACTCATCTCTCTCGATGTCATAGTACATTAGCTTCTGGGTGTACATTTTAAGTATATGTATGCTGTTTTGGTGGTTTGAATGAGAATGGACCATATAAGCCCATTTATTTGAATATTTGGTGTGTAGTTGTACAACTATTTAGGAAGAATTAGGAGGTGTGGCATTATTGGAGGTGGTGTGTTGCTAAGGTGGGCTTTACGGTCTCTAAAGTCCTTGCCAATCTCAGCTCTTCTCAGCTCCCTTCTGTCTCACACTTGTGGAGAAGGATGTATACTCTCAGCTACTGCTCCAGCAACATGCCTGCTAACCTGCTGCCACACTCCCCACCATGATGGTCATGGACTCTAGCCCTCTGAAACCACTAGCAAGTCCCCAATAAACTCTTCCTTCTATAAGTTGTCTTGGTGTAGTGTTCATTCACAGCAAGAGTAAAGTAATTAAGACAGCTAACAGGTGAGCACATACATGTAGGTCTATGCATACATGCTGGATGGTATGACTCTGGGATTCTTCAGATGCAGCCACATGGAGTGACCCCTGTCACAAGGGGAGTTTCACCTGTATTGTATATAGAGAGGCAGTAGGTGCTCCTGAGGTGTTTGAGGCTAGGGTCAGACAGTAGGGGACCCTATTTCCATTCTCCAAGGTGTGATCTAGCTTCCAGCTTGTCCCCTCTTCTCAGCTCTCTTCTGACATCCTCTGCAGAGGCCACAGCACAGGACAGGAAGAGCACAGTCCCTGGAGCCCCTTAGCCTGGGTTTAAATCCTACCTTGGGACCTATGCTGGTCCAGGCAGACAGTTCTTGGATGTTCTGGCCAGAGTTCATGATCTAAGGCAACTCTCAAGCTTCTAAACAAAACCAGAAGAGACAAGGAGACAAATAGGTGAGTGACCCCTTGTCAAACAAGGGGTGTTTGACACAAATGACATAAAAAAGAGGGGCATGGAAAAACAAAGGGTGTCCAGGCTCAGTTCATAGACACTATGGTACTAATTAATATCCTTTGTACGGTTGAAACCAGTTTAATTGATGTTTCTGTATTTGCGCCTGGAAATGTCCTAACCGTGTGCACTTTATAACGGCACCGCAACCCATTGAGAGGCAAACTAAGGTCTGAAGTCTTCCATGGAGGTTCTTTGCATCTTATCCAGGATGTCCACACACCGGCCACTGTGAAGGAAGAGTTGTGTGGGCTGTTCATTGCATAAGCGCATATGGCTGGGAATGAGACAAAGGGGCCAATGTCCAGCCTGCCCTCTACTGCTGAACCATAAATCCTGAAGCCAGGGCAGTCTTCTTGGGAAGGAAGGGACAGTTGGTTCCTAGTATAGAAATTGCCCTCCTTTCACCTGACAACCACCTTTTTTGTTCCCATGTCCACCTCTGAATACACTCCCTTCTTCTTTGGACCACCAGTACTTCTACATTATTTGTCCATTACATGTCATGTGTCACCCAAGAAACTCCAGCAGCCTCTGGACAGGTTGTCTGTAGTATAGCTTCCCCAGTAACCTTGAGAGGACCATTGCCAACATGAAGCAACACACACCTTGACCAGTAGCCATAGCGACAAAACAGACCTTTGCAAGAGGAAGCCCAGTGTGGTGGCTCATGGCTGTAACCCCAGCTCTAGGGCAGGCTGAAAAAGATAGATTGCCAAGAGTTAGAGGGCAGCCTGGGACACAGAAAGTTCAAGGGCAACCCAGGACCTGATAAGTTCCAGGCTAGCCTAGCTACAGAGTGAGACCCTGTGTCAGAAACAAAATAAAAATCACAGCACAAAACAAAACAAAACCAAAAACCCATACAGCTGATAGCTAGTTCTCTGGTGTTGAGGCTGTGAATTTTTGTTTTTGGAGAGAGGGAGGAAGGGTCACAATATCCATATTCATCCCTCCCTGAGAGTTCAATCACATGCTCTCCTGGCTCAGATCTAGCCCAGTGGTTCTCAACCTTCCTGATGCTGAGACCCTTTGATACAGTTTCTCATGGTGTTGTGACCCTAACCATAAAATTATTTCTTTTGCTATTTCATAACTGCAATTTTGTTGTTGTTATGAATCATACTGTAAGTATCTGTGTTGTCTGATGGTCTTAGGTGACCCGTGTGAAAGAGGTTGTTACCCAAAGGTTGAGAACAACCACTAGGCTAGAGAAATGGCTCAACTATTAGGAGTTTGGTTCTCAGCACCCATGTGAAGCAGCCTGTAACCATTTGTAATTTCCAGTACAGGGATGGGGGTTGGGGTAGGAGTGATGTATGATTCCTTTGGCCTCTGTGGGCACCTGAACACACATACACATACACACACAGAGAGACACATAATTAAAAGTCAAATAAGTCTTTTTAAAAGTTTTGAAGTATATACGAGGTTAAAAAAAAAAAGCTGGGAGGCAGATGAGATGGCTCAGCAGGTAAAGGCACTTCCAGCTGGGGCTGCTGACCTGAGTTCAATTTCTGGAATAAATATATGTTGGAAGGAGGGGATGGATTCCTTCAAGATGTCTCCTACCTTCCGTATGCACCACGGCACACACACACTTGTGCGTGCGCACACACACACACATTCATGCATAGGCACACACACAGTAACAAATATTTTAAAAGCTTTTTTGGGGTGAGTTTCACTGTGAGTCTCCCCACAAGTTGCCCATTCTTCTTTAAGTAATCCCAATACATTCATTATTTGCCATGGCAGACTGGATGAAATCCTTTGGGCTGTTGGCTCCTTCTCTATATGAGGTGATGTTTGGTCACATCTCCCCAGGAAAGCCACACAACATCTTCCTGTCTCATCTTGTTCCCTCCTGCCTGTTTCACCAGTTCTAGCAGATCTTTCTAAAATACAGGTTTATTTCTGTTTTTTCCTTGTGCTGATTCCCTGTTGCCCTCGGGATGCAGCTCAGCTGAGGCCCATGTGGCCCTGCCTTTTTCTCCCTGCATCCTCAGCTCCTTCCCAGGAGCAGCTGTGGGTCTGTGAGGTTTGCCTCCTCTGTTTAAGCTTGCTGTCCTCAGCTTCGAGCACTCTCTCCTGTCCAGTCCCTTCAGCATTTTTACTAGAGGTTCTCTGCTTATGTTACGCATGTGGGCTGCTCCTGTCCCTACCCACAGTCTGTTTACTGGGCTTTGTTGATCATGATGTTAACAACCGTGGAAAGATCTAGCCCCCAAATATCTGGGTGCTTCCCAAAGGTAGAGTGTGTATCCCGTGATCAATTCCCCTTCAGTACAGGACTTGGCATCTGTCCAACGGACAAAGTCATGCCTGATCCCTGAGGGGCATCAAGTGAATGAGTGGAAGGAACCCTAAGGATCCCTGAGAGGGCAGATTGGGCATCACAGTAACGGGAAAGCTTTGAGCAGCTCCTCCGGGATGGTGTTGCGGGAGCAGAGCCCACTCTCAGGATGCTGTGGTCCTTTCCAAAGGCCTTTTCTATGCCCTGAACCTAGCCTATGGGCATCCAGGAAGAGGATCTGTAGGGATGGAATGCCTACAGAGGTACTGAGGAGGTACTGAGGCCCTGTGGACAAGTGTGAGGGAGGGAGAACTTGTGTCTGGCCATTCCAGGGGACAATAGAGGTCCCTGGGTGGGGGGAGGTGCCTTCACTGCCATTGTGTGGTGGCTCCTCTTGTTTCTCCTAATATATCTGAAATAGCACTTTGTTCAGGAAACCCTCCTTGCACTCTGGCTGCACCAATGGCCTCCCTTCTGCCCTCTACACAGCCCCAAGAAAGCGCCACAGCACTAGGGACATGCTGGACTTATGTGACCATGTCCCCACAGGCTCCGAGCCCCTCTCTACCTTCTTATGAGATGAGGCCACAGCAGATGCTCTGAGTGTAGGCTCCTGACGGTGTTGTCTCCATGCGGTGCCACTGTCATTAAGAGCCTGTATACACCAGTGGCTTATAACCCGAGGCTCTTTAGCTGTGTCTTCCCACCCTGGAGCATCTCAGCCTCCTCCAGACTTGGGAGGGTGTCCTCCAGGACCATAGCCTCCCACAGAGCCTTCTGGACACACTGGGTGGAGGGGAACCATCCTCAATCTAGCACACACTTCAGAGTCTCCAGAAGGACATTTTGGAAACAGTAATAACTGGCCCTGGGCAGACTCATTCAGCCAGGAAGTTCAACTGGGTGGAGCTGGGGTTCTTTTTTTCCATCTATCTATCTGTCTTGTCTTGTCTGTCTGTCTGTCTACCTACCTATTGGCAGGGCTTCATGTATCCCAAGGTGACTTGGAACTTAAGCCACGCCCCCATGATGGCTTATATATGGCGGTGGGGACTGAGCCAGGGTTCTATGCACACTAGGCAAGCTCTCTATCAATTGAGACACCTCCTCCGCGTCAATTTTTAATTTTTATTTTAAAGAGGTTGTTTGTTTTGAGGAAGGGTCTCCACCTTATAGCGAGTCCGGCCTCCAGCTTGCATCCATCCTCCTGCCTCAGCCTCTGAGATTACAGGGATGAGTCTCCACATCCGGCTTTTTTAATTTTTAAACTAACATCAACCAATGTACCTCCTTCCATGCCCCGCCCACCGCCATTACCCAGAATTATCCAGCCTCCTCGCTACCCTTCTGCCACCTACAGAGGTCGCTGCTGGACAGCCCGCCCAGCATGTGGCGTTTCTTTCCGATCCCCCTAGGATCGCCTAGGAAAAGCCAGAGTCACTGTTGTATAAATTAGCGTCTTTATTTCCAACACCTGAGCGAGTGAGCCCCGAGGCTCGCGCGCCTGAGGAAATAAACATACAAAGTTTTTGTTGCACCACACAGCATGCCTCGGAGATAAATACAGCCCAAAGGGCTCCGGCTCTGGCCAAGCAAATCTTATTTACACGAATAGATTACAAAAGTCTTATATAAAAAATAAGTGGTCCTGAACCGCGGGAATGGGGAGGGCGGGGCTTACACCTGTTACTCGCGGGACTGGAGAGGCCTCTACAGGCTGTGGGAAAGACTGGGTGTTGGGAGGATTCCGCAAAGTGGAGACTGTACCTCCACAAACAACCCGGATGTGGAGGGCAGGGCATAGGAGTGCGAGGGAGGGATGGGGGGCTCACCCTTGCGCCAGGGGCTGTGAGGAAAGGGAAGAGGGCCTGGCCACTCAAAGATCAGCTTTGGCCCGCTGACGGATAGCAAGTGGCTGTTAGTCGCATGGAAAAAAACCAAAACAAACAAACAAAATAACCGAACAACATCAAAAGACGGATTGTGTCCTTTCCTTGGGACTGCATGTGGGGACAGACTTCTGCTCTGACCTTCTCCAGCCTCTGGATGCAGGCTTTGAAAGGGCAGTTGGGAGGAGTGTCATTTAAGCTTCATCTTTTGGGCGTGAAGGACCCACCAGGGCACCATCCCCGGGGGTGCAGACGGTGCGCCCTAGGCTGGCTGCCGCAGGCGGCCCGCCTCTCAAAGCACCTGGTAAATCGGATTGGGGTTCGAGCCTGCAGGGCACTGAGGGGTGGCGTCGGGGGACGGGGTCTGGGCCCCCTGTTCTGCGTCACTTGGGGATGCCCCCTCTGGTGGGCCCGCAGGCGACTCTGGTGGCACATCTGCTAGCAGCAGCGCAGGCGCGGCGGGGCTGTCCGTGGAGATGCGTTCCACGATGCTGGATAAGCAATCGAGGCTTGATATGGCCGCGCCCTTCCCTGGTCTGGGCTCTGTGAGGGAAGGGGAAGGTTAGTAATCCAAGCTTGAATCTCTTCAAGTCTTCTGCCCCTAGGCACATTGCTTTGGGGGCAGAATGGGAAACTGAGGACCCGTCAGACTGGAAGGAGAAGAGAGAGGACGGTTCACGGTCTCCTATTTGTTTGCACCCCTCACCAAACACCCGGCTCCGCCGCCGCCGCCGTCTCAGGATACGGGTGTGTGTGGAGACCGAGGCGAAGAGGGGGTACTAAGCCCAGGGACCCAGGAAAGTTTCAAGGGGGACACTGAAGGAAGGCTACTGAAGGCCTACTAGCTAGGAACAGCTGAGAATACGCACCGCCAGACGCCTCGCTATAGTAGGCAGCATCGTAGCCGTTCTGCCGCCGGGGACCGCTGTAATCCAACTGCGAATAGCAAGGATGACCAAGTCAGATCAAGACCCTTGAGGTCTTGATCTCTCAAGCACCACTCCTTGTCACCGCCCCTCCCTCGCTCCCTTAGTCTCAGCTGCGGATTCCAAGACTGGGTCAGCTCTAGTTAGGAGTTAGGAGCCAGTACACACTGAGAGCTGTCGCGTGCAGGGCCAAACTGAGAGTGGACAGTCACCCAGGAACAAAACTCTGCGTTTTGGATACGAAGGATTTGAGGAGGAAAAGCGTATCCTGGGGTCCGCGCAGCAGGTTTCTAACAGCACCCCAACTGGAAGGATCTCAAATGCCCCAGGTCTCTAAAGCGACATAGGTGCCAGGGACACCTGGGTCTAAAGGACACTCCCACCCCAAGGGCCTCGGAAACCTGTTGCAGACACCCAGGTGCCTCCTGCACTTGTCCTCCTTCTGGGTCCTGGCCTTACCATTCCGTCAGAGCAGTTGGAGCGTGGGCTGGACACATCGGAGTCGCCGCTGTAGTGTTCGCTGCCGCGACCTGGGGGCAGAGGACCGGGCGCATAGAAAGCGGTGGCGCCAGGGGGCGCGGCGTCCTGGTCGCGCAGCAGAGCCTGCAGGCCTTCAATGTAGCGGATGGCGTTGCGCAGGATCTCCACCTTAGGTAGCCGCTGGTTCGGGTTGCTGGACGTGCAGCGCTTGAGCGTCTCGAAAGCCTCGTTCACTTTGCTCAGGCGGCGCCGCTCGCGCATGGTGGCGGCTTTGCGGCGGTCGGCGTTGGTGGTCTTGCGCTTGCACGCCTTGCATGCCCACAGCAAGCAGCGACCGGCCTGGTGGTGCCCGCTGGGCGCGCGCACATGCTCATCCTCGCGTGCGCCCGGGCCTGGGTGCACCGCGGAGGTGAAGTGTGCGTGCTCCTCCGGTTTCAGGAGGGCCCCCACGTGCATCAGGCGAGGGTCCAGGTCCTCAAAAAAGCGCAGGTCTGGTGAGTCGAAACACGGATCATCGTAGAAGTCATCGGCTGTGGCAAAGGAGCAGAGAGAGCCGTCGGGGCCTGTCAAGTCTACGTCCCGGAGTGGCGGCGACAGGAGCTCCATATCCCAGCTCTTGGGCTTCTAGGTCCTGTCTCTGGCTCAACCCACGCGTCGTCTTAACTTTCTGCCACTCCTGAACCCCAACAGTACAACGACAAAGTGCTGAGGGTTGGAATACACATCGGCTGTCCTCTGCCTCCCCTCTCTGTCCTGTCCCGTCCGTCCCGTCGGAGACGTGGTGAAGAAAGCAGGCAGTCGCGTCCTGGAGCGTTCTCGCCCCTAGCTTCGCGCCAGGCGCCAGGGGGCTATTTATCCCGGGTAGCCTAAAAGCCCGGGAGCTGGAAAGGAAGGCTGAGGGCGGGGGTGCCCCAAGCCAATAGGAGTGCAGTAGGGCGGAGCTTGGGGTCCCCAGGGCAGCCACTGGGTCCAGGGAGTGCCCCCTCCCGCGGCTCTGCGCTGGGGCAGCTGCCTAGTTAGGGAGGAGGGCAGAGAGTGGTAGCCAGAAGCCGTGGCACTTGGCTATCCCGTGCAGGCTCACCAGTGTCTGCGCCTCCAACCTCTGCAACACTGGCCGCAGCCCTCACTTCGGAGCGGAACTGACTTTGAACCCCACTCTGTCTCCTGACTTGTGGGGAGACCAGGCACAGCACAGGCGTTAGAAATCATATTGCAGGCGGTTTGAAGAGAGACGCAAGGCTACAGGGCAAAGAAACCTCCAGAAAAGAAGCAGCTAAATGGCGACACATCCAAAGAAGTTGAGCCAGGAACGAAGTGTGCAAGCGACTGGGAGACTTGGAAGGTCTAAGTGGGCAAGCCTGAGACAAATGACTTGGTGACAGTGATATTTGGCTCATTCCCGACCTGCAGATGGCTCAGAGAGTATCTGGTCTTGCCCATCTTCGGCAGGAAGCTTAGAACCCCAACACTGTCTATGGGTAGTGGTAATCATAACTAAAACTTTAAGCCACTCTACTCTACAGTTAGAGGAAAATAGGGAGGGAGAGAGGCAAGGAGGGAGGGAGGCTCCATCAGCTTACCTTCTGTGAGCAACATTTTTCCAGTGAATGTCTTGAGAGCCACAGAGGTCTAGGTTGGTCTGTTTCTACAGCTAAGAAGAAAAACTGTTGACTGCAGGTCTGTGCCATCTTGCTCTGAGAAGAGCCATGGGAGGTGCTTTTCTTAAGGGTCATGATCTCTGGGACCTGACCTGGGGACCTTACCTACAGTAGAGTCTGTATCACTTTCTGAGGTGACCGCTTCCCCAGTCTGTTTTCACTTCATATCGTTTAGTAATGCAATGCCCAGGAGTAGTTATGGAGATGGCTGAGTTGAGAATCCAAAGCCGGCAGGGTGTGGAAAGGGTGCATGGCTATGCCAGGGGGACGGCTTGCTTCTGTTTCAGCTTCTTAGCCTTTGCCAGGAGTGCTGAACCCTGGCAGGGGGTTCTTGGAGTCTCCTGACTCTGTTACTCTGGGGACTTCAGCTGTGTCTCTTCCCAGCAGGATCAAGAGGAAGCACCCAGTCTCACTGGAGCTCTGGCTCCAATGAGGACCTGGGTTTGATTCCCAGCACCCACATGGTTGTTCACAACTGCCTGAAATCCCAGTTTAGGGCATCCGATGCCCTCTTCTGACCTCTGTGTGTCACATACATACACGCAAGCAAAGCACTCATGGACACAAAACCGTTTAAATCTTTAAGAATAAAGATGGGGCAAGCAAGATTTCTTCGTGGTTGGATGTGGACACAGGGACAAGAGAGACATTTAAAATGGCTTTTGGAAGAAAGGAACTGGGAGATGGTGGGTCTGTGAGTGTCAGATCAAAGATCCAGTTTGGACAAAATTTGTAATTCACAATAAACATCCAGGTGGAGACTTGGAGTCAGTGGAATTCTTGGGGCCAGAGGTTTAGAGGGGAGGGCTGGGTGTGGTGAAGACCTGTCCACTCTTCCAGTAACACACCCCTAGGCCTGTCATTCCTACAGTTACCATCTGACTATGCTGACTGCTGCCCTTTGCTGACTCAGATGGTTGCACTAACCCATCTTCTCCCCTCACTAGCACACTGGTCCCTGGAGCCCAGTCCCTGAGCAGCAGTCCGAGGGAATGAAGGAGGTGCCAGAACTCTTTTTACAGGCTTATCATGGTGCCCGGATGACAGTCTCACCTTCTTCCTCAACTACATGGCCATTCGGGGACCTATTCAGCCTGTCCCTACAACCTCACCTAGAGCCACTATCCCCTCAGATGGGCCCATTCTGGTTAGCCACCTTCCTTTCTTTCAGCACTGTGCAATCTCCTTCAGAGCCATGGAGTCTTGTGCCTGCTGTCCCAGGCCTGCTGCCTTCTCCCCTGGCCCTACCCATGATTGGCAGCTTTTTGGGTCTCAGGTCTCAACTCCAGTGTTGCCTTTGGGATTGTCTCTAGCCATTTCCTGCCAGATAGCTGCCTCCCAGGCTTGGGGGAATGTTACTCAGCCTTTCCTCTATAATGATCTTGTCTGTTAGTTTGTTTGCTGGGGGGTGTGGACACAACCATGACCTGGGAATGTTGTGTTCACTGTGACATTTTCAGAAGCCACTGCAGCAATGACTGCACTGTGGGCACTTGGTAAGTGTCCAGTGAATGAATAGGCAGGCAGTCTTTGGCTCTTTTGATTTCCACCCTTGTATTTGGATTTAGAGAAATGTGTCACAATTCATCCCATTTCATTGAACTTGGGCACCACGTGCATGGTTATTCACACGCGCTCTCACACTGGCTCTTCCCAGGCAAAGCAGAGGCTCGAGTGCCTGGGGCATGTTCCCTTACATTGTACATTATATATGGCCTCTTGAAACATTGTAACAGGAGGCTACAGAGATATGTGCCTCTAATTATAAATGCCTTTTCATTTGACTTGAATTCACAATGAAGAATGCAAACTATTAGTAATGGTTTTGATGGAAACATTTGTTTGCTCCGGCTTTGACCCTTGGCTGAATGTGCTTAGCACACAGTAGGCACTCCATACATATTTCTTAGCTGATGAATGAGCAATTCCATTTCACTATGCAATGCCTGGCATCTCCAAGGAAGCACGTCGAACAGCGCGTGCAAACTTAGGTTGTTTTCTCTTCAAACCCAAGCAAGCAAAACAAACAAAACAAAAACAGAAGGGTTGTTGTTTTTTTGTGTTTTTGTTTTTTTTGCTGAGACTTAGCAGTTAGAACTTTCCTTTTTGATCTTTGGTCATCAGAGCTTTCCCCCAGCTACCCATTCTGGAGTCTGCCGTTGGCTGTGGACTGAGGCATCGTCTCTTCACTGCAGGGGCTCTTAGGCTGCAGGCCCAGGGACCTGGGGAAACACAGCTCACCCGGGCCTCCATTCTCCTGTGTCCATCGGGGGCTCCTTTGATTCTCTCCCTGTCCTTTCCAGGCCTTGCTGCTCAGCCCCCTTGGAGAGTCTGCCCAGGGGCTATAAATGGAGAGCTGGCTCCTGGGCAGGAATTCTGGTCTGGCCAGGCTTTTAGGGTGTTGCACCATGGGGAGCAGCAGCCTTTATATATATATAGCCACTGGAAACCAGATCCAACCAGCACCTGCCCCAAGCCTCAGGGACCTCTGTCTTACCCAGGAAGGACCTGTGACCTCTGTACTTTGCTTGGTCAGGCTGCATTGCTGGCTTGGGTGTAGGAAGCTGAAGGACCAGAGGATAAAACCATGGGTAGATCAGGTGGAGCAGGGCCAGCCTCAGGTCTGATCTCCATCCCTAGACCTTTCTTTCCCAATTCAAGAATCTTGCACCGTTTTCTGCCTCCCAGAAAACCTGAAACTGCCTGACACCAGGTAAAGATCTTGCCAGTTCAGGATGATCTGGAGGGATTGCGGCTGGGCACAGACATGGTCCTGGTCATGACCACCCTTCATATGTCCCCTTCTGACGGCCCCTCAGACTCTAGTAGGTGCTGGATCTTGGGAATCTGGTAAATGAAGTCGGTGGTGGATTCGGCCATATGTTCTCCCAGAGCAGTAGGGGACAAGAAAGCAAAGAAGGTACAGTGGATGTAAAGTGAGTGAGTTTGAGAAGTGGTGCATGCACTGTGGGAGTGCGCGGTCCTAGCAGTGCAGCGGTCTCTGGGTCATTCTGTCATTCAGCAAGCACATGTGCAGATGCTGGGAATGCAGCAAGGAAAAGAATATCCCTGGGTGCATGGAGCTGATATTCCTGCAGAGCAAGATGGACAACAAAAAGTAAACACATAAATTAGTATGTCTTGTAGCACACTATGAAGGTAGAATGCGTGATAAAAGATACTATACAAGCAGTGCAAGGTGGAAGGGAGTGTGTGGGGTTTTGTGTTAACTGGAGTGACATTGGAACATTGGTGCAAAAAGGTGAACAGAGATTTGGTGCCAGTCCGTGTGACCTGGTGGGGGGCAGGAAGAATGTTCCAGGTATAAAAAAGAATAATGGGCCAGGTGTGGTGGTGCACCCCCTTAATCCCAACCCTCAGGAGGCAGAGGCAGGTGGATCTCTGTGAGTTCAAGGCCAGCCTGGCCTACAAAGTGAGTCCAGGACAGTCAAGGATACACAGAAAAACCCTGTCTGGAAAAATGTAAAAAAGGAAAAAAAAATAATGGAGAATCTTTTGTGGGAAAGATTCCTCTTTTGGGAGCGACAAGGAGGCCGTGACGCAGTGTGTGGTGCTGTGTGCCGTCAGTGAGTGTGTGTGGAAGCAAGAGAGAGTTCAGCAAAGGGTTGGGTGGATGATCTGTCAATCTAATGACAGCTTCCGTGCCAACCAGGAAGTGCTTTTAAGCTGAGTTTAGTGGGCCAGAGGTTTTAATTTTCTCAGCTTCATAAGTTTACTAAAAGCTTCTTGCCATACAGCTCTTAAATTGAACATTTTTCCCCCTCAAGAAGGAAATTTCTAGCTATTAAGTTTTACTTTAGTTATAAACTCATCAAGAAGTAAGCTTGCGTTCAGCTCAGCACATAAGGAGGTGGGAAACACTCAGGGAATGGGCAGAAGGCACAAGGGTGGCTTGCCATGAAGCTGCCATTGGAGGGCATCCCAATAGTCCTTAACTTTTCACTTCCCAGGCCATGTGCCCCTCACATGCCCTGCACATGCCACACATGCTCACGGTCACGTACGCCCTATGGCCATAAACCCATCACACACCATGTACACCTCACACCAGGCCAACATCACATGCCATGTGCCCAGTCCTGCTGTGACTTGATGTGCCAGAGCAGGTTGGCACCCATGGCAGGGAGGGCCTCCCGTTCTTTGAGAAGAAAGACAGGGGGAGGTGGGATGGAGTGGGGATGTGAGGGGTGGGAAGAAGGGGAGGGAAGGGGGCAGCGACTGGGATGTAAAGTGAGTAAATCAATTAATTAAAAAAACCTAGAGTTGCTAAAGCGGCTCATGAGAGCGTCAGTCATTCTGGGAAAAGGACATTAGCGTCTTGGAATGAGGAGAGCCACATGAAAGGAAAGGTCACTACCAATGAGAACCTGAGGAAAACGCGCAGGAGGGATTTAAGTCAGACAAAAGGAAAAGAATTACCCACATGGGGTGTGAAGGGCATGGGGGGCATGAGTGGTGGCATGTGTGATGGGGACAGCACGTAAGGCCTAAAAGGCAGGGGAGCGTGAACTGTGTGTACAGTGTGCTTCGTATGTGGGGTGTAGGTGGCGTGGGCAATGCAAACAGGCTTTGTCTGTCCTTAAGCGGAGCTGGCATGGCTGCATGGGAAGGCCCCGAAGTTGCCTTCCGCTCCTGTATGTGGAGATTCGTGGTCCCTAGAGGGTGTCTTTCCGTGTCCTCTACCTGTGCTGCTCCACAAGGATGGCGTGAGTGTGCACGCCTTCACCGTGCTTGCCCCACGCGGTGTAAGTAGCCCTCCAGGCAGACCTCGTGCATGGTGTGCGCTCCCTGTGCCCCACATAGACCTCTGACATCAAGAGCCTGTCCCGTTTCTGCATTAGCTCCTGCGCACTCTGTAGACCACGCGCCCAGTGTGCGTCTTTCACGGGCCATGGGTCTTCTAGTGAGGGCTTCGGTTGCTGTGATAAGCCCCATGACCAAAAGCAACCTGGGGAGGGAGGAAAGGGTTTACTTTAGCTAATAGCTTGTCAGTCATCCAGGGAAATCATGACAGAAGCTCAAGGCAGGAACTGAGACTCCGCGTGGAGGTCATGGAGGAATGCTGCTTACTGGCTTGCTCCCCATGCCTTGCTCAGTCTGTGTCCTTACACCACCCAGGACCGCTTGCCTAGGGGTAGCACCCCACGCAGTGTGCTAGTGCAGCACAGGCTTGTTAATCTGGCCGGGGTATTTTCTCAGTTGAGGCTTCTTCTTCTCAAACGAGCTTGTGTCAAGGTGACTTAAAACTCCAGTGCAACCCATACATCTCAAACTGCGTGTTTTTTTCTCTGTGTGCACACCCCACTTCATGCCTGGTACACACATGGCAAGAACCCCATGCCGTGTTTATCCCAAACACCATGGACACCTCCCACACCGCCCACCTTTTGCATTATGGACCCATCACATCCACATGTACGTACAGCTCACACATACGCACTGTGCTTCTCTCCCGGGTTATGCCACATGCTGTAAGCAGCCCCTCACCCTGTGCGCACCTTCTGCCACACTGACCCTCCACGCACTCTATTCTAATCGACTCACAAGTGCAAACATCACACCAGGTTAAGGCGGCCACGCTAACACTTGTCCACTCCAAAACCCCATGCGCCTCAGTGAGCTTCTGCACAGAATGACCGCTCTGAAACCGGGGGGCTTCACTTAGAGTTTCTCATTTCACTACGAATTACAGTTTTATGCACTTATCCACTGCAAAACAACAACAACAATAACAACAACAACAACAACAAAAAACCTGTGGCAGAGTTGAGACTAGAAAAAACAATTAGCTTTGCAGCCTCTTTCACAACTCCTGTGTCCTCTTCACCTGTTTTCAGTCTGTCCTTTCACATCACCCAATAGTACTCCTTCTTGGTCTCCTTTCTAAGGGCTATATTGTTTCCACATCATGCATGTATGCACATGTGTATGTGTGCATGTATTATATATATAGTGGGATCTACATATGAGGGAGAACGTGGCATTTTCTTTCTGATTTTGGGGGACCTCGTTCTCACCTTCTGCTCCCCATAGCACATACACTTCACACATGAGTGCAGTTCACACACAGAGCATATTATGTATCTTCCATAGTGTGTCCCACATTACACCTCATGCTGCATGTCCTTCCTGGTGTACATCTCCCAGGCTGTGTACTCTGTACCCACAGGTTACACCTCACATGCCGAATGTATGTGTCTGCAGTCTCCTGCCCAGCCCGGAGGAAGACGCTAAGGGGTATAATAAGTCCATGGCCCTCTTCCTTATTGTCTCCAGTTGGAGCTTTGCAAGCCAGCTTTTTCTGCCCAGGGGAGGCCAGGTGTCCAGTTAGCACTGATGGAGGGGCAGCTCAGGGGAGGTATGGCGACAGGGCAGGCACATGGGGCAGGATCTGGGGCAGCTGTGGTAGTGCCTCTTTCCTTCCTAATCAGCCCACCTGCCCTCCTGGGGGGTTCCAAGGGGCTGGAATTAAGGCACACACAGCCACTGGGCTCTAGGGACAGGCGCCAGCAGCTGCCCACAGCAGCTGCCCCAGCCACATGGCTTTGAGGGAAAGTCGGGGTGATTTTCTGTCTACCCAACCTGACCAGCCCTGGCCAATAGCTACTGGGACAGAGGTTTCTGGGCTAGAGGACAGAGAGCCAAGAAACTCAGAAGCGTCTGGCTGTCTGGGCTGGGCGCCTGCCACCTGCCTATGCTCGTATTCCGTTTGCTTCCTCCAGGAAGCATTCCTGGCTTGAATTGGTTTATAATTCATTTGCTTTCCACCCTTCAAGTATCCCCTTAATGCACTATGCCCCCAGCCACACATCGCAGCAGGATCTGAGAGTAATTCAGACAGAGTCTGGCCTCAGAGACCTCCCTTTGTGGTTGGAGAAACTCACGGAGAAATCATCACAGCATTGTAGAGAACCCCCAGAGAGGGCTTGTGGGTGAGCATGACTTCCCTGAGCAGAAATTCTGGTGTTTTTCTTGGTGCTGAAGGTAGGAGGGCTAAAGGGAAAGGCATTCCAGGGTTAGAGGGGGCCGCATGTTTGACAGCCAGGAGACATACAAACATGCTAAGGGGTGCTCCCTCCCCTGCTGAGCCTGATCCAGGGTCCCCTTGATCATTTAGGCCTGCCACCTCAGCTCTCTAAATGGATGACTGGGCTCTGTCTTAGGGAAAGCCTGTAGATAACAGGACCTATTGGGGCTATAAGAAGTGGGTGGAGGGACTGCAGGGATAAGACGGTCACCTTAGTCAACAGGGAGGCCCTGACCCAAAGCCTAGAGACCTGGACTTTCCTCTCACTATGATGCCCCATGGTGTGGACCTCTCTGAGTCCTCTGATGTCTATTCCTAGGACCCAGTTTTTCCACATGAAGGATGCAGGCATTGGACAGGCATTCCGCTCATACTCAGCCTGAGGTCTGGCAGGGCAGCCTGCTTCTCTCAGCCTTTTTTCCTCTCTTGGGATTCCCTCTTTGAACAGGATAGAAGCCCTGTGCACTTGGCTCACAGAGGGCCAGTTCTCACTGAGACCTAAAGTCTGAGGCTGGACTCACTGTGAGATTAGAAGTTTGCTCCACAATGAATTTGTGGGCCCCCATTTGCTGGATCCCCAGGGAAACATGGATGAGCACAATCTTCCTTCTCCTTCAGATGCAACACAGAATCCTCCATCCCACCGAACTTGGCTTAGTGAATTTCAACTTGGAATTGACCTTATCTGACATGGGGCAACTGGATGCCCAGGGTTAGAGCTGTGCTGTCCAGAGGTCTCCACTGGAATTAAGGATCTGACAGGCTGTAGTTAGATGCAGCAATGCCCCTGTGTACACTGTAGAGGTAAGTTACACCTTTAGAGTCTCATTTTCTCCAGCTATAAAATGTATCTAGTTCTAGCACCTAGCATGTAGGATTGCAAAGTCTCAGTGGACAGGCATACAGTATGCTAGTACAGTAGGATCTTGGGGATATTTCTGCCTTGGACAGAACCTCTCAGCAAGCAGTGGGTGGGGTGGGGCAGGGTGAGGATGAAGCAGTCGGGAGCCAGGGTGGTTATTCTGGGCTTGGAATTGGGGGCCACGGTGTGGAGGGAGGTGGCTGGCAGCGTGTATGATGAGGCAGCACAGGCAGCCAGCCAGCCACCCCCAGACAAAGCCTGGCCCCCAGGGAGCAAGGCTTTGATGACAGATGAAGAGGAGCTGGTGCTGGTGGAGCTGGGAGGGGGCAGGGAGGCCTAAGGAAGCAGTGTTCCATAGATGTGTGCCTACAGAAGGCTGCAGCCCTGCACAGAAACCACGTGTATCCTCATTCCAGAGGGGGAAACTGAGGCAGAGAGAGAGAGAGTCCACATGTGAATACATGTGTGTGCAGGCAAGAGATCAACTTCATGCCTTAGGAGCCATCCACCTTGTTTTTGTTTGTTTATTTGCTTATTTGTTTTTTTTTTGTTTTGTTTTGTTTTTTTTTTTTGTTGGGACAGAGTCTCTTACTGAGACCTGGAGTACAGCAATTCAACTAGGTTGACTGGCCAGAGAATCCCTGGGATCCGTTTGTGCTTCCCCAGTTCCAGGGTTACAAACAGATACCACTGTGCTGTATTTTGGTGTTTGGTTTTTAAAGGTGTATTTTGCTTTTAGTTTTGTGTATGTGTGCAGGTACATGCATGTGCGTGCAGAGCCCTGAGGAAGTCAAAGGCTTCAGATCCCCCTGCAGCTGGAGTTATGGGAGGTTGTCAGCTGCCCTATGTGGGTGCTGGGAACAGAATGTGGGTCCTCTGCAAGACCAGAGCACTGTTTTAACAGCATGGGGTTCTCCAGCCACATACCTAGGTTTTTATGTGGGTGCTGCATGTTGAACTGAGATCCTCATGCTTATGCACCAGCCCTTGACCAACTGAGCCATGTCCCCAAGTCCCAGAAAGGCTCATTTTTGGTTCATGTCTCCAGCCAACAGGAACAGTCTGGACCTTGAGCACAGGGGAATGGACTTAACTCTCCCAACAGATAAAAGGATGAATACTTTATGACTTTGATGTGAGGACACTCCCAATGGATAGACAAGGACACACATGATCACCAGGAGTTAGAACTGACTCAGTTTCTCTGTGGACAAAAGGTAACCATTTCTGTCCTTCATCTGACCCAAGCCTTCCGAGCCAGGCATGTTGACTCTCACTGTCTGATCTTGGGGTAGGAGCTCAGAGTTGGCTTGTTCCAGGAACAGAGAGGCCAGAAGGGAGAGGAAACTGAGGGAGAATAGCATGTCTGCCTCTGGGGGACTTCCTCAGCCCGTCAGACCTCCTTGCTTTTTCTTACTGGCCCCTAGCCAAGTTCCCTTCATCTCTGCCATGACAGATTTAAAAGTAGTTGAAAATAGACATTGTAATAGAGAACCCCATCACTAGCTGTGATGACCATTAGTACATATCCCAACCTGACCCACTGCAGTGGTTTGAATAGGAATGGCCCCCACAGACTCATGTGTTTGAATGCTTGGCCCACAGGAAGTAGCATTATTAGGAGGTGTGGCCTTGTTGGAGGAAGCATGTCACTGTGGGGATGGGGTTGGAGGTTTCCTAGGCTCATGCTCCACCCAGTGTGGAATGAGAGTCTCCTCCTGGCTGCCTTTGGATCAAGATGTAGAATTCTTGACTCCTCCAGCACCATGTCTGCCTGCATGCTGTCATGCTTCCTACCATGATGATAATAGACTAAACCTCTGAAACTGTAAGCCAGCCCCAATTAAATATTGTCCTTTATGAGAGTTGTCTTGGTTATTGTGTCCCTTCATAGCAATGAAAACTCTAAGACACCCACTAAGTCCTCACATACTTCCTCCTCTTTTATTTTGAGGCAAATTTTAGACATCTTCTCACTTCATTTGCATATGTTTGATGACATATTTCTAAAACATAAGTGTTTCTTTTAAGCAGAAGCATAACATTATCAACATACTAAAAATTGAGTTATTCCACGTACCATCAAATATGCAACCAATAACAACATTTCCAATTATCTCATATACTTGCTTGCACTGGGATCCAAATGGAGTTCACACACTGTGATTGGTTGACTTACATTCTAAGCTCTTAAAAATAATAATTTCATGTATTCATTATTTATCGTGTCTGAGTGCATACGTACACTTACACAGTTGTCATGCCATGAGTGTGATGGTGAAAAGACAGTTCTGGGGAGCCAGTTTTCTCCTTCCATCTTGTGGGTCCTGGAAATCGAGTTTAGGTCATGAGGCTTGATAGCTATCACCTTTATCCAATGAGCTATCTTGCTGTCCCATAAACATGTGTGTGTGTGTGTGTGTGTGTGTGTGTGTGTGTGTGTGTGTGTGTTATACATGGACAGGTGAGTGAATGTGTGTGCACATGTGTGTGGAGGCCCAGAGGTCAATATCAGAGATCTTTCTGGGTCATTCTCCTTATTCTTTGACACAGGTCTCTCAAACCCAGAATTCATCAATTAGATAATTCTGGTGGCTCCAGATATCAGCCTATCTCCATGTCCAGCCCCCAGCACTGAGACAACAGAGGCACATTACCAACCTAGCTTTTTCATGGGCGTTAGAGATTCAAACCCTGGTCCTCGATCATGCAGTAGGCATTCTACCTCTTGAGCTGTATCTCCAGTCCACATTATGCGCATTTTAAAATTTAATTTAAAAATTCCATTTCTGTGCTTATTTATCTTTATTTTACAATTTGTTTATTGACCTCTCCCCCCCCCCGCAAAAAAAAAGATGGGCTGTGTGTCTGAAGGCATGTGCGAGCTCATATGCTGGTCTGTCCTCTAGGTTTTCTAAATTGTGGTAGTTGGCTATAACCTTGACAAGATTCACATCTGGTTTGTTTGGGCAAGGTGGCTCTGTAGGAGACATTGCAATCTTTCCTTGTGAATGGATAATAAGTGGATGTGTTAAGCCAAGCTTCTTTCAGAATGCCCACTTCCTGGTTCCTCTTCCTTGAGTCTTCCTTTCTTACTAGCTTCCCAAAGACATGCTTCAGCTGACACCTCTTCAACAAAATGGCCAACAACAATCTTATTGCTGAGGAGACATTTACCCCTCCACTGCTTGCAGGACACTCATTAAAGTCACTGTTGACTCCATCCTCTTTCTCAAAATGACTTTTTGCCTTAGTTTCCAATCTCCCCATGTAGCTCTGCACCTTACAGTCCCCACTGGATTCTACCATATACCTATTCTCTGTAGGTACTAGTTTTCAAGACAGCCACCATGTATATATGGATGAATCTACCCATGTATCTCTGCCAGCCACAGACTTATCCACTCAGTGAACCACTGAACATCAGCACTCAGATGTCTCACAGCCCCTCAAATTCAACATGTCCCCAAATGTGCCTGTTATGTGCTCCAGGAATCTAGTCAGGCCTCAGGAAACAGTTCCTCTTCAATGGTCCCCATCCATGTACCTCTGTAACCCAAGGTAGCTACCTAGGTGTGTTTTCTCACCTCCTTCCCCACTGTATCCTCTATTGGCCACTGAGTCTTACTGATTTCATTTCCCAAACATCCCTCGATGCATCTCCCCTCTACTCTTGTGAACTTTGTAGCAGGGCAGTCTGTGGCATTTCTTCTTAGGCCTCATCACTGTGTTCTCAGCCTTGGATCTCAAAGCTCTTTAAAGCCACCCCTCGGCTGAACCCAGGCATAGGGCTGTAAAATGGAACTATAGCAGGGTCCAACTTTACATGGCTTCCCACAATCCCATGGATGGAGTCCAAGTGACCTGGCACAGTGAAGCCTTCCCAAATGCATCCCCGTGTTGTTTCTGATCACATGGCTTACTGCACCTATCCCCAAGAGTTAACACACATTCCTCTGACAGGATGGCTCAATGAGTCACAACTTTCCTTTCTTCCAGGATGGCTCCTCTCCTTTTTATGGTCCATGAGTACTTGTCTTTGAAGATTTGGTCAAGGTGGTACATGGTAGAACATTCTTGAACACCCTGACTCTTGACCCCTATGACCCTTGACCCCTAGCATCCAGGATCCAGTGCTCCCTCTGTGCCCCCATTCTTCAGTTCCCCCATGTGTAAGAAGTTATGATGTGGGTGAAGCACCTGACTATGAGTACAAAATGCAAATCAGCAAACAGTAAGAGGCACTGTGACTCCTAGAATGAACTTTTGTGTCACACTGATGCTGTTTGTTGCTCAGTCTTGTGCCCTAGTCACTGAATTCCACCCTCACAGTTACCTTCCTCATTCTGGAATCCCCAGGGCCCCAGCTAAGTCCCTTCCACACGGCAAGCATCACTCACTCATCTTGTTGCTGTTACCGTTGTTGTTACAGACATGTCAAAGACCAAGGACTGCTCCTCAACATCCATACTTCATTTTATTTTTATAAGACAATGTGAATTTTGTTTGAGAACATGATGTATTAGTCAAGTTGGGATTCTCAAAACATGGTACTAAAGATTGTGTGGCTTAAACAACAGTTCTGGAGGTTGGGAGTCCAAGAGAGAGATGTTGGCAAGGTTATTTCTCCTGAGCCTTCTTTCCTGGCTTGTAGACAGCTGCCCTCTATGTGTCCCCACATGGCCTTTCTCTGTGTATGCAAATCCCCTTGTCTCTGTCCTTATAAGGACACTTGTGTATTGGATTAGGCTCCCACTTTTATGACCCCATTTAATCTTAATTACTTCCTCAAAGTCTCCATTTTCAAGTACAGTCACATTGGAAGTTAGGCCTTCAATATAAGAATGTGTGTATGGTTCTTCATAGCAAGACATTATAGGAGTTATTCCACAGCATATGTTCACCTACATTTCCCAGATTCTCTTGCAGCTAGATGTGATCATATGACTAATTATGGCTGGCAGAGTATGAGTAGAAGCAATTTGTGTATAACTTCTTGGTTATAACTTTAAAAGACAACAGCTGTTCTCTTTTCTGCCTTCTTATTGATGGGAATATAGGTGATTGACAGGAACTGGAGTAGCTATTTATGTGTTAGATAGAATAATGACTTTCTCCCAAAATGTTCATGTCTGAAGCCTCAGAACCCATGAAGAGTTATCTCACATTGCAAAAGAGAGTTTGAAGATATAATTAAGGTCGAAATAGGAAAATTAACCTGGATTATCCATGGCACCCAGTGTACTCAAGGGAATCCTTAAAAAGGGAAAGAGGAAGGCAGGTCTATTGATCAGAGATGAAAATATGACTGTGAAAGAAAATGTTGGAATGGTGTTACCATAAGCCAAATAGAGTAGGTAGTTTCTAGAAGCTGGAAAAGACAAGGGACATGTTCTCCTGTAGAGCTGGTGTAATCACATGATGATCTGCCAGTACCTTAATCTTGATCCCTGAGACCCACTTCAAGGACATAGCTTCGTTGGTAAAGCGTTTGTCCAACATACATGGAACCCTGGGCTTGATTCCTATCACTGTATAGAGCTGGCGTGGTGGTGTTTGCCTAAAATCCTAGCATTTAGGAGGGAGAGGTAGGAGGATCAGGAGTTTAAGGCCATCCCTGGCTACACAGTGAGTTCAAGTCTAGCCTGGGCTACATGAGACTCTGTCTAAAAGGAAAAAAAACCTTTTAAAGACCCAGTTAAGGCTTCTGACTTCCAAGATCATAAGACAATAAATGCATGTTACTTCAAGCTACTAAATTTACATCGATTTCTTTCACCGGCATCTGGAAAGTAACCCTTAGCTCAGGTGATGTGATGGTAGTAGTATCTTAGTAGCATCTTCAAGAGCCGTGCAGAGTGGTGGGAAAGAGACTTCCGTCCCAGCACTGTTACACTCCCACACAGGCACAAAACCACATACCTGCCATGTGTTGTAAGAAAGGAATAGATTTTTAAATTATGCCTTCATTATCATCACAGCTGGGTAATCTATACCTTCATTAACATTTGGCAATGATTCAGGCACCGGAGAATTATTTGTATCATGTATATGTTAAGCGGAGTGTTGGGGATATGCTCAGGAAATTATGTGAACAAGCCATAAAGAACACAGTAGCTATTTGTTGGACTAAACGGACCACAGTTATGCAAGTAGGCTGTTTTCCATGTGTGGCAGGCAAGGCCGGGAGACCGGGTGACTCTCTCCCAGGCAGATGGCTTGTCTCAGGGGGTTGAGGGAAGGCTGTAGGACAATCTTTGGAGAAGGTGATAATGAAAAGCCACTTGAATGGAAGCAGTGACTCTTGGGTGTGCTCCAGACTCTGACACCAGCTGTGTGACTCTAGTTCCTCAGCCTTTCCAAACATTCAACATTTGACAAATGGAGCAGTTAATTCACACTTTTCAAAGGGTTCGTGTGGACACGATGTAAGATAACACATAGAAGGACGACAAAAGCAGAAATGAAAGAACATGAAGCTCTCAGTTAATGTTAGATCTTAGGCTTTACTTGTCTGTCCTAAACTCAACAGTCAGACCCACCTATGTAATGTCTAGGAAGGGTCTAGGACCCTTCAGCCTGTGGATTCCTGGTATTTAATTCTGAGTCTCACACACAGTGACTTCTAGAATAGCTACAGCTATGAAGTAATACACTCTGCCCAGGTGGGGGAGGTGACATTGCTTGCCCCCTCCTGTGTCCCATTACTGTGACAATGAGGATAGAATCTGAATTTGGCCAAACTGAGTTCAGTTGTTAGCACATATGTAGAATCCAGGGAGACTTCCTTTAAAATGTCTCCCACAGGCTGCCTCTGATCACCCTCTCCTCCCATGGCTCTCAGGAGGAAGAGGAGAATCACACTAGCAACCCTTGTCATTTGTTGCCGAAGATCCCAGTTGCTATGCTGGCCCCTTTGTCCTCCCAGGAAGCCATACACTTTTCCTCAGATGGAATGAGCCTTATCTTTTCTGTTATGCTGCTCACAGTCTAGGGATAATGGAGGATGGTAGAAGATTTCCCGACCGCCAAAGACAGAATGAAGTATGTGCTCACTGGATGGGGTGATGACAGTCGTTGTGATCAATAAGAAAGAATGACTAGTAGGAGGTCATCTTGAAAAGACACTGGGAAGGTTTTAGCCTGAACCCAAACATTGCAAAGCAAAGACAGAGAAGAAAGGAAAGAAGGGGTGGGTGTAAAAAGAAAAATATGGCTAATTAAACTATTTAAACAGTATTTATATTATTGCTAATTGGCTAAGCAATTGTTAATCTTTAAGCAGACATTAAAAATGAGCACACAGACACCATGGGTGGATTTTAACATGCCTTGGCCTGAGTTGTGGAATCTTGGCCCATCTAAGCTAGCTCTTAATTCTACTACCCAAATATGACCCCATATATACATACGTCCCCTTGGACTGCCATTCTCCATGATATGCCGATGTTCCTGGCCATGTGGAATGAGGTTCTTTTCTCTAACCCATGGTGTGTCGTGTGCCTCCTTCCTGCGGCTCCTGGCTGGAATGCTCTTCTTCTCCCTGCTGCTAGCTGGAATGTTTTCTTCTCTGTCTAAAGTGCAGGCTTCCTGTTAGGAAGTCCCACCTTTCTCTGTCTTTGCCCAATCTCAGGCCTCAGCATTTTATTTAACCAATCAGAGTCAATGTAAGAAACAGACAGCAAGCAGGACCAATTAGTTAACATTTAGAATGCTTAACACTACCCCAACAAGTGGGTGGAGGAAGAGGAAAAAAAACCCAGAAGGCAGAGAGTTTGCTTTGCTGTTGAGCATGACCTCAGCCAAGACTTCCTTTGTCATAAAGCCATGGGGAACTGGATTCTGGTGGTAACCTGTGAACTTCGATGTGGATTTTTCTCTCAAGCTTCCAGGAGAGAACTCAACCCACCTAGCCCATCTAGCTGAAGAACTGGCTTCATCCTCTTGACACGCTTAGCAGAGAACGCAGCCATGTCACATACTATTCATTCACACAGGACCAGGATCTGTGCTGCTACTCGAGGCTGCTGGGCTCATTAAAGTAATGATGTGGTCCAGCAATGGAAAAGGAATGCAAATAATCAAAAATTACAATTTCCAGTGTCCTGCGAAAATTGAAATGCTGAAATGACTTTAGCAGAGGCTGCCTCCCTCCTTGGTTCTCTAGTTTGGGTCTGCGAGGGGTAGGGATCTGTGAGGGGGAGGGGTAGGGATCTGTGAGGGGGAGGGGTAGGGATCTGTAAGGGGTAGGGATCTGTAAGGGGTAGGGATCTATGAGGGGTAGGGATCTGTGAGGGGGAGGGGGAGGGATCTGTGAGGGGGAGGGGTAGGGATCTGCGAGGGGTAGGGATCTGTGAGGGGTAGGGATCTGTGAGGGGTAGGGAT
>CAJQZJ010033481.1:637144-734049 GCA_907164525.1 Lophiomys imhausi | reverse complement strand
GAGGGGTAGGGATCTGTGAGGGGTAGGGATCTGTGAGGGGTAGGGATCTGCAGTGTCCAGGGAGGAAGAGAAGGTGAGGGAGGCAGGTCCTGCTCTAGCTCCCTGATGTCAGGGCTCACAGGTGGGAAATCTACCTGAAAGCTTGCTGCTTCCACACTGGTCTCTTCCACGGTTCTTGGATATTCAATGGCATCTCTCACCTATACCTCCATTCCTTGATCCCTTGCAACGATACACTTTTGAAGGCCAACTGGCAGTTGTCTTCTGTTGAGGCCCTATCGTTCTCTGTACAGCCTTGAGGATAAGAACCAAGATTCCCTGCGTTGGCCCTTTCTTAACTATGTCCCCCAGATAGTATTCATGAATCTTTGCTGGACATGTCTAGGAATGCCACCTTTGACTCTGCAACCTTGGCCATTTGATCTATCTTCTTATTACTATTTTGTACACATGTCTCAAATATTTTTTTATCATGTCTATCAATCCTCAGGTGAGACATACTAAGATCCCTTGGTATCATAAACTGGGGGCCTTTGGCTCTATGTGATGGAAATCGTGAAAAGGCAAGGGGCCAACTTACTCAGTGTTGGCAGCCCTGAGCTCCCTCGAGCCAAGGCTTCTAGGACAGGCTTTAAGCCTCAGAAGTTTATGATTCTGGGCTCTGAGCACTAGAGGCTTTTGCCTTGAAGCTCTTAAAGGTCCGGGCTATTAATGTTGGTGCCCAGGTCAGAGCAAGCTCTGGGCCTGTTCAGTGAGTGGCTTAGACCCAACAGCTAATGTGGTTGCTGAACTTTGGGTGTTGGGATCCTTGACTCCTAACTCTCTAAAGCTCCAGGGAATTCTTGTGGTGGTAAGTGTTCTCTGAAGCTCTTGCTTTAGCCTCAGTTCAGTGATGTCCTTCACTCTCTCTGTATCTCCATAGTTCTCCATAGCCCCATCAATAACTCTTCCCAGAAACTCTGCACCTAATTCCCAGTTTCTGAGCAGACTGAAGGTTTATAACCCTGGGAGTCCCTGAGCCTTAGAGTCCCAGGAGTCACTCTCCAGCTACCTTCTACCTCCTGCTGCCAGATGCTTGGAGCTGGGAGCCCAACATTTTGTCTATTTTCTGTTATCTATGTCAGCACACTCTGGTTATGATGAAGACCACAAATAAGCAATG
Source organism: Lophiomys imhausi (assembly GCA_907164525.1). Lineage (NCBI taxonomy): Eukaryota > Metazoa > Chordata > Mammalia > Rodentia > Muridae > Lophiomys > Lophiomys imhausi. Next base: position 732,887 of record CAJQZJ010033481.1, on the reverse strand, counting down.
AATCATCCAGGAGAGCTTTTGTTGGCCTTGTAATATGATACCAAAGGAACTTATGCAGGAGAAACCTTACAGATTAGACCCCAGAGCCTGAGAAATGCCCTTATAGAGAGCCAGAAGAGGGAAATGACATACATGCTCTTGGGCTGTAATTTCACCAGTCACAGCCACGTGCCTTCCGGTTCCACCAATCACAAACCTCACTCACGCACCCCTCACAAGTCTCGAACTGCGCCAATCACAGGCTTCTTGCTGAGGAGACATTTCCTGTTTCCTCACTGAGTGGAACAGTTGCCTTGTGATCTCAGTCATTTAAAGTTCCCAAGGCTCATCTTGTCAGGAGTGGGATCTTCCTGAGTGAATGCAAGTGTTCTGGAGTAGCCATGGCTGGAGCAGGGCCTCCCAAGGCATCAGTCTTGGCTTCGGTAGAAATCATGAATGTCATGGTCTTTGTAGCTAGTGGAGCTTCCTTAGCTTAATTATGGAGTGCTCAAAACATGCACTCAGGGTCTGGGGATGTAGCTCAACAGTAGAGTGATTGCCTTAGCATGTTTGAAGCCCTGGGTTTGACCCCTGGTACCACAAGGAAAAGAACAAATGCCCTAGGGGAGCTCTAACCCGCTGCAAAAGGAGTTGCTTAGCTGACAGATCCTCACTTAAGGCAGACATATGTAAGAGAAGGGTCTCACAGTTGCCACTCAAGAGACCAAATGACTTATTCCTGGTAGCTTTACTTATCTACTCACACACAAAACAAAACAAAGTTAAAAGAAAACCCAGTATTATTTCTTCTATTCTTGAAATTATAATTACATCATTTTCCCACACCCTTTCTTCCATCCAAGCCTTCCCATATACCCTTCTTTGCTCTCTTTCATGCTTACAGCCTCTTTTTTCATTAATTGTTGCTACATTCATATATGTGCATATATACATGTATCTTCCCAAATATAAGCTGCTCAATTTGTATAATGTTACATAAATGTTTTCAGGGCTGATCATTTGGTATTGGATAACCAACTGATGCGCTCTTTCCTGTGGAAGACTATTTCTCCCTCTCCAGCATTCCTTATTTGTCTTTAATTCTTTGCACAGGGTTGAGAGTTTGTGGTCTTTCCTCTGTCCATTATGGCTTGCCTGTTGTTGTCCTTGTTCAGTTCGTGTTTAGACAATCATGTTGGTGAGACTCAAAGGAGGCAGCTTCTGACATTGCTAGGAGACACACTCTAAGAGAAAACTACCTGATTCTAGTTCTTACAGTCTTTCCACCCCTCTTCCTCAGTGTCCGCTGAGCTCTACATTCAAGAGCTGTTTTATAGATGTATCCACTGGGACTGGGCTTTGCAGCTCTGCAATTTGATTGGTTGTTGTTTTCTATAATGGTCTCGTTTGTTTCAAAGGAAGCTTCCTTGATGCTGGGTGAGGACTACACTTAACTGTGTGCATAAGAAAATATATTTAGAATATAGTTAAGGATTATGCTGGTTTAGTAAAGTGGCGATTGCATATTCTCCCCAAGATCCATGGCTTCATTAGCCCTGGATAGTTAGCTGGGTTTCCAGTATGAGGCATGATTTGCTTAGAATAAAGACTTAATATACAATTAATGATCTCAATGGTACTTAACAGTGATTAGTCTCTAGCCAAATATAGGGGTGTTGAGTCCCTCTGATCTGTCTCAAATAGTATCCTTAAGCCCCATGGTCACACTGGGTGTGATGACGTAGCTCTTCAAGTGCTTGCTCCTAAGCATGGAGACCTGTGTTTGATCCCAAGAATCCATGCTAAAAGGCCAATCATAAGAGCAAAGGACCCTGTTCTAAAGTAGAGAGAGACTAAGGAAGAACTCGATGCTGACCTCTGACCTCTGACTTCCACATTTACACACACACACACACACACACACACACACACACACACACACACACTCCTCCTTACCTTTGAGGTGAAGGGGTAGACATACCAGACTCCATTTTTGTAAAGAAAATCATCCCTAAGACCTCAATATAGCAAGGCACGGTAGCACATGTCTTCAATCCTGGTACCCAGGAGGCAGAGACAGGAAGATTGTCTGTGAGTGTAAGACCAACCTGGTCTACCTACTGAGTTCCAGGCAGTCAGGGCTACACAGAGGGATTCTGTCTCAAAAAACAATGCAGATCAATCAACCAAACAAAATGACCTTAATTGCCCCAAACCGGGTAGTTAGAAATGCTTGCAGCTAGATTGTCATCTTGGGGAGCGTCCTTCAGTGACATTATCTATAGCATCTGCAACATGAGCCATTCCAAACAGTCTCAGAAAACTTGGGCCAATGAGCATCTTGGCTGCAGTGTGGAGGGGCAAAGTGGGGGGCAGGGGGCTCTACAGAGATGCATTTTGAGCTCATCTTTGATGATCAGTGGGAGGAATAGGCAGCCAGTCAGCAGGCTTGGGTAACTTGCTGGCCCCATTCTGCTTCCTGACTGGGTGCAATGTGATCAGCTGCCTCCTCAAGCTCCTATAAGCACGACTTTCACACTCTGATGGACTGAACCTTCGAAATGTGAGCCCAAATACACCCTTCCTTCCTTTATTTGATTTTATTTCGGCAATGAGACAAGTCAAAACCACACACCTCATGGGCCATAGCTGGATACATGACCCAATTGAGAACAGGGAATTGGAGAGATGAGCTCCCTGGTTAAAAAAAAAAGTCACATCTCACTAGGTGGAGTGAAGAATCTGGTTGGTTGGTGTAATTAGGTGACCACATGGAATAATAGTAGTCTGTGTATCCCTGGGCTCACTGCAATGGAGAGAGATGGATGTAAGTGTTTACTATTGTGTGCCACCCACAGTATGCATTTATAAAATGATCAAGCTGTTTGGGTGTTTATGGGGCTGTTCAAATGAGTGGAAGACAGCAGGAATTGCTTCAGCCACAGTAGCACTGTTACCTCATGCCTGATGCTCAGCATAGACGCCGGAGGGCTCTTTATCACGGGTCTGCCATAACTGCTCCTTGGTTATTTTCAGCTACAACAGTATGAGACTAGCTGGGAGGTCTTCCCTTGTCCTAAGCAGAGCTGTGTTCACGCAATGGAACTCCATAGCAAATCAGCAGAGTCACCTTTCAGACTGTTAGCTTCTTTCCTGCTTTGCTTCACAGACACAGATCCCCACGAACGGAAACGCAATTCACCTCTCTTCTGAGCAGCAGTGGATGGTTATGACACCAATAACATTATCTGCAGCTCCTACTCACTAAGCCAGCAAAGCAGACCTCTCATTGCTTCGGTAAGATAAGAATAAGTACTACTCCCATTAAACAGGGCAACAGAGGCTCCAAGAAGCTATTCATCCAGGGAGTGGAGGAGCTGGACTTGAACTCAAGTCTCTTCAACTCCATAACCAACATCTGACCTCTATTCCTCTCCCTTTAGGGACTCCTGTTTATTCTGCTGGTGTCGAGTTGGAGCGCACTTAGCACGAGTGACATTCTTAGCTTGCTCACTCCAGCCATTCTCCGTGTCCTGTCACACAGTGATAAAGAATGGCAGATCTTCAATGAGGGGGTCATGAATGACACAGATTTTTCTGAGTCTCTTCAGGTGAGGCAGGGACCCTTGTGTCAGGGCCACGTCACTGTCTCCCAGAGTTACACTTGAAACTCATGTCCTTCCTTTGAAGTCCAGTGCCTTATCGCCATTCCTGTGGACAGCCTGAGGGCTTGGCCAACCTCAAGGCCCTAGAACTGGCCTTCCTCCCAGAGCGCTGACCTCTCATGGCTGGTGTCTAGGGGCCAGTGAAGCTCTGGACTCCAGGAAGGAAGGTGGGGCCCCAGTCCCAGGCCTGAGCTAGAGAAATCGGAGAAGGCCCAGGAACAGCTGACTCTGGGCGCCACGTTTGGAGGCAGTTTGGAGGCGGCTGTCCCCTTCCCCCCAACTGGCTGTGCTGTGAGTCACGGGTTTTAAGCTGAGCACTCTGGGAGATTAACCAGCTTTGTGACCAGCTGCTGGAGGAGGATACTTGGCCGAAAGAAGCAGGATAAAGTTACTGTCTCAGAAGTTTATAGGAAGGCCCATAAATGCCCCCAAATGTTGTGGGCCCATGTTGTGGGGTGCTTCAGGTGCCCCCTACCTAGGCACTTGGTGATCACATTTATGCCCCCCCCCACTCTTTACCCACCTGGCAGGTTCTACTAATCTATTGCTCTTTGGGTATTCCTAACCGTAGGGGTAGTGTGCTTCTAAGAGAGGTCTTGAGCAATGGGTGACGAATGTTAGGAACTGAGCCCATCCTGGAGCCAGTAGGAAGGGCCTGGCTCCTGCTTGCCTCAGGCTTGGAGCAGTGGCTGCTGGGAAATGCCTGGGGAAGAATGGTGGGTCACTGGCACAGGGCAGAGAAAGACCCCACCCCATGGTTGGAAAGCATCCTGTTGAGGGTTGACAACTCTCAGCCCTGGACTTGGGGAACTACTAGCTTGGCTCTGCCACTGACTGTCTAGCCACAGAAAAGAGACTGGCACAGGCCAGCCATTTCAAACTACATATGCAGCACACTACAAATGCGGAGGCCTAGAGGTTCAAGCTCATGGGGATCTCCAGTTTTTACACACATTTCCCACTTTTCATATTGTGTTTATCAAAATGGCCTCCTCACTCCACTCCCAACCTCCCTACTGACTGACCAACCACTCATCAACAATTACGCTACCACACGCTAGGCACTATTGTAGCAGATGGGGTGTGGCACTGTATTTATATGAAATAAGAGCTACTCACAGGAACTTACGAGAGTCTTTAGAGCAGCTAAATGGCCTTTCAACCTGCTTTGTGTGCCAGTGCCATCTGAGACCTTACCTGAAGGCAAGATTCTATTCCTAAAGGAACGTGGTCTGGAAGGAGCCCAGTGCCTCACTATCCCCCTGACTCTAGCCCCAGGCTCTTTGCTGTGAGTCCCTTGGAGGACCCTAGGAAGAGGTGAAGAGGAGGCATCAGAGCCCCAGTGATAGTGTGGGCCTTTCACACATGGTGAGGACTACATTCTGAGAGAGGCTCCAGGGACCTTCAGGACCAGGGCCTAAGTAACTAGGAGGTACAGGGGAAGAGCCCGTAGTGCTGGAGCTAGTGCTTCCAAAGGTGGACTGTTCAAGAGAACCCATGGTGGCTCTGCCCGAGTCACTATCTGCTAGCATGGATGCTACCCTCTGCCTTTTGTGGTGCACCAGTGCCCTTAATCTTGGCAGTTGGGTGTTATTGGGCCACATTTTCTGGAGGAAAGAATGGCAGGCCCTGCTGTGGACCAGGCCTGTGCTGATGGTCAGGGACGCAGTAAAGTGGGACAGGGCCCATTTATAGTTACTGAGATGGGATGGCTGCACGTTAACTAGCCAGAAACTCAGGAGCACTTCCTTAGTTAACTTCCTGAACACCATTGTTTTATTATTAATATGCCCACTGGATAGATGGGGGCAACTGAGGCAGAAAGACAAGTATTCTGGAGAAGAAAGATGGATGTGAGACCCGACCTCCCACATTTGGGTTTCCTACCCATGCATCTAGTTGACATGTTGTATCGCCTGACAGCTGAGATGACATCATCCCCCATGCCTTCTGAAAGGAAAGGGTAGTGCATGCTCATCCGTGGTTCTGTCTCTGATGTGGAGTTATCACCTGCGACAAGGAAAGTAGCTCCTAGAGCCAGCATCAACCTCAGGACACAAACCTTGAAAGATGGAATGTGAATCCTGACTCTGCTGATGACCAGTGGGGCGGCCTTGAGCAATGAAGGTGAGCTCTCTGAGTGCTTCCTGCATCTTCAGGAAGCGTGGAGACTGGCATCACCCTTCAACATCCACTCGGCATGGCATACGTGTTGCCAAACGTTAAGTCCCGTGAAGTGCCCACACTTACTGCAACAAAGCTCACATTGCTGAGGTACACAGGACCCACCTAGGAGTTCGTCGGCAGAACAGAGCAGAGTGCCGCAGAGACTGAACATTTCCAGTCATTTTCTCTTCAGAAAGAAGTTATATCCTCAGAAGGAAAGTGAATGCAACCGGGAATAATCTTATTAGGTGAATTAAGTCAGTCTCAGAGAAACAAACCTTGTACGGTTTCCTCATTTTTGGTTCCTTTTAGATAGCTGTATAAAATCATGCATGTCTATACACATTAAGGTAAAAAAGAAGGCTGTCTGGAGTGGGGGGACAGAGGAAACCTACCAGAAAATTGCCCACGAACGGGGGAGGGGGTTGTTGAGCATACATTATATACTTGTGTTAAAATGTGACATGGTGGCTAGCACGGTGAGAATAAACAGTGGAAATGAAGCACACAAATTAACAAACCCAGTCGTTTGCAAAGCTTCCCAGTGAATGGCTGCTGTGCTTTGCTAAAAGATCTGAAGAATAGTCTGGGTTGGTGATGGCAAGTTCTGCTCTTTGCCAGAGGCTGGCCACTCTGCCTAAGCTCTCTCTCTAACCCAAGCGTGTCCAGGCACCTGCTGTGGGTGCTGGCATCCCCAGGCATGGTCAGGGACTGGCCACAATGAGGCTGGAGGGCAGGTAAGGACAGCCCATCCCAGTTCCTCACTGCTTGGGAGCATGATTGTGGGGGCAGGGCTGCTCCGGACAGCTGGAGTCCCGCTGGAAGGGAGAGGAAATATTCTCAGTAGTAGTGAGAGAGCCTTTTAAGGCTTCCTGTCCCCTGGAAATGAAGCTTTTGCTAGCAGGCTTTCTCTAGGAGACGGTGGGCCAGTGGGTCCGCGATGGGTAGCTCTGGCCTCCCAGTGTCTCAGCTTTTAGAATATCCAGCATTACCGCTTCCTGTCCAGGTCTGGGCGCTACCTCTCTTCTCAATAGAGTTGGCATCTAGCTCCAGAAGGTGAAGATGACATCAGAATAGATGAAGCCAGGTGTAACCTAAGGTTTTACCAGGAGAAGGAAGTCTAGGGCAGAGTGGGATACTTCCTGAGAAGGCTTCCTTCCCAGTGTGCGTTCTAACTCTTAAACTCTGGGAACTGGAGGAAGCTCTTCCCAGGAAGAGGGGACTACCAGTGTAAAGCCCTCAGGCTCATCCACAGCATCAGATACGTGCTCCCAACTCTCATACGGGCTGTGTTAGGCCCAATTACTCCAGTAGACAATGGGCAGGAAAAGCATTTGTGGGGCCCCTGAGCTTGGGGTGGGGCTAGAGAAGTTAGCAGGTCAGAATCGAGCTTGGCCAAAGGTGGGGGAGGGGGGCATGCTGCACTCCTGTAACCTCTGTCTCAACACCAGAGAGTTGGGGTCTGCAGGGTGTATGGCCCAGGCCACTGTGGAAAGTAGCTTGCACTCCCCAAGCTCTATCTACAGAGGGCACTTGGGCAGCAGGGCCCAAGAAAGGTGGGAATTTTCCCCAACATCCCTAAACACACATTTAGAACGTGGAGGTGTCTCCAAGAGTCTTGAACAGACAATTTGAACTAAGGTACTAGAAATGACAGCGTTTATCCACATACAGTGATAATAGGAACCGTCATAAAGCTCCACCCTCTCCTCCCAAACCACCCCCACCCACCCACAAGGCCCAGAGTAATTTTACACAACACAGGGACACACAGTCTAGTGGCCTGCAGTTAACCCTCAACACAGTGAGATCCCTCAGATGGCTGCTCCAACAGCCTTACTCCAGGGATCCTCAGGCTCGCGCAGCCGGTGGCCATCAGCAACAGCCGCAGGGCCTCCGTGGCACACGTGTGCCAGCCACCCGCCACACACACCCGCGCGCACGCCGGAGCGGGCTAACAAGCCCACAGCCCTACTCGCCGGGAGGGAGCCAGTTGTCGGGCGGGGCCGCCGCGGTCACACAGCATTAGCCCTGCAGCCGCCCCGCCAGGTGCGGCCACTGCCCCTAATCCCTGGCCCGTCCCCCGCTAAGCCGGGCCTGAGCAAGGCCACAGCTGGGGGCGGCCGGCCACGCGCCGCCCCTCACCGCAGCTCGAGATTTCCCTACCACCCACCTCCCAGGCGTGCACTCTGTGCCCCCATCCTGATCCTCAGCCCTACATAGCAATGGAGCCCAGCCGGCTACTGACCCTGTGTCCATAACCCGGGTCTCTAAGCATCCCCACTGCTCCACCGCAATGCCCCCTCCTATTGGCCCACATGTTTCCATCTTCTTCCTTTGCTAGAGCCTGGAAGCTTGCTCTCTAAGGTAGGGCCTGGGTAGATCTCAGCTCCCTCTGACCCTCCACTGGATCTCAATGCCTCTCTCTAGCCTTGCTCAGCTGGACAGATCTGGGAGTCTTTCCCTGTCTGTTTTATAAAGTCTGGGGACCATCCCTCCACCCCCACCCCATCTACCTGTTGACGCTAGGCAGAACTCACATCACTCTTTGTTCAAATCCTATAGTCAGGTGGATGGATTCCAAGATCTTTGTGTTAGGGGGTGGGAGATTCCCAGGATCTCTCTGGACCCCGCATTTACTTATCTGAAAAATAAAGAGATTTCATTTGCAGGACCTGAGACACGCCTTTCCCCTTTCTCATGCAGCCTAGGCTAGACACAGAGCTGAGGCTGACTTCCCATCTGAGGTGCTGAAATGACAGGTGTGCCACCACACTCAGGTTCATGCAATACTGGCTCCCAGGCCAGGGAAGCATTTCCCCAAATGACCTACACCTCCAGTCTGAGGACTGTTTTGTTGTTCCTCATAGGCCAGGTAACATGGGTGAGTGGGTGAAGACACCTGTCTTGTCAGTCAGCTTCCAACTAAGCAGGCCAAGGCAGCTTTTATTTCCAGTATGGGGAACAGTAAGAGGGAATGGTGTGGCATTTGGAGTTGGCTGTAAAGGGTGGCTACCATTTTGCATGTCCTCTGGAAGGATGCTTCTTTGGCTGGACCTGGCCTGCTGGTGGTCCTGGCTTCACTGCTGGTAGCGGTGCTGATGGACAGCTCCGGCAGGTGGGAGCCTGCTGGTCACCCCTGACTGCTCTGCCCACCTGTCACTCTCCTGCTCCAGTGACCAGCTGCCTGACCCACTGACCAACTTCCTGCTGTGTCTCAGCACCCTGGGCACAGTGTGCAGCGCCGAGTCCACTTCCCTTCAGCCTTTTTCAACAGTTTGCTTTCCCAGAGCATGGGGGCACATGAATATACATGCAGATTCTCACTGAGCACACATTCACAACTGTACATGGTTGCATGTGTGCGTGCCCCACACAACACAGGGACAGTCAGACCTCAGCTGTGTAGAGAACTCTGGGCTGGGTCCCAGCTCACAATCAGCCCCTGCAATCCATTCTAGACTCTCTCTCTCTCTCTCTCTCTCTCTCTCTCTCTCTCTCTCTCCCCCAAATCAGTCTCCCGATCCTAGGTCATCCACTTTGGAATCTGTATTAGTTACAATTCTCACTGCTGAGACAAACCACTGGGGAAAAAGCAACTAAAGAAAGGAAGGGTGTTTGTTTGTTTGGTTGGTTTTTTGAGACAGGGTAGCCCTGGCTGTCCTGGAACTCACTCTGTAAACCAGGTTGGCCTTGAACTCACAGAGATTCACCTGCCTCTGCCTCCAGAGTGCTGGGATTAAAGGCGTGTGCTACCACATCTGGCCTGTTTGTTTTGTTTTTATTTTATTTTGTTTTGTTGTTGTTGTTGTTTCGCTTTGGTTTTTTGCTCAGGGTTTGGGGGTGCAGCTCATGGTGGAGGAGAAGGCAAAGTGGCGGGAGTGTGAGGCAGCTGGGCACATTGCAACTGCTGTCCAAAAGTTCAGAGAGAGAGAGACAGAGACAGAGACAGAGAGAGACAGAGACAGAAAGAGAGACACACACAGAGAGAGAGAGAGAGAGAGAGAGAGAGAGAGAGAGATTGATGCTGGCGGTCAGTTAATTTTCTCTGGCTCTCAGCTTAAAGGATGACGCCACTCACATTCAGGATGGCTCTTCCCTCTTCAGTGAAACCTTTCTGGAAACACCCTCACAGACACACCCAGAGGTGTGCTTCCACAGTGATTCTAAGTCCCATCAGGTTGACAATCAGGATCAACTATCACATCTGGTAGAGAAGACACCCTTTGCTCCAGCTCAGGAAATGGCCTCTCCCACTGCCTGAGCCCACACCTTAGCTTCCACTGAACCTCATGTGCTTTGGGGAGCCAGAGCTGTATCTCTTGGAGTCTAAAGAGAAGCAAGAGCTTAGGAGAGTTATGAGCTCCAGGACAGTATTGTCCCATCCCAGATTCTTCAATTTGCTCCCACAAGGGTCCATTCATCCTTGGCAGCATCTGAGAACAGGATGAAGCAGTATGAGGCTCACGGGGTTTTATGGGGACAGTGGATGTGGGCTGAACTTGAAAAGGTCCTTTTTCCTCATGCATGTCCCTGTCTTATGCAAGATGGGTTCTCTCCCTCCCTCCTCCACTCTCTTTGCAGAAGCCCTCTCTTTGGTTCAGGTCTGGAAAGGAAGATTCATAGGGTAAAGGAGCCTTCTGCTAAGCTTGGCCACCTGAGTTCAGGCTCTAGGAGGTGTTGTCTTCTGTCCTCCAGGATTATGCCATGGCACATGCACATCTACACCCCGTTCCAAACAAACACTAAACACACACAGACACTAAATAGATAAAAATGTGAAGCCCTCTTTGGTTCAGCTTCAGGTGTGTATCCTGCCTCTGACTTTTTGCTTATTTTATTACAACAATTATAAAGTATAATAATTTTTAATATTACTTTTATTGTATTAGTTTCTATTACTTCATGTGGAATTATCCCCATCTTTAGCAGTTTAAAACAACAAGTGTTTACAGCCTCATGTGTTCTCTGAGTTAAGTTTGGGGAGTAGCAGCAGGGCTGTGGCAGGACACAGGGCTCTTCCAGAACACAGGTGAAGGTGTTGACTGGGGTGGGACTCATCTCCAAGACCTGACTTGGGGAGGAGCCACATCCATCTTACTCCATTGAGTCATGTCTAGAAGCTTCAGCTTCTTGCCATGAGGGACGACAGCTCACAACACGGCTTCTGACTTCTCTTTAGAGTAAGTGATTTAAGGCAGCATGCCAGAGACATAGAGCACGTGAAACAACCTTAGCTGTGATGCCCCGTTGTTACAGAATGCCAAGAGGGAAGAGGTGACACAACACCAGGAAGCAGGCAGCACTACTGGCCATCTTGCAGGTGCCTTGGGCGCTCAGTTCATTTATTTAAGGGATGAACCATCAGAGAGCACAATTCCTACTGCTGTCTTCATACAGTCTCTCATCCTCTGACCCATGACATTTTTTCTTTATGAATACTGTTTACAATTAAAATTTAAAAGCATATTTTAACCTCAAATAATCTATGTGCCCTGATGAATGTTTATCTCCATTCCCTATTCTGTGGACTGTGCCTTTCAAACCTGGGAGCGCGTTTGAGTATATCTCATGCAATTGGCTTCCATGCTTATCAGGATGGTTGAAATCAACTTTGTTTCCTTCTGGGTTCCCACCACCTCTCTTCATCTAGTGGGTCAGTTCCACTTCAACAAAGCACTTCCCTACATTACATTCTTCCATGTGTTCTCAGTTCTTCAACTTTCCTGGTAAAGAAAAGCCCTCTGGAGCTTCCTGGTTTTGGATGCTGTTTTCTTGGGTTACATCTCATAGGGTAAGGACACTTCTGTAAATGTTCAGTAGGTATTCAGTACACACACACTCAGCTCTAGGACTAGCCAAAGAACGTGTGTGTGTGTGTGTGTGTGTGTGTGTGTGTGTGTGTCTACTCATGGGACTCAGTATGGGACAAGAATGGGTTCTCATGAATGTCCTTCTTGAAAGACCAAATGATCCACAGGTCTACCAGGACAATGCTCAGGCCTTAAAGAAGGATTGTGCCATGGAGTCTGTGTCAGTGAGGTTTCTGTAACAGCAGGGTTCAGATAAGTTAAAGTAATCTTTACTTTAGAGGAAAGCTTTACTCTGGCCATGGCTTCAGAGGACTCAGCCCTGCGGCCTTCCGGCCTGTGGTGAGGCTTGCCTCATGGAGGAGTTTGCTCACCTCATGGGAGCCAGGAAATGGAGAGAGTGGGAAAAAAGGGTCCAGAGTTCCAGTATCTCTTTCATGGCATGTCTCTGACAGCCCAACCTCCTTCTACCAACTCCTATCTCCTAAACACCCCAAAGCCTTCTAGTAGTGACACCCTTCAGACCAAGCCTTCAACATATGGGCTTTTTTTGTGCTGTGCATTGCAGATCCAAACTCTAGTAGAGTGTAATTGCTTGAGTGGCAGACAAGGAAGTCTGGGACATCCAAAGCATAGCAAGGATTGGTGCTATTGCTGGTCTGAAGACAGGGCCCTTTGAAAATGGATACAGGGGAATTCCGCGTGGAGAAAGGAGCAGCAGGCGTGGAATGGGGGAGTCTCAGACTCATAACCAAAAGGACTAGATTCTGCCAACAGATTGAGCCTGGAAGCTTCTCAGAGCACACCTCCTGCCTATCCTCTTACTTTGATTTCAGTCTTATGAGACCTTAAAACTGGAGCCCAGACAAGCCTACCCAGACTTCCGATGGATAGAATTGGGAGCCAATTAGTGGGCTCCACTAATTGTCTACTTATTAATTTGTATACTCACAGAATTGTACAAACATCCTTATTATCTAACAGCAGAACTTTCTCTCCCCTTCCACTTTCCCAGCCCCTTGAATTGACTCTACTTGCCTGCTCAGGAAATTTATAGAAGTTGCACCATTCATTGCATATAACATTTTGCATCGTTCTTTTTTCTCTTTCTTTCTTTCCTTTTTGCTTATCATGTTTTCCAAGTTCATTCAAGCTGTAGTACACATGCCTTTCATGACTGATGCTCTATTGAATGGATATACCCATTCAATGGGTAAACCCATTGGTTTACCAGTTTATGGACACTCTCTTTGGCTGTGACACATATAGCTGCCATAAACTTTGTGAGCAGATTGTGTGTAAGGATGTATTCCTCTTGAGGAGACACGTAAGTATGAATTTTCTATGTTTAATTTTTGAGGAACTACCAGATTGTTTTCCAAAATATCTGTCCACATCGACATTCCCACTAGAAGCAACAGTGGGAAAATATCTATGCCAACTCAAAACAATTCAAACTACTCTGATAAGTATAAAATAGGGCTTCTCTGTGGTTTTAATTTGCGTTTCCCTATTGACATTTGTTCTTGAGTAGGTATTCCTATTATTTTTGAGACAGGCTTTCAAATTAACCTCCAACTCATGATCCTCCTGGTTCTACTTCCCGAAGGCTGAAATTATAGGTGTAAGCCATCGTGCTTGTCTTGAAAAGGTGACGGTTGAGGGAAGAATCAAAAGTGTTAAGGAATTGGAAAAGTATGTGTCTGGCAGAAGAATATTCCAGGCAGAGGAAACCATGACAACAAAGGTTCTAAGGCAGGAGAGTGTTTGCAACGTTTGATACACAGTGAGATGGCATACCTGGAGCTCTGCAGGGCAGGGGGAGATGAGGCCAAATGTCAATGAAACAAGCTTGAGTACATCTTGGAGGCTTTGTAGGGCCTTGGCTTTTTCTTTGAATGATGGGCATCTTGAAGAATGTAAGCAGGACACATACAGGACCTAGTGGACATTTTGGAGAAATGTACTCCCATACTGAGAATAGTTAGTTGGAGCAGGACTCTGGGGTCAAGGTGGAAGACAGAGGGCTCATAGAGAAGATTTGCACTGCAAACATTTCAAATGAAAAATGGCTGTGACGTGGTTTACAGTGGTAACAGTGGGGGAAGAAGCAACTAGCATCTGAATGCAGTATTTGAAAGCAGAACTAATAGGCTCTGGTGACAAACTGGGTATGGTGGACAAAGTGGACAGAGGAGACAAAGAGGGTGTAATACAGCATTGAGGGTTTGTTTGAACAATATGAATGATGGTGTTTCCCCCCAAATAGAGATGAGAATAGAATGTGGAGAAAGTCTGTGGGGGCTTTGGTAGGTCAGGTTGACAGATCTGCCAAATGTCCAAGTCATAGCACCGAGTAGGTTGACAAACATGAGTCCGGAGTTTTATTGAGTGATCTGGACAGAAGCTAGAAATGTGGCAGTCTCCAGCCTGTATGTGGTATTTAAGAAAGTCTGAACATTGCTATTTTTTCCATATAGGATTATCCATCCTTCCCTCTGAGCAGATCTGTTTTGTGTCTATGAACCATTTTCACTCTGTTTCTGAGAAATAAGTCTCATCCTACTGCTCAGTCAAGTCTCAAAGGTGCTGTCAGCTTTGTGGATTTAGCATCTGAGGCGCTGGTATGAGTACGAGCAGAAGAGATAAGAAATTTAATGCTCAGTTTGGAAGGAGTTGGTCAAAGTATTCTAGTGCATCAGGAGACACAGGTGGCCTCTCTAAAGGACTAAGTAGCATCTCCACATTGCGCTTTATCTCAGATCATACCTATGGATATTATACCAACTGCATTTATTTCCCTCTCTCTCTCTCTCTCTCTCTCCATTTCTGATTTGTTGGTAGACAGGAGTCAGGTCAGGAAGTTCTTGAAATGAGTATCAGTGTCTACACTTGGAGTCTCAAGTGGTGTTTTAAAGACATAGAGTGAGGCTGGGTGGTGGTGATGCACGCCTTTAATCCCAGCACTTGGGAGGCAGAGGCAGGTGGATCTCTGGGAGTTCGAGGCCAGCCTGGTATACAAAGCAAGTCCAGGACAGCCAGAGCTGTTATACAGAGAAACACTGTCTCGAAAAAACCAATAATAATAATAATAATAATAATAATAATAATAATAAATAAAGACATAGAGTGATAAAAGTTAAGTAGTCTACATGTATCATGTAATTTATGCCCCCAGGGTCCTGTGCCAAACACATCACTTCAACACAGGAATTGGGAACTGACCTTGAAGTGAGGATTCCTACCCTTGATGGTTGACTGTTTAGCATTCCAATGCAGAATCAGCATCAGAGAATCAGGTGTGGCATGCGAAAGAGACAGGAATACAGACTCAAAGCATGACAAACAATCTCATGTCTGGGTTTACCACCCTATGTAACTCTGGAGTAGAGATTTGAGGTCTCATAGAGTCGTAGGGGTGGTGAATGTAAGCCTTTGCCCTTTCCTGTCTCTGGTTCCTTGCTTCCTTCTTCTCTCCAGCCTGATTATCCCTGCCTCCTCCTCCTTCAACTTAGGGGCCAATTCAATACCCTGTGACTCAGGCGGGGTGGGGGAGGATGTTTTGGATGCCGCTCTGCTGACGCTGGTGCCCTCTGTTCTTACATCCTCCTTAATTTACTGCCTGAGGAGGGGGCCAGGGCTCTGGAGAGGGGATTAGATGGTCCACACTGATCTGAGGCAACAGCTGCTGGGCTGGCAGCCGAGCAGTGAGCAGGAGGCGGGGGAGGCTCCTGTCTCCACCAGGGCCGGAAGGGAGCTTGGCGGGCATCTGGGTGGGGCTCTTAGACTAGTGCAGTTCTAGAAGTGGCGGCCATTGGTTTGAGGGGTAGAGCTGCAAGACTTATTTTACAATTAAGGTTAAGTCTGTATGTCACAGGAAGGCCTAGAGGGCCATCTGGTCAACCACCTTATTAGCTCCCTGGAGAACATTAAAAAATGTTTTGTTTTCTTCAATCTAGAGAGATGGGCTCTGTAACTCAGACCCAATGAGACATATTTATCAAGACTTAAGTGGCCATTTAGTTGTGCAAAGGGTCTTCTATACTCACATCTTCTCTCCAGTAGTTGGTGCACTCTCTTACGCCATTGTAGTGTCTTTTCCTCATTCCTCTCTACTCACAGGGCAGAGGCAGTCTAGAAAACAACACTCCCATTTGACAAATGGGATACCTAAGACCTGCACAAGTTCATTGGCTTGTGTTGGGTCGCACTTGGAGTTAGTGGTATGACCAGTATCAGAGATCTGTGTTCCTCTTGAAGAGCAGGGTACACACAATAACAATCAGTATTGGAAGCCATCTTTCTTCTTCCTTTCAGTCCATTCCCTTAGGTGCTAGCCTTATCTAATTGAAAATGGACTGTGCATGAGAACCATAGCCCAGGCTCTTCAATTAGCCAGTGGCCCCTCTGTGGCCCTTGGCTCTTCTGTCTGTATAATGGATGGCTAACATATTGAATTGTACTATGACTGTCCTTAAAAGCATAACCAACTCTTGTCTTAGTCACCCAAATTATAGGAAAGGCTTTGAGGACTGTTTAAAAAGTGGAGGAATCGGAGTCTGAACTCAAATTGTCCGGGATCAAATATACCCTTCAACCACCTTCTACTGCCATCAGACCTCTTCAGTCTCCTCCTCTCTTTGAGCTCCGTTACGTTATATTATCTGTTATAGATATAGGGGTCGTGATACATGCTGTAGCAACAACTAAAAGAGATGAGTCCCCCTGGGAGCATAACGCTGTGCCTGCTAATGCCAAATGATTTTAGAAAGGCCAGCAGGGGTAGTACCTCTTGCCTGCTGACAAATATAGTAATGCCAAGAGATCGCCTAGTGGAAGGTTTAGGGCAGTGGCTGTCACCCTCGGCTGACCAATCAGGATCACTGTGTTGGGAGCTGACAGATAGCACAGTTCCTGAATGACCCTCAAGATCACTGAGTTTGCAAATCAGTATCATTGGGGACCCCATTTGATGGCTAGATAATTGCCATATCAGTTGTTTTCAGATAAACAGGTGTTCAGCCACTTAAAAGTTTAAACACTTTCCCCATTGGCAGTTTCACTACTAATTAACTCCTAACAAGCCCTCCTTTCTCTGGGTCATGAGCAGAAATTCCTCAATGGGGGTTCCCAATTAATGAGGTTTACCAGGCTTGGGGACCCTTGGGAAGCAAGCAGGACTAATTTTCCCTCCCCTTCCTTACAGCTCCCTCCACCCCACCCCACCCCACACATACACCTTGGCCAAACCTTTCCCTGTCCCTCATCAATCTTGTCCTGGCCTCCAGCTGGCTTGCATTAGCTCTGGTTTTCCAGCCCCCATGGCTGCTGCTGTAGTAGAGCAGTTGAGCCAGTCCAGGCTGGAAGGATCTGTCACCCGATCCCAGGTCTGTGCTACAGCTAGTCTTGGAATCTGGGGCAATGTGATCCTGCCCTGCAGGAGCCCCTAAGCCAAGCCAGGGACTTCATGGCGGGGCTCAGAAAATCCCTGTGGCTGTCTAGAGACCTCTGCCTAAGCCCCCAGGACTGGCTTCCACAGACTCCCAGAGCGCATCCCATCTAAGCCCTCACCTTATGGAAAGGGATACAAGAGCCCAAATCCTGAGGTACCTACCTGAGGTCTTGATGGGAGGCACTGCTCCAGAGCTCTGGCCTCTGTGGTCTTGGCTAGCCTGTGCTCTTCCTAGAGAAGTCTTCTTGCAGATCTCTGGTCCTGTGTGAACTTCTATGTGCATGTTGGATAGGTCT
This sequence comes from Lophiomys imhausi, assembly GCA_907164525.1. NCBI lineage: Eukaryota > Metazoa > Chordata > Mammalia > Rodentia > Muridae > Lophiomys > Lophiomys imhausi. Next base: position 715,519 of record CAJQZJ010033481.1, on the reverse strand, counting down.
ATGTAGGGGCTACCATCCCTCCTTAGACCCAAGGGCAGAAAGGGTTTGGAGAAGATGAGTTTTAGACTATGTAATTCCTTTAACCCAGACTGTAAAAGTTACATTTCAGGTCATTTTGGCATTTTGGTGTAAAAAGTCAAAGAGTTCCAGGGATAAAATGTCCAGGATAATTAAAATAAGAACAGAAAAGAAGTTTTCAAATGCCCATGTAGACAGCACCAGCCATTGCCACAGTTCAGGACCATGGGTGGTATGATTTGACACTCGGGACACCCTCCTGTGGAACTTGCTTTGCTCATTATGGCACTCTGCCTGCTTAACCCAACAGTATGGAAACTCAGACCACGGCAAAGAGAACTTCAGAAAGTCTGGGTTGTTTTAGCTGTTGAGAGATCAGGATAGTTCTCCAAAGACTGACGTTTTCTGCACGGTTCTATTATTTTAGCACCTGGGCCTTGTATGCATCACTGAGACTGCTTTTTCTTTATACATCCTAAATTGTTTTGTTTATTTAAATTTATGCATGTGAGTGTTTTGCCTGCATGTGTGCCTGTGTACCTCGTGTGTGCTTCGTGCCCTTGGAGCCCAGAAGAGGGTTTCAGATCCCCTGGGGCTGGAGTTACAGATGGTGATGAGCTGCTGTGTGGGTTCTGGGTCCTCTGGAGGAGCAGTGGGTGCTCTTAACCACTGAGTCGTCTCTCCAGTCCTAGGCCTACTAAGTTATTTGATCCAAATCTCCAGAAAAGAAATGACTCTGTTAAGGTTTTGAGGACAGCAAACCCCATATGGCAGCTTGGTTTTGGCCCTGAGGCTATCAGGGTGTTAGGCAGTTCTGGTGTGTTGAAGATGAGATGGTTGCCTTCCACAGAGAAAGCCTGAAGCTTGGAGGTGGCTTCTGACCTGTGCAAAATGTGACAGCTTGTTCCTAAGTTTACACATTTTTATCAAGGGCTTTCCAGGTGCTTAGGGCTCTCCATGTGGTTGTTTTACAAACTAAACATTTTTGTCCCTTTTGTACACTTATGGAAGCTGAGATTCGAGAAGTGGACCGACATTCCTACAGTCACTAACTTACTTAATGATAGAGTTGGAACTTGAAGGAAAGTTTGTAAGTTTGAGAATTCAATATATATTTTAATATTTACTTACTTATTTTATGTATATGAGTTCTCTGTGTTCATGAACACCAGAGAAAGGAATCATATCCCACATCCCGTTACAGATGGTTGTGAGCCACCATGTGGTTGCTGAGAATTGAACTCAGGACCTCTGGAAGAGCAACTAGTGCTCTTAACCGCTGAGCCATCTCTCCAGCCCCTCAATGGTTCTTTTATGGTTCTTTTATCCAATGCCTTTCATGTAGAAGTGTGAGACATGACACACCTCAGTTTGAGTGAAATAAACTGATTCCAGTTTCTCATTCTTTTTGAGTCCATTTCCCTGTTGTTCTCCTTTGGGATTCAGAAAGCTGTTCAGGAAGGTTCCAGTCAGTGTGTGTAGCACCCAGAGCTGTACCACCAGCCCTTGTCCTAACTCTGATCAGCTACTGTCTGAATGGACAGTTCTGTGAGAGCACAAATTTTGATGTAGTTCAGATCTTAAGCATTCTACAAAGACCCATGTGTTGAATGCTTGTTTCCCAACAGTTGACTGGCACTGTTAGGAGGTGGTAAACATGAAATGAGGTGGGGGGGCGGCTAATGGGATGTCTCTAGGGGCATGACTTTGAAGGAGATTATGAGACACCAGTCTCCTTTTCTTTTGTTTTTTTGGTTGTGAGATGATGAGCAGCTTTGTCCCATCACAGGCTCCCTGTTCTGCTGTGCTGCCTGACCACAGGGAAACAGGGACAGCTGATCACAGTCCAAAACATCTACAACTGAACCAAAGGAAACATTTCTTCTTTCTAAGTTCACTATCAGTTGCTACAATAACAGAAAGCTGATTAAGATAGACTCATTCTCAAACCCCTGTCTTGAGCAGGAGCCAGTCTCTCCAGATTCCAAAGAAAGGTTTTTCCTATAGAGCACTTTCGTATAGCATGCAACCTCTGCTTTGAGTCAAAAGACATTTAGCTTCCCCAGGAGCAACAGTGTGGGAGATGAGGCAGTGGGTAAAGATCCTAGCCATCTGTCAGATGGACACTCTGGGAAGCATTCCATATACTTCTCACAAGTTCTAGAAGAACCAACCTCCCCAACTATTGATAGGATCCCAAGAACCCACACACAGTCTTTCCTGTGTCCCTGTCTCATTCTTCCTTCTCCGTATTTCTGCTTCCTTGACCTCTCACCTGAGCAGAGAGCCAGCAGGGGATCCTTGTCTTGGTTCATGATTGTAATCAAAATCAAAATGGCACATCTACACATTGACAGCTGCATGAACGGGCAGGGGTGGGAGGGGATCACACAGTGACAGCATTAGGATGTAGCTGAGACTAGACTCTAAGGGACACAGATGACAGGAAGGTTTTTTCCCCCCTGGTGACTGTCCGCATATATTATCCTTCTGAAGTTTCTTGCTGTAAGAGAAATGTCACGTGGCTTCAGGGCTCTGAAAAAGTGATTTCTTGACATTTCTTAAGGTTCTGTCTTGTTTCTTGCTAGCGATGTTTACAGATTGTCAGTCAGCATTGCTGTCTCAGGCAGTGACTCTTGACAAGGCTGGTCTTAGAAGTGACTACTGACCACGGTTTCGACTCACTGGTCACTTGAGGACTGTGTTACCTGGTACTGTCCTTGGACCTGCTATCCCGCGCATCCTAAGGCTCTTTGTAAAAACAAAGGGACCATTTAACCAGCCGGAAAAATCAATTTAAATGCGTCCAGAGAAAGTACGACCTGACACCGTCGCCTCATTTTCACGAAGTGAGTCACACGAACCGTTGACCTCATGACTGATCTATGAGCAAAGGCACCCTGGCACTTACCGCTGGCGCGGGAATGGTCTCAAGGCTGATTCCTGGAACCCTGGCGCCAGGTGGGCCGCAGCGTGGGCTTTTTGCCACGATGAAGTCAGATTACTTCTCCAAGGAGCAGCAGGCTTGGCTGTGAGATCCTTGATTGGCCAGTTCTAGTGACTAGTCCTTCTTTCTCAACTACTGAGTGGCTGATCTCATCAGTCTCCCAAGATGCAGCTCTCATTGGCTGAAATCCCGAGTTGAAATATCTCTGGCTAGTCAGCTAACATCTCTAAAGCCTTCCATCTCATTTCTAGTTAAAGATTAACTCCTAGCTCATAATCTGAATCTGTACTTCTCTCATAGGCCAATCTGAAATGTTTCTGTTTCTGTCTCCTTCATGTCCTGCCCCATTAGGAACAAATGTTTGAGGCTGAATATGACGCCAGTCTGAATCCCCTCCCAGCCGTTCACTAGCTTCACAACTGTGGACAAACGATTTCATTTTTTTATGCCTCAATTTTAATAGCTCAGATCCCTGGGGTCGGGTGGACTCAAGCCATTCCTTTATTGTATACAGAGAGGTGATTTTTTTTTTTTTGACAAATAAGTTTCTTAATTTTCTCAAGCTTCTCTTCCTTTGGCAATAAAAGATGACAATGAGTTGAGGTCATGAGTATAAACTATTTGACACTTATATTCACTGCACGTTGCCTATTTTTCTTATATTTAGAGGAAGGGGGGCTTGGGGGACTAAGAAGTTTCTAACGTTGGCTTTAGATGCCTAAGCATTTAGTTCTGAAGGTTGGTCAGTGGGTGGACACCAGTGGTGGTGATCTTCTGGCTAAATCCTCTACTTTCCTAGACAAGAACAAGCCTAGGTCCTACCTGAGGTGCAGTGAGCCAGAGGCCCTGAAGGAGGAGGAGGATTCAAAAAGTGTCACTGGTGCCAGTGGCACTGCGATCGAGCCACATGTGACAGAGCTGGAAGAACATTGATTGCAGCTGTTACACATGGAAGGCATCAAAAAGTCAGCATGGAAAAATTAGAAAAAAAAAGAAAGAAACATATACTTCATTAGGATACAAATATAGGATTTAGGCTCTGGGTTTTTATATTTCGTGACATTATCATGATGCATAAACAATAGCACCAGGGAGGAAGAGCTGATGTGCAGCTTTGTGAGAGTTCCATTATTTGAAATTCTTTCTGCCAGTTGCCTGATAACAATTATTATCATAGTTTTTAAATGTTTACCTAGTTGCAAGGCCAAATGCACTGTATTGATAAAAATTAAAATAGTATTGATTTTTTTAACATGAGAAATTACCCTAGTAGTCAGATTCAGCTTTTGGAATTTACACTTTATTTTGCCAAAGAAAGTTTCTCTTATATTTGTTACTTTAAAGGCATTTGATTAGACTATACTACGTGGGGTATACACGTGCATGCATGGGGTGGGGCCAGAGGAGAACTTCGGGTGCTTTTCTCTATTACTCTTCACCATATTCCCTTGAGACAGAGTCTTAAAAGCTGGTCATTTTAATTAGGTGTACTGACCAGCAAGATGCTGAGATCTGCCTGTCTCTGCCTACCAATGCTGGGGTTACAAGTACACATGGTCATATTCAGCTTTTACATGGGTGTTGGGAATTTCAGACTCAAGCCCTCAGGCTCACATAGTAAGCACTCTATACACAGAACTGTCTCTCCAGGCCCTGCATTATTTTTGTATATGAAATAATATGGACATATCGGGTCAGCAGATTGAGATGTCCTATGAAGGCTGGTCACTGCCCGTTCTGTGTTAGAAGAGCCTGAACATTAAGGCTTGATCCCCAAGGACACCACTGCAGTGCACTCGTGTCGTGGTACTTGTGTCATTGTTAGCAGAGTCTATAAAAACATCAGACTCATAGGCCAGGGGTTGCATGCCATTTAAAACCCCTCCTGGTGAGTTTTCCTATTCTAAGTCGTTTGAGTTTGTGCCCTGAGCATTTCCACAGTCATCTTCAGGTTGCAGGTTTGTACAGAAGTGGACATGATGTAAGGACCACCTCTTTAGACAGGCAGGGAAGCAAGGAGCTCCTCTGTCATTAGAAAAAGGTGAACAGACGTCAGTATGTGCTTTGGACTTGGGAGACCAGGAAGCAGGAAGTCAGCAGACACTCCAGCAGGTTCCGGGACAACAAGGGTCTATGTGGCCACATCTATCTCTTCCCTGCTCTCTACTGAAAGAGCTAAGACTGGCCTCTAGGAGTGATCTTCATATGCTCTGAAAGATGTCTAGCATCAGCCACGGACTGTGTGCAGGGAAGGTGGCTGAGGTGACTGAGAGCTAAGAGTCAGCAGGTCTACCTGAAAGTTCCCATGGCACAGAAGTAACAGGACTCCAGGTTTGGAGGTCTGAAGAGTCCCATTACCAGGGGGTGTGAGTAGGCAACTAACTGTAAGTTGCTGTTGATTCGCACAGGGACAGCAGCTCCAAGTCCAATAGCAACGCAAGAGGGCCGGCCATATTCTAGAGGAGCAATCACCAAGATGTCCCTGTGCTGAGAAAACAGACCGAAATAAGCCAGCAACAGACAATGGAAGATGGAAGCTCAGGGAGATGGGACGTTGTGAGTTGAGTCATCTCTTCTTCAGGGAGATGAGATGAGGTGTGCTGAGCCATCTCTTTTTCCAGTGGACAAAGATGGAAGTCCTCCTCCATGCCACAGGTAGGAGGCATTCCTACTTCTCTGGGTGTCTTCACAGCATTCAGGGAGAAGGGAGGGACAGCAAGCTGACTTGGGAACCATTTTAATCAGAAGACCCGAGTAATAAATTTCAGGAATTGTTTATTGGAAGACTTTAAAACAAGATGAAAGTATCTAGAGAATAATAAGGGAAATTATATTTTCTTGCATAGCAATCCAGTTACAAAATGTATAGTGGACACAGTGTCATTGCCCTGGAGGCTTTACAAAAACCAACTGTTTCACATCACAGCTCCCACATAAAACTCTCTGGGTTGAAAGGATAGTACTCTAAAATATTTTTTTTTTTTAATGTCATGTTCTCCAGAGCATATATGACGGTCCTCTGATCTGCAGATTCTTTAGGGGGAAGGATTACCGTGTGTCATTTTTCATCCTGTAATTGATACAGCAACTGCCCACTGAGACAGAGGTCTTCAGAGGCGAGCTGAAGCTGTGGTTTTGTTTGCATTTCTTAGCCCATTCCATTAAGAATGGGTAAAGAGCCCGGAGCATGGAAACGATTCTCAAGTAACGTTCAGAGGTGTCAGTAAGGCGGCATCACATGAAACCTGCTAAAACCAGCCTGGCAAAAGATCCCAAGTGTGTTCCCTGAGATGGCTACCATGAACTAGGGCACACTGAGTGCCTCTGTTTCTATAACACAGTCTGTAGCTTCAACAGTTTGTAGCCCTTTTGTGTAACCGAACTTTTAAATTATTATTTATTTAACTCTTATTTATTAAATTCACTTATAACAAACACCATTAATTTCTTATAAATTCCTACAACCCCTTTAACCTATCCACTAAACCTATTGATAATCATAACAACTACTTTCATACCCTTTTAGAATGATACAGTCTCTGGGGCAGGTCCTCAGTCGTCAGGAAACCAGTCTCGGGGGTAGACTCTTTAACGCACTTAGCAGTCCTTTTCCTGGAATAGCTCAGACGCAGGTTCGTCAGGGTAAACTGGCTATCGAAGTCTCACTTTAAATAAGGCTTGAGGCTTTCTTCTCTCTGGGAGACCTCAGCGTCTGTAGGCCACCTTACTTCCTTCGTATCAGCAACTCTGCCGTTCTGCCTCAGTCTTTAAAGCTGGCCACAGTTCCGTTCAGGCCACTGTTCAGACAGGTCAAACCCCTCTAGGCAAAAGCTGAGCCACAGGGTTTAGTCCTTGGCCTTTTGCTGTCTTGCCGAGGCTTTCTCTGCTCACCAGCTTCCTTCTGCCTCAGGGAGATCTGGCCATTGGTCTACCAGAACTTTCTCCAGCAGGACTCTCGGAGCTCTCTCATATCGGGGGCCCTTAGCACGCACGCGCCTCTCTGGCGTCATCCACTTGTCCTTAAATAGGATCACTCCTTGTTCCACCTGCTTCAGCTTAATTTGGGCTCGGCCCACTTAGCAGTTGAAAGCAATGCCAGGTCATAAAGTCTTTCCTTCTTTCACCTGGCTTCAACCTTGTTTTTCAGTCCAAAGAGACTCCCCTCATTTCACCTGACTTCATCCATAAGCTGATAAGCTAATTGCTCACAGCAGTTGATCTTCATGCCCCGAATTAAGAGACTGTATCAGAAACTTAGGTATTCACTAAATCTAACTTATATTAACCTATCAGCCCCTTCACTTTTGTCTTAGGTAGGTGTCTGTTATCCAGATTAAAAATAAACATCCTTTTCAGGAGCTATCAGAGGTCTCTGCAGTGTGAAATGGTTCACCGGTGGTTTCCTTATCAGCTCATTGGAAGTCTCCCTTTCCCTCCAGGGCTGGCTTAACCAGACTCGAGCCTTGGTAATTTGAACAGACCTTTATAGCAATGGAGTAGTGTTTGACCTTTATATTATCAAAACCCATCTCACATCTCTGTGGTTATCTAAACGAAGTGTATTTTGTTCTGAGCCATGAGTCAGCAGACTTCCTGGTGACTGGAAAAGGCATATGCCTTGTTATGATAGCAAGCCTTTAGCACTGGGCAGGAGGCACATTGGCCCACACACTGAGGTCTAGCTTTTCTTCCAGAAGGCTTTGCTGCCCTTAGAGACAGCCTGGAGCTCCAATCCTTGTAGCCCTGTGCACTGAAGCACTTATGCTGTGAACTGTACTTGCCTGGGCAGAGCTGAGAGTGAAGGAGGAGACAGCCTGAGGAACTGAGTGCTGTCCTTACTGAGGGTGATGGGCACTGGACAAACTCAGTGGAGTTTCATTGCTCAAAAATAAAAAGAAACAGCCGGGCAGTGGTGGCGCACGCCTTTAATCCCAGCACTTGGGAGGCAGAGGCAGGCGGATCTTTGCGAGTTCGAGGCCAGCCTGGTCTACAAATTGAGTCCAGGACAGCCAGGGCTACACAGAGAAACCCTGTCTTGAAAAACCAAAAAAAAAAAAATAAATAAATAAATAAATAAATAAAAAGAAACCTTTTTATTGAAGTGTAGTACTCATGGAGGAATGCCATATGCACTTATAGTTCGATGATATCTGTGTAGTTAACCCACCCCATGAGCCTTCTAATGTCTATCTCCATCCACTATCTTTGAATCCCAACAGCTCGCACCATACACTAGTTTTCCCTGCTCTTACTAAGTTTCCATGTTGGTATAATCTTAGGCTCGTAAGAAATTGCACATGCCCTGCAGAGAGTTTCTGTGTGTCCTTGACATGGTCCCACCCACCCCATGGTACATTATAGAGCCATAGGACCCAGGAATTGGATGCTGCTAAAATAATATTACTTAGCTCCAGACCCTAATGAATATTTACCAGTCTTTACATACACTAATTTTCTTGGTATCTTTGGTATAAAGTTCATCACGTACGTGGATCCATGTAATTAACCACCATAGCCAGATTAAAAAAAAAATCCATCATAAAATTTTCGGTTTGGGTTTTGAACTTTATTTAGATGTCCCTGGAAACTTTTGTGTCTGACTGCTTTCAGTGAGGATGGTGTTTGCAAGCTGTGTAGAGTTGCCGCTGTGTAGCCAGGATCTGTCTACTTTCTGTAACCCATTAGGTGTCTCTGCCATGAATTTCTAACCTGTTCTACTGTTAGTGGCTCTTGGGTGGTTTCAGCTTCTGCCTGTGATTGGTGTACTGTTGGGAGCATTGTAGCATCTTTATATGTATATGTGCACGTCTGCTGAGCATAAACCAAGAAGGGGATCTTTTGGGTCCTAAGGGTTATCCTTGACAAATATTGAAAAATCAGTTTCCCAATGGGGTTAGACAACTAACATTCCCTGAGTTCTGCCTTCTACATCTTTACCAAATCTTGGTGTTTTCTGTCTTTCTTTTCTCCTCATCATTCCATGGTGTTGCACGAAGTACTGTGTGGTGGATTTAGGGAGCCTGTTTTCGCTCATGTATTCATATGCTGTGACTATTTCCTTCAAATCAAAATGTTCCCTTCTGGAAGGGAGCAGGAAAGCTCATAAGAATCAGGGAGCTGCTGTAGATGTCTTAGTTTCCTTCCTATGGCTGTGATCAGACATCATCACCAAGGCAATTTATAGAAGAATGAATTTATTTGGTACTCACAATTTCAGAAGGTTAGAGTCTGGGAATGACAAGAATCTTTTGAAACCTCAAAGCCCTCCCCCACTGACACACCTCCTCCAAGGCCACACCTCCTAATCCTTCCCAGACAGTTTCACAAAACTAGGGACCAAGTAGTTAAGCACATGTGCCTTTGGGGTCATTCTCATTCAAGGCACCACACAAAACTCAGACCATTGCATGATTCCCTAGCTCCTCCATGTGGTAATATGTGCAGCAGATACTGCTGGGGCAAGTAGACTTTCTGGTGGAGATACCTATAAGCTCTGTAGAAGGCTCCAGAGATGCAGCTTTACTAAGCTCTCACCCACCCTGGGGTGGGCTTTCTGGTTACACTGTTGCCTCTGAGTCACTCATGCTTCTGTAAGCAATCACCCCTGGGAGCTCACCGGCTCGGTAAGCTAGACTCAGGTGAGATCGTGTCCCTGGTCTGTCATTGTTGTCCTATCTGGACTAAATGGATGCTTGTCCACATTTCCCCAGGAAAAGTCACAAAATGATCAGCTACTTGGATGCTCTTTAGATGTTTCAAGGAATGCTTGTTCAAGTCTTTTGCCATTAAAAAAACGTGTTGTGTAGCTTTATTGTATGTTGACAATACAGTACCTTATCACACTTTGTATGGTCTTACTAAAATAGAACATCACCAAAAAAAAAAAAAAAGGTTCAAGACATAACTGAGCAGAAAGTACAAGGTTTACACACAGTGCCTGTTCTGTATACTTTCCCCTGCCCACTCATGACAGCCACTGGTCATTTTACTGTCTCCACGGTGTTCCCTTTTTAAGAATGCCATACAGCTGGAATCATATAGTATGTAGGCCTTCCAAATCAACATTTTGCACTTAGTAATAAGCATTGAATTTCCCCGCATTTCATCTCTTTGTAACTTGGCGGATCATTTCTGTTTAGTATTGAATAATATTCCATTCTGTTCATTTATTTACTAACATACATCTTGGTTGCTTCTAAGCTTTGCTTGTTTGGCCAAAGGATGGACTTTATTGAGCTTCTCGGCCCCAGCTTTCTTTCTCTTGCACTGTCTGGGTTTCAGGGAGTCTACTCCCTCAAAGGGTGCGTCCCTTCCTGTCACTGTGGCCAGCAGAGCCTCTTTGCCTTTTACCTGTAGTAGGAAAAGACATCTTGTCAGTTCACCCCCTGCCAGACTTCACACCAACAACAGCTCTATCTCCAAGGTCATAACTGTATTGAAATTCAAGTCAATTTTGATCATTTTTCTTGGTCAAGGTATTATGGGAAGTTATGATGGTATAGTTCTGGGGCAGGCTTTCTGCCAGCGGTATCTAGTGCCCACAGGCAGAGCAGAATCGCAGTGGACTTGGGCTTTCTGGCTGAAATATGTGAACTGCCCCTTGTGGATGCGCTCTGAAAAATGAACAGCACTATTGGTTTCCTGAAAATATAGAGATCCTGGAATGCAGCCACAGTGAGGGGTATAGCTACACTAGGCGATGAGTCGTGTCTTTCATAATGCCCTTAATTTAGCCGGACAGCTCATTCAGCAAAGCCCACGTTGCACAGAACGCCAAGTCTCCGCCTGTACTCTGCCTACTGATCACCGCCCACAGCGGCTGGTGTGCTACTAAGCACCGCCTAAAGAACTACGTCCAAGTTTTCAAAATTACAAATGAAACTGCAGTAAATATCCACATGCACTTTTCGGTGGACATGGCATCTTTAATCTTGTATTCTCAAGTGTCCTTACTGCTTTGTATTCCACAGACAGTGAAGAGTTCCTGCTGCTCCATGTCCTCAGCAGCATTTGCTGATGTCAGCGTTAGGGATTTAGACCATTCTAAGGGATATATCACGTCCTCCCACTGTCTAAATTTGCATGCATGAAGATTGTATGATGCTGAGCCTCTTCCAACTGCTCATTTGCCATCTGTATATCTTCTCTCATGAGTGTCTGTCTGTCATTTATCTGGTTTTAATTCAGTTGTTTATAATTCTACTGTTACGGTTTTAGAAAAGGTTTTATTTTAATTTTTATCTGTGTGTGTGTGTACACGATGGGTGGTGTACACATGTGAGTACAGGTGCCCAAAGAGACCAGAAGAGGATGTTGGATCTCTTTGAACTGGAGTTACAGGTGGTTGTAAGCCACCCCATGTGGGTGCTGGAAACTAAACTTGGGTCTTATGCAAAACCAATCATAAGCACTCTTAAGCACGAATCCATCTACCCAGTCTCTCACTGTTGAGTTTTAAGAATGCTGGTATCTATTGGATAACAACGTTCTGTCAGATACATTTATGAAATATCTCCCCCTCTTTGCAGCTTATCAGACGGTTCTCTCCTCAGTTGCATTTATTCTTTGTAACAGCTGCTTAGATGAGATAGGAGTCCAGGATTTAGAGTTTCTCCTCCTGGTATGAGACTTCCTGAAGCTAGGAACTTTGTCATTGTCCCATGAGCTTGGCGATCTGGCAGATGGGCTTTTGCGTATTTGCTGTGTGGCCCTTAATAGGCTTGAATTCTTCAAGTCTGTTTCTACAGGTACAACAAGGACAATAAATACTGACACTCAGCACTCGAGAAGCTGAGACAACTGAATGGTTTATTCCTGTTGTTGTTTGTCATATTAAAGATACTTATGCTGAGGCCAGGTGATGCCACCAACTCATCTCAAGTGCCTTAGTTTCTGCACCTCACCCAAGTCCCATTCCTGTCTGTTTCTGGAAGAGCCTAAACTAATCTCCTTGTGAGGACAGTGAAGTGGGAAAGGTTCTGAAGGCTTTGGGGAAGTCAGAGAAAACCACTGCTTCATCTCCTCAACTCTGCTCCTCTGAGACTATCTATAACCATGTTTCTTGGGGACTTTCCAAATGCTGGACATTCTGAAGTAGAGACACAATAGATGAGGCAAGGACAAGCTGGCCAGTCAGGAAACTCCTCTACTTGAGCTGCACTCCATAGATAACCTGAGCCAAGGCTGAGATAATCTTCGCTGAGCCTTTGATTCTTGCTATGGTGGGTGGGGTGGTTCTGTTGGGTCTTCAATCCTCTTCATTGTTCATACTCCATGACTTCTTAATGACCTGTGGCATGGACTTTTCATTTGTGCTGAACTCCAAGATAAACGCCTAGAGGGGCTTCAGAAGAAGTTTACCCAGAGGGCCTATCACTACTCAGAGGAAAGCTGAGTATGTTTGATTGCTGTTCTTTCTTGCTTATCCCAAGGCAAGAATTTGACATCAAGAAATAGCTTTATTCACAGAGATGGCCACCACATCATTGCTTGTTACAGTAGAACCACCCAACTGGGGAACAATTGCTTCGCATTATACTCTGCTTGAGACCAGTCAGCCTAGTCTTTAGGAGCCTAGATCCTGTGGAAAGAAATAAAGCAAATGGTGACTTGGTCAAGAAGACAGTCAATGAACTTAATGTAGAATCCCATAAACACCCACCGAATATTTTTTGATCACTCATTATATTCTATGTTCTGAGCTAAGGAGTGACTGGCTATTTGAGGATGAGCTGGACACCACTCTTCCTGTCCTCAGGGAGTTCAGGTCTATCCAAGAAAGTGGAACCAGAGCAGTCAAGTAGAAGATAATGCAAGTGTTGCACTGGTGGCAGAAAAAAAAAAAGTCATGAGAACACTTATAAGCCTTATAAGACTAAGAGAAGCTTATTCTTCTTGAAGGAATGAATGAAGACTTCTTAGAGGCACTAGCATCTCCAGAGGTCTCAGATGAGAAGCTAGAAGTAATTTCAGGCAGTGGGAACAACGGCGCTGGGACAGCTGTGCACCTGTGTGGTTGTATTGTAGGGTGCATGGGTGGGCTGCAGGGCCTGTGGAGTATGTCATCAGACTGCATGAGATGGGTTGTAGCATTCATGGGAATGGAATAGAGACTAAAATGGTGGAGAAATAGGGCAGCAATCAGGACAAATGGGTCAAATTCCCACAGCCTCAAATACTAGGTTAGGTAGTGCTAGCTACACTTCATGATGGTGGAGTGGGTTGGAGATAGCAACAAAATGATAATAAGGAAATGCTTTTGAAAAACAAGTTGGATAAGTGCAAGGATGAAGGTACACCAGGCAAGAGCTGCTTACAGTTTTCCAGGAGAGAAAGCAAGAGGTTCAGAGCCTGAAGCAATTAAGGATAGAGAGAAGCAGAGTCCAAGGCTATTTAGGAATGTAGAAGCCATAGTCAGAAGCCTTTGTGAGCTAAGAAGATGTGGGTACTCTAAGGAGTCTCAGATTTCTGAGTTAGAAATCTGAGGGTATCATTTACTAAGCTGAAAAACCCAGTGTCTTAGTTACTGTTCTTTTTGCTGTGAAGAGACACCATAACCACAGCCACTCTTATAAAAGGAAGCATTTAATTGGGGGGCTTGTTTACAGTTTTAGAGGGTGAGTCCATGACCATCATAGTAGGAAGCAGACAGGCATGGTGCTGGAGCATTGGGTGAGAGCTTTACATCCTGATCTGCAGGCAACGGACAGAGAGAGGAGGAGAGAGAGGAGAGAGAGAGAGAGAGAGAGAGAGAGAGAGAGAGAGAGAGAGAGAGAGGAGACTGGACCTGGCATGGGCTTTTGAAACCTCAAAGCATACTCCCAGCAACACCCCTCCTCCAACAAGGGCATACCTCCTGATCCTTCCCAAATTGGGAACTAAGCATGCAAATATACGAGCCTATGAGGGCCATTCTCATTCAAAGCATTACGCCTAGGCCCAGGGAGATCCCGGACTATAGACAGCAAACTGGGTTGCGTTAACATTTAAGTGCTCAGGAGGAAATAGCAGGAGATCCATCTGGGTGGATAAACCAGAGGCTCAGAGAGAGACCGAGGCTGGTGACATTGCTGGAAGCCTCTTCAGCCTCTCACTGGTGTTTTAAAAGCTTTTGGGGGAATGAGAGAGGGCAGAGCACTAGTGTTCTTTCAGAAGGCTGCCGCTCAGTTCTCAGCATCCACATGGTGGCTCACAAACACCTGTCACTCCAACTACAGGGGGTAGAATGCCCTTTCCGGCCTCCACAGGCCTCTGCATACATGTACCCATACACATGCACATAAACAAAAAATGATAATAAATCTTTAAAAGCCTTTGGAAAAGAAACATATGGTGACAGAAGGGAACGAGAGCATTAAGAGGGGTCCCCACATTTACAGAAGGGAAAGAAAGGCCATGAAAAGGCCAACAAAGAAGACTGCCAGTATAGAAGGCTGAGGAGGACTGGTCAGGGGAGAGCAGAGAGAGCACTGCTCATGAATGGGAAGGGAAGATGGGAGCAGTTGCTGTCTCTCACTGCTGAAATCCAGGAGGGGACATGTCTTAAATATGACAGCCAAGTGGTCAGAAGAGGGTGGCTCTCATGTCAGGAAGGATAGAATCCAGAAGGCAGGAGTGAGGAAGAAGGAAGAGGAGTACACTAAGTGGAGGTAGCTGGCTTCAGGAGCTTGGCTGAAAAGAGAAGACATGAGCAATGAGGGGGTGTGAAGGAAGGGAGGGATTGAGCTGTCGTAGAAGTCATGACTCTCTTCTCCCTAACTCTGAGCTAAGACCCTGCTCCTCTGGACAGACTTGCCTTGGAATAATGTGCCTGGGTCAAACGTCTGCTCTCTTCCCCTTCATGTGTGTGACTGTTTGTAAGTGAGCACACACTTGTGTGTGCAGACAGCCAGAACGAGCCTCTGTGTAGATCTTCGGCTCCTACCTGATCTGGAGGCAGGCTGGGGGCAACCCTGCATCTTCTGAGATAGGAGTGGGCATGTGGGTAAGGGGTGCATCTTCTTCTCCAAGATCGGGAGGAGCAGTTGGAGGCAGGCTGTGGAGCATCAAGATCTGTCAGAAGTCCCTGTGAGTCGCCCACCACCTGGGCCCTATCAGACAGGCAGAGCTTTGCCTACGTAATCTCTGATGAGCTTGGCTCGGCTTTCATTTCAAAGGGCTCTATTTCTTTTCTCTCTTCCACCCAGCCCTTCCTTTGTAACCCCTCCCCCGCCCAAGAAAAGAACTAAAAATTATGCTTTCTTCTTTTTTTTTTGTCTCCCAATCCAGTCAGGGCTAGAGAAAGCTTTGAAACTGGAGCAAGGCTCAAGGTAAGAAAGGAGAGGATGCCAATGTAGCTGGTGGGGAGAATAAGGAGAAGGGAATGACCAGCAGAGCTTCCAAGGCACAGAGAAAGGGCTTTGGTGACCAGTTTTGATCCCAACTCTAGCCAAGACTTCTGATCTTATCCTTCTCATCTTCTACACATATCCACGCCTAAGCTCAGTTCTCTCTGCCTCACATCCTAAGAAACCACTACCCAATACTTCCTCCATTCTCCTGGGCACCTGTATATATGGGGGCCAGCTCTCTCGGCCCATCAGGAGTTAGTTTAGGCAAAGCCCATGGATATGTCTCGGTCCATGGGTTTCTGAGCCCATGAGCCAGAGGCTTTGGAAAGATCTATCTTTGCACGTCCACATTCATCACACAGTACAGAAAACAGAATCAGATGGCTATGTCAAGTGAAAAATACAGTGTGGGGTTAACCACCATTGGTAGAGTTTGATATTTCCTATGCCTAGGAATCCTGGATTTCAGAGACAGCAGAGACTTTGACAGACCTTGAGATATGGAATCCAGCACAGTTATTCCACCCAGGGGAGTATTAGTTCTCAGAGGGCAGAGTGATTGCATAGAGAGTGATCAGGCCAAGGTGAGAACCTGGTAGACAGGCTCTCATGGGACTCACTCCCAAAGGGTGCTACAACAGGCACAGATAACACTTTGCTGATCCTAACCCAAGGACTAAGTTGGATCCACAGTAAATGTCCTAGAGGTATCTCATGACAGACCTAGGTTCCAGAGATTGGAGATGAAGGATGGGCTGGAGCCAGAGTTAAAGACCTGTTTGTAAGATGATAAAAGGATGAGGAGATACTACATGGCCCAAGATCAAAGGCAAATCTGATCTTAACTGGGTTCTTGACTGCATTAGCCTGTCTATTTGCATGAAAAAGACATGCATTCAATACTGGAAGACATTGCAAGAGTCTGTACATGTTATCTACACAGAATGTGTAGCTCAAACCAGATCAAAGTATATATAGCGCCTTTATTAACTCATAACAGATGCAGTGATAAAGCAGGCCTTGAAGTACTTGGCTCCGCACCTCAGCCTTGCTTGCTACTAAGGGTCTGGACTCTACCTCTTAGCTTTCCCTTCCTCTGTTTTGTTAGATCATTGGCGTCAATATAAAATGGCCTCCTGTAAGAAAGGATGATAACTTTTTCTTTTGTTCAGTTTAACAGGAGGGGGAAAATAGTCTCTCCCCCACCCCTACCATACAAAAGTGGGGCAACTTTCAGTCCCATGCCTACCTCCTGACCCAATAGTATTCACTAAGAAAACTGTGTGTTTGTTGAAGGGTTGACGAGCCACAGTCCACTGACCAAATCCAGCCAACTACTTGACTATTTAAAGGCCACAAGCAAAGACTAGTTTTACATTTTAAATAACTACACTTTAATGGTTATAAATATCCATTCAAAGCCTGAAAGAATTACTACTTAGCTCTCTAAGGAAAAGTTAGCGCTGTCTTGGCTTAGATTAATTACATCTATCCCCGAGGTTGGATAGGAGTTAAACTTCCTCTGAAACTCATGACAACAAGGAAAGTAGGTGGACACCTGCATAAAATTATGAAGGGACAGCTTACTAGGACTGGGGAAAACAAACAAACAGTAGAACCCGTTGTTAAGTAAGAGCCACAAAACACTGTGAAAACCGAGAAGCAATAATTTGGTAAGATTCATAGATTTTTGAAAGCCATTCAGGAACTGGAACACCATTCACAATCTACGGTAATCTCAAACCCTCTTACCCAGTACCAACACATTGTTGTCTGTTCTGTGCCAGCTACTACCAAGCATGTTCTCTGGGCTCTCTGGGCTGTTTGTCTTTCCACATATAACAATTCACATCCTCTCCTTACCAGGTTCCTGCTGATTCTTGGCTTCTGCTGATTCATCTTGCTACTCATTCATGGACCATTGACTCAGACTTCCATTCATTCATGACCTCCGGCTGACTCATGCTTGGCCTGCTGACATGGATCATGGCCTGATGAGTCATGGTTCTCCTTACTACTGCCTCTCCTCTTCTGCTCACCAGTCTTTCACATTGTACTTCTGTCTCCAAAATAACAAATTGCTTTTACTCTGTGCCATATTCAAAGATGCTCTTATTAGTTTGGTTAAAAGGTCAAAGCCCTGTTGGGGAAAGACCCTATAGCCAGCCTTTACCCAGCCTCTGCTTGACTCAGTCTATCACAGTCCAGAGGTAAGTTCTTACCTGAAGAGCTAGGCTCCAAACATGTTTTGTAAACAGTTTCTCACAAAGCTCTCTTCATATCACTGAGCATATACAAATGACACTTAAGAGCAGGCCCAGTGTCCAGCAGTAGATGGCCACCACAAAACAAACACAATCAAATAATTTGGGAGATTTTTTTTGCCTTACATTGTTTGTTTGGGCATTTTCTTTGTACTTTTCTGGACTTTTGTTTGTGTATTATGGTTTCTGATTTTGTGTTTTTATTGAGTGTGTGTGTGTGTTTCTCCTGCTGTGTGTGTGTGTGTGTGTGTGTGTGTGTGTGTGTGTGTGTGGGTGTTTGTGTGTGTGTGTTTCTCCTGCTGTGTGTGTGTGTGTGTGTGTATGTGTGTGTGTGTATGTGTGTGTGTATGTGTGTGTGTGTAGGTGTGTGTGTGTGTGTGTGTTTGTGTGTGTGTATGTGTGTGTGTGTGTGTTTGTGTGTGTGTGTGTGTTTGTGTGTGTGTGTGTGTGTGTGTGTGTTTGTGTGTGTGTGTGTGTGTGTGTGTGTGTGTGTGTGTGTGTGTGTTTGTGTGTGTGTGTTTGTGTGTGTGTATGTGTGTGTGTGTGTATGTGTGTGTGTTTGTGTGTGTGTGTGTTTGTGTGTGTGTGTGTGTGTTTTTGTTGTGTGTGTGTGTATGTGTGTGTGTGTGTTTCTCCTGCTCTTTTTTTGTTTGTTTATTAGTTTTTTGTTTTGTTTTGTCCTTGTTTGTCTTGTTTGCCTGTCTGTTTTGTTTTTTTGTTTTGGGGTTTTTTAAGTTTTTCAAAATAGGTTTCTCTGTGTAGCCCTAGCTGTCCTGAAACTCACTCTGTAGACCAGGCTGGCTTTGAACTCAGAGATCCACCTGCCTCTGCCTCCTGAGTGCTGGGATTAAAGGTGAGTGTGCCACCATTGCCTGGAAGTTTTCTTGAGAAAGGGAAAGAAGGCATGGAGTTGGTAGAATGGAGAGATGAGGAAGATCTGGGAGATGATGAGGAAGGGGAAACAGTGACCAGAATACATTGTATGAAAATAATTTTATTTTCAATAAAAAAATAAAATTAAAGTCAAGTGTGGTGGCACACACCTTTAATCCTAACACTTGGGAGGCAGAGGCAGTCAGATCTCTGTGAGTTCAAGACCAGCCTAGTCTGCAAAGGGAGTTCCAGGACAACCAAAGCTGTTATACAGAGAAACTTTGTCTCATTATATATGTTGTGATTTGGTCTGTGCCAGGAGAATTCATAAATGATATGGTACATTTACTTTAAAAGGCTTTAAATATAGAAGTTAAAGGCCTTCATGGAAAAGATAGACAGAATATATGAACAGATAATGTGGTATAAATTAGACCTTTAGTGAATTAGTAGGCAGTTCAGATTAGCATCTGGCTGCATATAAGGAGGAGCTTGGTGTCCCTTTGGTTTGCTGAAATGGACAAAGCCCAGTTATGACCAGATGATAAGCTCTGTTGAAGGGGCGTGGCTAAGAAACCAAGCAAGCCTCTCAGATGACGTCAGTTGCCCTGAGAAGCAACGGGACTGCTGGACATTTCAAGAAATCATACGGACCCTTGAGACAGCCAAGGATCAACAGATAAGTCCATATATAGGCCAGAGGCTCCATGTGGTCTCCCTCTTCCTACTGCCCTCACCGAATGAGAAATCACACTGGAGAAGTGCATAGTAAGGTACGCCATTGACAGAATTTAGACTGCTATAGCCCAAGGCAAAGGCATGGCATAAAACCTGCTGAAAAAGAGTTCCTTGAAGGCTCCTGTCTTGTGGCCCCAGAGCAGTTTGGAGCCACTTGGAGAGGCTTATGGCTGTGGCTGTGGAGGCGAGTCTTAGCTGATGGAAAAAGATGGCCTTAGTTTGGAGGTTGGAACAGACTGATCTTATAAATGGGCCACAATTTGGTGGTGGTAATAAACTGGACTTGCAAACTAGCAAAATAAGGTTCAACAAACACTAAGCTTTGAAAAGGACTGACTGTCAAGACTGTTGTAAAACCAAGTCATCCTGCATAGACCTACACTAAGAATATTAATATCCCTTAAAGAAAGTTAATGTAGTGCTAGTTAAGTGTTTTTAGATAGGTATTAGAGTGTTATTAGATATTAGGATGTTCTTAGATTATAGATTTTTAGGTTATAGGATTCAGGTATTTTATAGGTGTTTATTAAGTATTAGTAAATATAAGTGTTTATAAATAAAAATATTCTGTTACAGATAAGGGTTAACTGGTGGCTGATCTACTCAGCTACTACCCAGGCCCATACCTAGAGCTTTAGGTGGATCCACCCCAACATCTACCCCAACTATGAACTTCTGGAGTTCTGAAGGGGCTGGTCCTCTAGAACCAAAGCTGCAGGATCTCCATGACACAGGGCAACAACAGGATATCAGAGTGGAATCCCAGTGAGGATCCAGTATTGATAGTATAGCAGAAGCCAGAGGCCTTGAACCAGACCAATGATTCATTACAAAGAATATTTGGAAGTAAAGCTGTTTGGGCAAAAAGATAAATTGTGTGACACACCACAGCTTCCAACATGAAATTTTTTTGTTTTGTTTTGCTTTTATTTTGTTGTTTTCTTTTAGGGGAGAGCTTGCAAGAGTGGAGGGTGGATATGGAGGAACAGTGGGAAGAGTGGGATTGGGATGCATGATGTGAAATTCACAAAGAATCAACAAAAAGTTTTATAAAAGATGGAAACTATAAGAAAACATCAAACAGAACTGTTAGAATGAGAAACAGTGGCAAAGACGGCAAAGTGAAGAGCACTGTGGGGGGCACATAAAATAGACAGGACACATGGACACACGTAAAGACGGGCCAGTGAGGTGAAGGGAAGTCAACGCTTCACCAGACTGAAGCTCTAGAATGGGGACAGGGGACAAAATGGAGCATTCCACGAATGGAAAGAGCATGCAGCTGGACTCTCAGGAGGAGCAGAGAAAAGGAGTGCAGTAGAAGGCACACTGACAGAAGAGTTTCCAAACAATAAAAGATGCCAAATCACAGACCCACGAAGCTCAGAGATCCACAAGCAAACCAAGTACCAAGCAACTGAACCAAACAACTGTGAAAGGACTCCATATCTATACCTACCACATGCAAACTGCCAGACGTCAAAAACAAAGACTTTGCAGGGGATTGGAGCAAAAGGACACGTTACACACTTAGGAACAGATTGAGACATGCAACAGAGCTTTCATCACAAATTATGTCCATTAGAGGACAGTGGGGGAATGTCATTAACATGCTAAAAGAAAAAGAACACAGACCATCAAAAATTAAAAACCCTGAGACAGACGAAAGCTGATATAAGCCATTGCCAGTAAAATGAACAAGAACCATTTTTTATTAGAGGGAATCTTTGATTCCAGAAGGAAAACATCAAAAGCAATGGTGGAGACAAAAGGAAACCCTAACAAAATTTATGGCAGGCATAATTTAGTTTTAAAAAATGAGTACAATGATATCAATTCTATGCAAATTCTTCCAGGTATTTGAAGAAAAGGAAATACTTTCTCAGATATTATTGAATTATACTAATTTTGTTTTTAAAAATAATTTTACTTACATATATAATGTATTCTGATTATTCTCCTGTCAACCTCTTTATCTTCCTTCCATCCCTATCAACTTTATCAATCCTCTTTCCAGATTTGTGACAATTGGTTTCATTCTGTGACCCATTTGTTTTAACCAAGGTCACCTCTGTGATCATTGGAATGGAACTATCTATCCATCAGAGCCTGGTGCAGTCACCAGTGGGTACACACTGAAGGCAATCGCCCGTCTCTCCCTGAAGCTATTGATAGCGAATAGCTCAGCAATGAAGAGTAGAGTCATGCAAGAGGCTTGCAGAACACCGAATAGACTGAACCAGAAAAAAAAATCCTCCCTTTGATTATTATAATAATCAAAACACTAAATGTACAGAACAAAGAAAGAATATTAAAAGCCACAAGGGATAAGGGCCAAGTAACATATAAAGGCAGACCTATTAAAATTACACCAGACTTCTCAACAGGGACTTTAAAAGCTGAAAGGACCTGGGAAGATGTCATGCAATCTCTAAAAGATTATATATGCCTGTCCAGACTAATATACCCAGCAAAACTTTTAATCACCTTAGAGAAAACAAGATATTCCATGACTAAACCAAATTTGAATAATATCTTTCCAATAACTCAGCCCTATGGAGGATACTAGAAGGAAAACTCTATCACTATGAGGGTAACTATACCCAAGAAAACACAGGAAATAAATAATTTCACACAAGCAAAACAAGAGAAGAGAATCACACACACACACACACACACACACACACACACACACACACTACTATCACCAACATCAAAATGGCAGGAATCAACAGACATTGTTCATTAATATCTGTCAACATCAATGGTCTCAATCCCCCAATAAAAAGACACAGGCTAACAGAGTGGATGCAAAAACAAAATCCATCATTCTTCTGCATACAAGAAACACACCTCAGCAACAAAGATAGACATTAACTCAGAGTGAAGGACTGAAAAAAGTTTTCCAAGCAATCAGATTCAAGAAACAAGCAGGAGTAGCCATTCTAATATCTAGTAAAATGGACTTTTACCCAAAAGTAATCAAAAGATATGAGGAAGGACATTTCATACTCATCAAAGGAAAAATCCACCAAGATGACATCTCAATTCTGAACATTTTTGCCCCAAATGTAAGGGTACCCATATTCATAAAAGAAACATTACTAAAACTTAAATCCCACATCAAACCCCACACGTTAATAGTGGGAGACTTCAACACCCGACTCTCACCAATGGACAGGTCAATGAGACAGAAACTAAACAGAGAAATAATTAAACTAACTGACGTTATGAATCAAATGGACCTAATATATCTACAGAACATTTTACCCAAACACAAAAGAATATACTTTCTTCTCAACACCATACAGAACCTTCTCCAAAATTTACCATCTGTTCAATCACAAAGCAAGCCTTAACAGATACAAGAAGACTGAAATAACCCCATGTATCTTATCAGACAGCCATGGACTAAAGCTGGACCTCAACAACAGAAACAACAGAAGGCCTATGAACTCATGGAAAATGAATAGCTCTCTACTCAATGACCACTGGGTCAGGGAAGAACTAAAGAAAGAAATTAAAGACTTTTTAGATTCAATGAAAATGAAGGCACAACATATTCAAACTTATGGGACGCAATGAAAGCAATGCTAAGAGGAAAGTTCATGGCACTAAGCGCTTTCATAAAGAAACTGGAGAGATCTCATACTAGCAACTTAACAGCACATCTGAAAGCTCTAGAAGAAAAAGAAGCAAACACACCAAAGAGGAGTGGATGGCAGGAAATAATCAAACTCAGGGCTGAAATAAATAAATTAGAAACAAAGAGAAGAATACAAAGAATCAATGAAACTAAAAGATAATTCTTTGAGAAAATCAACAAAATAGACAAAACTTTAGCCAAACCAACTAAAAGGCAGAGAGAAAATATTCAAATAAACAAAATCAGAAATGAAAATGGGTGAATAACTACAGACACTGAGGAAATACAAAGAATCATTTCTTAGTCTTACTTCAAAAGCCTGCACTCCACAAAACTGGAAAGTCAGAATGAAATGGATGATTTTCTTGATAGATTCCACTTACTTACTTAAATAAAGATCAGGTTAGCAATCTAAATAGTCCTATAACCCCTAAGGAAATAGAAGCAGTCATTAAAAGTCTCCCAACCCTCCAAAAGTTCAGGGTCAGATGGTTTTAGCACAGAATTCTACCAGACTTTCAAAGAAGAGCTAATACCAATAGTCCTCAAACTATTCTACAAAATAAAAACAGAAGGAACATTGCCAAACTCATTCTATGAAGCTACAGTTACCCTGATATCCAAAACACACAAAGATTCAACCGAGAAAGGGAATTTCTGACCAATACCCCATGAACATTCACCCCACAAGCTCAATAAAATACTTGAAAATTCAAGAGCATATCAAAAACATCATCCACCAATGATCAAATAGGCTTCATTCCAGGAATACCGGGAAGATTTGACATACAAATAAGCCATCAGTGTAATCCACCGTATAACAAACTGAAAGAAAAAAAAAAAAAACACGATCATCTAATTAGATGTTGAAAAAGCCTTTGACAAAATACAACACCTCTTCGTGATAAAATTCTTGGAGAGATCAGGGTTACAAGGCTCATACCTAAATATAATACAGGCAGTATACAGGAAGCCATAGAAAACATCTAATTAAATGGAGAGAAATTTAAAGCAGTTTCACTAAAACCAGGGTTAAAACAAGGCCGCCCACTCTCTCCATATCTATTCAGCATAGAACTTGAAGTTCTAGCTAGAGCAATACGACAACTAAAGGAGATCATGAGGATAGGAATTGGAAAGGAAGAAGTCAAAGTATCTCCATTTGCAGATGATATGATAGTATACATAAGTGACCACAAAAATTCTACCAGAGAACTGCTACCACTGACAAACACCTTAGGCAAAGTGGTTGGATACAAAATTAACTGAAAAAAATCAGTGGCCCTCTTTTATACAAATGATAAATGGGCTGGAAAAGAAATTAGGGAAACAACACCCTTCACAATAGCCACAAATAATATAAAATATCTTGGAGTAGCTCTAACCAAGCAAATGAAAGACCTGTGTGGCAAAACTTCAAATCTCTGAAGAAAGAAATTGAAGAAGATATCATAAGATGGAAAGATCTCCCATGTTCATAGATCCAGAAGATTAACATAGTGAAAATGGCCATCTTACCAAAAACAATTTACAGACTCAGTGCAGTTCCCATCAAAATTCCAACACAATTCTTTACAGACTTTGAAAGAACAATTCTCAACATCATATGGAAAAATAAAAAACCCAGGATAACTAAACAATCCTGTACAATAAAAGAACTTCTGGAGGTATCACCAACCTTGATTTCAAGTTGTACTACAAAACAGTAACAATAAAAACCTCATGCTATTAGCAAAAAAAAAAAAAAAGGTTGATCAGTGGAATTAAATCGAAGACCCAGAAATAAACCCACACACCTATGGACACTTGATTTTTTGAGAAAGAAGCCAAAACAATACAATGGAAAAAAAGAAAGCATGTTCAACAAATAGTGCTGGTCTAACTGGATGTCCTCATATAGAAGAATGCAAATAGACCCATATTTATCACACTGCAAAAAACCCCTCAACCCAAGTGTATCAACGACCTCAGCACAAATCTAGATATACTAAATAGAATAGAAGAGAAAATGGAGAATAGCCTTGAACTCATTGGTACAGGTGACAACTTCCTGAACAGAATATGAACAGCTCAGGCACTGAGACCAACAATTAATAAATGGGCCTTCATGAAACTGAAAAGCTTCTGTAAGGCAAAGGACAGTTTCCTTAGAATAAAACGGCAACCCACAGACTGGGAAAAGATCTTCATCAACCCAACATCTGACAGAGGGCTAATATCCAAAATATATAAGGAACTCAAGAAATTGAACACCAACAATCCAAATAATCCAATTAAAAAATTGAGTACAGACCTAAACTTAGATTTCTCAACAAGGGACTTTCTGTTAGTTGAGAAGCACTTAAAGAAATGTCCAATCTCCTTATTCATCAGGGGAATGCAAATCAAAACATCTGTGAGATTCCATCTTACACACATCAGAATGGCTAAGATCAAAATTTCAAGTAACAGCACATGCTGGCGAGGGTTGTGGAGCAAGGGGAACACTTGTCCATTGCTGGTGGGAGTGCAAACTTGTGCAACCACTTTGGAAATAAATCTGGTGCTTTCTCAGAAAATTGGGAATAATTCTACGTCAAAACCCAGCTATACTACTCCTAGGCATATATCCAAAATATGCCCACAGTAACGCAAGGACATTTGCTCAACTATGTTCATAACAGCTTTATCTGTAATAGCCAGAAACTGAAAACAACCTAAATGTCCCTCAACCAAAGAATAGGTAAAGAAACTGTGGTACATCTACACAATGGAAAACTAATCAGCTACTAAAAACTAGGAAATCTTGAATATCACAGGCAAATGGATGGAATTAGAAAAGATCATCCTGAGTGAGGTAGCCCAGACCCAGAAAGATACACATGGTATGTGCTCACTTATAAGTGGATATTAGCCATGTAGCACAGGATAACCATACTACAATCCACAGACCCAAAGAAGCTCCATAACAAGGAGGTCTCCTTTTGAATCCCACTCAAAAGGAGAAACAAAACAGATACCAGAAGTGAATGAAGAGAGGGAACAGGGTGGATGGTAGAGCAGGTGCTGAGGGGAATGAGGGTCGAGATCAGGTGTGGGGAGAGAGTGGGTGGGAGGCAAGAAAGCTGGGAGAGAGAAGGTGTTACTGAACTTTTAAAAATTATTATTATTTATTTATTTATTAACAATATTCATTTATAACAAATACCAACAATTTCTTAACTATTAACCCTATAAATTCCTACAATCCCTTTAACCTAACCACTAAACCCATTAATAACTATTTTCCTAACCTTTTAGAAGGATACAGTCTCTGGGGCAGGTCCTCAGTCGTCAGGAACACAGTCTCTGTGGTATTCTTTAATGCACTTAGCAGTCCTTTTTTCTGGAATGTCTCAGATGTAGATTCGTCAGGGTAATTTGGCTATTGCAGTCTTAACCTTAAATAAGGCTTAAGGCTTTCTTCTCTCTGGGAGACCCCAGCCTCTTCACATCAGCAACTCTGCCGCTCTGCCTCAGAGTCCTTAAAGGCAGCCACAGTTTCGTTTAGGCCACAATTTGGACAGATCAAACCCCTCTAGGCAAAAGCTGAGCCACAGGGTTTAGTCCTTGGTCTTTTGCTATCTTGCTGAGGCTTTCTTTGCTCACCAGCTTCTTTCTGCCTCAGGAAAATCCTGCCATCAGTTCAACAGCACTTTCTCCAGCAGGACTTTCTGAGCTCTCTAGCAGGGGGTTGGGGGGCTCTTCTATGGATGGGGCTCCATGCACTGTCCTTAAATAGGAGGAACTCTGTTTCAGCTTAATTTGGGCTCCGCCCACTTAGCAGCTGAAAACAATGCCAGGCCAGATACTTTGTTTCTTAAGTCCATTAAGTCTTTTCTGTTTTTCCTGACTTCAACCTTGTTTTTTTCAGTCCATTAAGTCTCTTGTTTGTTTCCTGTTTTCATCTGACTTCATCCTTGTTTTTCCACAAGCTGATAAGCTGATTGCTCACAGCCAAGTTGATCTTCATGCCCCGAATTGAGAGAGTGTATCAGAAACCCCTACATATTTTCTAAATCTAATTTAGTTATTCTAACTCCCTACAAGAAGGGGAACCAATGGGGAGGAGCATCTCTGGGCCATGCTAGAGACTGGAGATAGTGGAGAATGGACATGTGGGTGACTCTAGCTGAGATTCCTAGCATCAGGAGATGTGGGGACTGAAGTGGTCACCTCCTATAGCCACACAGGGCTTCCAGTGGAGGGAGGAGGACACCAACCCACCCACAAAACCTTCCACCCAAAATTCACCCTGCCTACAAGATGTGCAGGGATAAAGATGGAGCAGAGATTGAGGGAATGGTCAACCAATGACTGGCCCAACTTGAGACCCACCCCATGGGAGACAGCCAACCCCTGACACTATTAGTGATACTCAGCTATGCTTGCGGACAGGAGCCTAGCATAACTGTCCTCTGAGAGGCTTCCTCCAGCAGCTGATGGAAACAGATGCCGAGACCCATGGCCAAACAATAGGCAGAACTTGGGGAATCTTATGGAAGAGTGGGGGGAAGGATTGAGGGAGCTGGGGTTCTCAGGATACCACAAGAAGACCTACAAAGCCAATTTACCTGGGCCCATGGGTGCTCAAGAGACTGAGCCATCAACCAAATATCACCCATGGACTAAATCTAGCCCCTCTACACATACGTAGCTGATGGGCAGCTTAGTCTTCATGTGGGTCTCCTATCAATTGGAGTGGGAGCTGTCTCTGACATGGGCTCTGTTTCCCACTTTTGGATCACTTTCCCTTAGCTGGGCTGCCTTGTCTGGCCTCAGTGGTGGAGAATACACTTAGTCCTGATGCAACTTGATGTGCTGACGTGGGTTGGTGGCAGGGCTCCCACTCTTTAAGGAGAAGGGGTGAGGTGGGGGTTGAGGGCAGGGGGGTGGGCCTGGGAGGAGAGGGGGTAGGGGACTGCAATCAGTATGTAAAGTGAATAAAGAAAGAAAAATGAAGAAAAAGAAAATGCCAAAACCTTTTGTGAGTGTCACATAATGCAGCACAGTCCCACTCATCTCCCTATACCCCAGTATCTGCCCTCTGCCCTTGCAACCTCCCCCTCAAAAGAAAATAAAACATACACACACAAAGGCAAAATATTTTTTAAAAATCTTGTTGTGGAAGCTGTAGTATGTCTGTGTGATGCACAGTATGCTCCTCTGTCCTTACATCTTTATTTGCAAATGTTCTTTGCAAATGAGTCATTGGTCTGGGCCAAGATCTCTGGCTTCTGTGACACCAGCAATACTGGATCCTCACTGGGTCTCCTCCCAGTTATCCTTTTTTGTCTTGTGTTGTGGAGATTCTGCAGCTTTGGATCAGCAGGACTGACCCTTTCAAGCACTCCAGCAGTTCATGAATGATGTAGATTTTGGGGTGAGCTAACTCAAAGACCTGGATTTGGTCCTTGCTGGTAGCTGAGCTGGTCATCTGCCAGCTCTCCCTTATCCACACCACCAGGGTGAGCTCTCCAGCACTGTTTCAGCTAGGTCACTCAATGCCACTCTCGCTAGGAGGCAGGGTCAGCTTTCTTGCTCTCATACCTTCAGGGCTGGCTCACCCATACCTACTCCTCCAGAGCCAGCTCCAGTACAGCCCAGTTTAGGTTCAGGGGCTCACTCTCCCAAGTGCTGCAGCTAGGGAGGGGCTTGGCCAGCTCTCCTGCTCTCGTGACATCAAGGCCAGATCTCCTGTCTACTGCAGGTGGTGAGGGGTGATGGGTGGAGAGCATCACTTCTGTGTCCAAGCCACCTCATGGTAGATGAGTGACAAGGCCAGCTCTCTCACACTCATGCCCTTAGGGCTGGCTCACCTGTGCTCCTGCCACCAGGGCCAGATTCACTGTGCTGCCTGGACAAGGTCCAGTTCTGCACGCCCCTTGGATGTCTACGTGGTCCCAGCCATTGTCCAGTCCAGGGATATCTCCATGGTTTCTAGTGATAATATGAACCACGGACATTGACTCTGACCTTTGTGGTTGCATGGCCACTGACCCAGACATGGCCCTCAGCAGCAGCTCAGGCTGGGACTTCATCATGGCCCCAGGTAGCAGGCCTAGCTACTCACAACAGACTGCTCCTCTCCACCATCATGTCTCCAGTTTTACCTCTCTTCATAATGATCAAACTATTCCACTTCTCTTTCTCTCCCATCTGTCCACCACCTATTTGCTCATTGAAGTGGCTCCTGCTGCAGATGGGCCCCATGGCATGCTGGCAAGCAGCCTGTAGATGTCCACAGCCCACCTAGGTGGCATAGCTGCAAGAGGGCCTCTGGATGTCTTCTGCTTCCTGTGGAGCCATGCAGTGGCAGGCAGGCCTCCGGACATCTTTCCCCATCTGTTGGGAGCATAGACGAGTTTTAATTGCAATGTGATGTGGAGAAGTTTTCTTCTGGTCTTTTAGACTGGCATTCTAGATACCTCCTGAATCTGATGGCCCCTTCTCTTTCTCTAGATTTGAGGAGTTCTCTGATGTAATTTTATTGAATATATTATACTCACTGTATATAAAAATCTTGTATGTTCTGTTCATACGTGCCTTTTATTAATTTTTCTTTGTTGCTGTGTGAATGTTCTAATCCATCTGCCTGGCCTTCAATACCTGGTATTGTGCCTACGCCTTGATTCACTCTGTTGGTGAGGCTTTCCACCCAGTTTTTAAAGTGTTGGTTTTATTTGTGTATATACGGTGTATTTGTACAGGTCCACTCGTGCCTGTGCTTGGGGACACACTAGTGTGCATGGTGGGACCAGAAGCTGATGTTGGACATCTCGCTCATGTTCTCACTGTCTCAGTTTTTTTCAGAGTTCCTCACTGAATCTGGAGCTCACCAAGTCAGCAGGCCTAGCTGTAGAGAAATTCCACTCATCTCCTGTCTCTACATGGCTGCTGAGCTATCTCTCCAGCTCTGTCTGTCAAGTTCTTTGTTTGACTCATAGAGCTTTTCAATTCAAAACTTCAGTTTGACTTTCCTCAGTGGTTCTCTTTTTATGGAATTCCTCTTCCGTCCCTCGCATTGCCTTGTTTGTTTCATTTGGTTGTTGTTTTAGTCAGTCAGTGTTCTGTTTCTGTGAAGCGACACATTGACCAAGGCAACTCTTATAAAGGAAAGCATTTAATTGGGGCTGGCTTACAGTGTTGAGGCTTAGGCCATTGTCCTCATGGTGGAGTATGGCAGTGCTCAGGCAGGCATGGTGCTGGAGTTCTACATCCTGATTCACAAGCAGCAGGAAGAGAGATTCTTGGCTTGGCACGGGCTCCTTGAAACCTCAAAGCTCATCCCCAGTGACACACTTCCTCCAACAAGACCACACCTCCTAAACCCTTCAAATAGTGTCACTCCTTGGTGACCAAGTATTTAAATCTATGAGCCCATGGGGGTCATTCTTATTTAAAACCACAACAGTTGTTTATTTGTGATCTCTTTTAACTCAATCAGGAGTTTGTGTCACGTTTGATTTCATTCCACTTTCTTATGATTTTGAAAAAAATTATTTGCCTGTGATTTTTATCTCATTTATTCTCTTTGGAAAACGTTGCAGTAGAAGTTGTTGGTTTGGGAAGCTGTCATGCTGTCTTATCTGTCCTGTTTCTGTATTTCTGTGCTGGGCCTTGCAGAGGCCAACAACTCCCAGCAGAGTAGTTTGATTGTAGTTTCTCTTGGGATCTATTCTCTCCATTCCCCAGTATAACAGGCATTATTTGTAGGATGACAGGCACTGGGAGGATGTCCAAGATCCTGTTTCATACATATTATGACTCTGTTCTCTAATATTTATTTATTTACTTGTTAGGCTGTTAGGCTATTGGTTGGATCTTACTTTTATCACCTGTATTCTTTCAGTTGAAGTATTTACAGTGTTCAAGTGGGACTATATTGTAGTTGGACTGAGGTATTGGTCCTCCTGGGATTAAGAGGTGGAGCCTATAGTAGCCAAACAATCAGCTTATGTGCTCAGGTCTGTGTCCAAGCTCTACAAGTCCCCTGAGAGTAGAGCACTAATGCAGAAACAACCACAGAAGATGTGTAGTCCCACTTCGCAGCTGGATATTCTTGTTCTGCCAGAGCTATAGTTTTCTAACAGTGTCAGTTGTTGTCTTGGTTAGGGTTTCGTATTGCTGTGAAGAGACACCATGACCACAGCAACTATTTAATTGGCACTGGTTTACAGTTCAGAGGTTTAGTCCATTGTCATCATGGTGGGAAGAATGGCAGAATGCAGGAAGACATAATTCTGAAAAAGCAGCTGAGAGTTTTTGCATCTGGATCCTCAGGCGGCAGGAAGAGAGAGTAACACTGTGCCTGGTTTGATCATTTAAAGCCTCAAAGCCCACCCCCAGTGACATACTTCCTCTAACAAGGCTACACCTACTCCAATAAGGCCACACCTCCTAATTGTGCCACTCCCTGTGAATCTATGGGGGTTACTTTCATTCAAACCACCACAGTGGTCTAAGCTTGAATGCATTTGTCCTACTGACTTCCAGGTCAGATCTGCTCACATGATTGGCTCACATGGTTTAGTGGCTCTCTTGGTTTCATGCTCTTAAGTGTTTTGAGGGGAAGCTTTGGGGATTGGAGATGTAGCTCTGTGGAGAATCCTACAACTCCCAGCAGAGCAGTTTGATTGTAGTTTCTCTTGGGATCTGTTCCCTCCATTCCCCAAAATAATAGGCATTATTTGTAGGATGTCCAAGACCCTGTTTCATACATATTATGACTCTGCTCTCTAATATTTATTTATTTGTTTGTTTGCTGTTTTTGTTTCTGGGAATTTTTCTTTTATCTTTAGTTTCTGTACTCAGAGTGGGGGAGGGGCTCCTCACCCATCTCTGGTACTTTGTGTATTGCTCTAGGATAAAGGCTAAGGCTACAATTTTCCACATAAATCTAGCATGGTATGCATCTGTATTTTATCTGGGCTCTCACAGTTGCTATTTATTACAATTTCCCCTTGCCTTTTCACACTTCTTGGCTCTTTTTTCAGTCACGGATCAGACGTTCCCTTTACATTTGTAGAGGTGTGGGCCTGGAGAGATGGCTCAGTTGATAAGAGCACTGGCTGCACTTCCAGAGGGCCTAGGTTTGATTCCAAACCCACAGCCATCTGTAACTCCACTTCCAACAATTATGACACCTGCCTCTACAGGCACCTAGCGTGCGCGCGCACGCGCACACACACACACACACACACACACACACATGCGCACACACACTCACATGCACACGCACATGCACACGCTCACACACACACAGACACACACACAATGCACAGACATCCAGGCAGACAAAGCACCCACACATGTTTTAAAAGGTCACTTTAAGAAATCATTTAAAAAATAAGTAAGTAAGAGAGGCACAGCCTGTTCCTATCTTATCATCTTCAGGATGTCTTCTCCAGGCCTGTTCCTATTGACAGATATCTTTCTCTTTGTTTGCTATAGGAGTCATATTCTGCTTGAAATGTCTAATAATTTCTTACTGTATTCTTGACATAATTACTATGTAATTGAATGTCTAAATTTTTTCTTTGAAAGAATTTTTAGACTTCGGCGTGTCTTGTGCTTAAGTTACTTACGTATCAGAAATGAATTGGAGGGTTGGTGTGGTGGTTTGAGTGGGAATGGACCACACAGACTCATGTGTTTGAATGCTTGGCCATAGGGAGTGGCACTATTAGGAGGGGTGGCCTTGTTGGAGTGGGTGTGGCCATGTTGGATTAAGTGTGTCACTGTGAGCTTTGAGTCTCCTATACTCAAGCTACACCCACAGTGGCACAGTTTCCTGCTGCCTGTGGATTAAAGGTGTAGACATTCAGCTCCTTCTCCAGCACCATGTCCGCCTGCATGCTGCCATGCCTCCAGCCTTGATGATAATGGACCAATTAAACCCCTGAAGCTGTAAGCCAGCCCCAATTAAATGTTGTCCTTTATAAGACAGAAGTTGGTATTGTTGACTAGAGTGTTGCTGTGATATGCCTGACCATGCTTTTGTTTGGAATAATGTAGATTTTGGGACTTCAGATTAGGAAAGCAGTTGAATGCTTTAAGCAGGGTTTAATGGACCATAATAGTAGGAACATGGAAGACAGTGGTGCTGAGGGTGATTTGAACTGGGGGTGGGGAGCTGGCTCAAGAGGTTTCAGAGGAGAAGAATTTTAGTATTTTGCCTAGAGATTGTTCTTGTGAGTTTGCTTAGTCTAAAGTGAAGCTTTTTAGATTAATTGCATTGGCAAAGGAAATCTCAAAACAGCCTAGTATAGACTCTGTCATGTGATTCACTCTTATGAAGAACATTTTTTCTTTAATGAAAAGGAGCAAACTGAACTAGTAAAACTACAAAATGGGTGGTTCAAGGAGAAAAGAGTCACCAGGAAGTAGAATATGTTCAAGGAGATAAACAAGAAATGAAACAAAGGGAATGATGACTTCAGGGAAAGATCCCATCCAGCTAAGCTTCCATCATGTGGAAAGGAATTAAAGAACAGTTTAGGTTCACACAGGTGTTATACGCCTTTTATCCCAGCACCCAGGGAATAGAGGAATGTGAGTTCAAGGCCAGTCTACAAAGCAAGTTCCAAGACAGACAAGCTTAGGCAGTGAAGTAAATCATCGAAAACAGAAAGATGTAATTGAACAAGGGGAACATGTTCCAGTCCCAGCAAGCAGCAAAACTTAGCAACTTTGGCCTCGTGGTTCTGGCTTTAGAGTCAGGAATAGAAGAATAGGTTATGGAATCTCCCTCCATGACTAAAGAAAGTCACTGAGGCTAAGTGTGTGGTAGGATTGTCCCTGGATAGAAGCCTAGAAAGGCAATTGTGTGAAGGTGTGAAAGGGAAGCCTGTATTATCTTGGAGACCCCAAGAAGTTAGAGATGGCCAGAGCAGTGGGAAACCTGCCAAGGAGAGCTGCTAAGAGGGAGTGGATCCATCCCAAGAGAAAGAAGAGTGTTTCAGTCAACAAAGATGACAGGAGTTGGGGATCTGAAGAGCAGTTTGACATCAGACATTGAGATGGAGAGTTTGGAGTTTTGCCCAGCTGGTTTTCAGTCTTGCTTTGGTTCAGTATTTCATCACTATGCTCCTTTGCCTATGTTTTAGAATGGTAATGTATCTCATGTGCCACTTTACGTTTGAAGTATGTGATTTGTTTTTTTTTTTAATTTTGGTTTTATTGAGGATTACAATGAAAAGATTGCATGAATCTCAGATGAGACTTTGAACTTTGGATTTTAAACACTGTTGAGACTGTGATAGACTACAGGGACTTTAAACTGGGCTAAGTGCATTATGCATTATGTTATGGTGTTGTGGCTGAAAATCTATGGGGCTGGGGAATGGATGTGGTGGTTTGAATAAGCATGCCACTCCCCCTAGACTCAGGTGTTTGAATGTTTTTCCATAGGGAGTGGCACTATTAGGAGATGTGGCCTTGTTGGAGGAAGTGTGTCACTGGGGGTGGGCTTTGAGGTCTCTTATGCTCAAGCTATGGCCTAAACCTATGGACTAAACTTCTGAAACTTTAAGTCAGCCTCAATTAAATGTTGTCCCTCATAAGATTTGCCATGGTCATGGTGTCCCTTCACAACAATAAAACCCTAAACCAATTGATTTCAATGTTGAATTGAGCTAGTTTAAGCCCTCTACTCTAGGAATAATTTCATTTTACTTCTAAGGTGTGGCCCTTTCTGTGGCTCAATTAAATGTCCTAGACTGTCAATGAAGTGTGTCTGTTCCAGATTAGGTATGAAATTAATGCCTCACAACCCCATGTAAGCTTCAGAAAATGCTTGGTTTATACCACTCTCTACTGCTTTTCCCAACTGTGTGGGCTTTCTACACTACACTCACGTAGAAAGCTCACACAGTGATAGTGTAGAAAGCCCACACAGTGATAGTGTTCAGCAACTGCCTTAATCTGTGTAAATTCCAGAACTTCTGTCTTCCAAGCTCCCCTATCTCTGGTACTCTGCCCCACAGGTTCCAGTTAACTAAAGTCTACTTGAACTGGATCTCATCTCTTCAATTCAGTGAGACCACCACGCTCTTCTTGGATGTCCCTTGTGTTCCTCATTCCAGAAAGTGGTATGGGAAGAAATTGGAGCTGTCTAGTAAGAATTATTTGATCTGTTGTTTCTCTTCTTTTGGGAGCCCCAGCTTTGCATTGTCTTTTGTGCAAAGTCTGAAAACATATTTCATGTATTTTGACCAATTTTTCTAGTTGTTTATAAGTCCAAGGACTAGGTGCTCTTTGTGATGAAAACAGAGATCATGGGTGGTTTTAATTTATAAAAGCTTTTATGGGCTGGAGAGATGGCTCAGCCGTTAAAGGCTAGGCTCACAACCAAATATATAAAAGCTTTTATTTTTTGTATGCTTGTATTGTTACATATCAGCTCCCAATTACATGGATAACATCTTCATGAATCATCCCAGGAATTGTTAATTAGAATATTTCTTGATAAATGGTGTTTCACTGAAGGGCATCCATCTACCTTTCCCACTCAACTCAGACACAATTTTGGAATTCTCCATTATGCATTTCAAATAAATAAGGATAGTATGTATTACAACCAGCATTACTTAACCAGGTTCAATGCTCTGAGAACAGTCTTTTTGCAACAATGTTTTCAGGTGGGAGGGGAGACACACCATACCTCCTCTAGAGGTAACACTGGTTTTCCTGGTCCTGTCTTTTAATGGTGGATCGCAGGGATGCTTGCCACAAATGGTCTCTTATAATCTCTTTGTCAACCCTGACTGTCAAGACTATTATTCCAACTTTCCAGCTGAGCCAACTGAAGCTCAGAGTGGTCAGTAAGTGGTTGATAACCAGGGTCAGCTGGAACACTGCAATGCCTCTGGCTTGCTTTACCCTGGAATTTTCTGGAAAATTCTAGAAAGTTTTCATATCTGAGCTTTTGATGGAATTGTTTCCCATTTTCTAAAGCAGTAGAGATATCTTCAAGTTTCACATTTTTTTGGTCACTTTCCCTGGGTTTGCATTTTGAAAATATTCATAACTTTAGGTCTTTAATTTTATAATGACAGCCACTTTCCCCATGCTACACTCTGTTTCCTTAAGACAGATTCTTTGAGTTAAACTCTTTAGTAGTACTGAGACAAAGAGATATCTATATACTCTAAAATAGAATGAAATTCTTGTGTATATTATCAGCAATGCCTCAGAATTCCAGGGACTCCATGAACATTATTTTTAGTTGGTGTCTTTGGGTGAGTCAAAGTTTTAAGACTTCTAGTGGTAGTTTGAGGCACAATGACATATGGGATGAGGAGATATTTTTGGGAGCAATCCCTTTCCTGTACCTCTCAAATCCCTTACAGACCCCCCTCTCCTCAGGCAGCCCCTCCTGCACATGTTGAGGGGGACTGAGCTCAGGGCACCTCTGCCAGGATACCGCTGATCTATGCACTTGCCTGACACTTCGCAGCTGTCGCGGAGGCAAGGGCTGCAGGCGCTGTTCCCCATGGGCTGTGTGCAGGCCTCAGGCCGGGGAGCCTTTCCCGCCTAATCCAAGGGGCACTGGCAGCAGGGAGGGAGACAGCTGGGTGTAACTGATCTGCAAAGGAATGGAATGGCTTGGGCCTCCCAACACCGAGCGAGGCCTGTCTGGAGGCTGCCCACTCCAGCTGCCGAGCCTTTAACCCTTCCTGCTCTTTCTTTTCTCTCTGCTCCATCCTGGGGGTTGATGTCCCCCTATGCAGCCAAGTTCCAGGAAACCCCTCAAGGAACTGGCTTTCATGGCTAGGTCTGCAAAGGACCCATCCTGGTAATAATCCACTTTCCGAAGACATATGCAGAAGCAAGGGTAGCTTGGGTCTCTCTCTCTCTCTGATCAGCTTCTGACTCCTGAAAACATGGAGCTTGAAGAAAACAACTTTGATCCAGTCACATGATGAGGCGGCAGCAGGCAAATGTGCTTGCAGCCAAGGCCAATGATCTGAGTTCAATGCTTAGAACCTACATGGCGGTAAGAGGATAAATGCCACCAAAGTGTCCTTAGATCACCATATAAGTGATACACACATATACATACTGACTACACACATGCACACACACACACATTTTTTTACTTATAGCTTTCATTACAGCAATACATTAAACTCATTAAATGCCAGGATAAATCACACAATTGTTTTCAGCCACACCCTGACCCCATAGTCCAATCTTTTCTAAGGTTTCCTGTCCCTTGTCATCTCTATCTCTAACCTGCATCTCTGTCCAGGAGGAATTGAGGCAGGGTGGCATGGCTGGCTGGGGCACATAGTTAACACTTAGTCCTGAGTGTGCAGGATGCTGGTGAGCTGGGGCTGCTCTGGGCCTGTACTTTTGCTTCCCTCTTGTCCTGGGGCTGGTTGGGATGAGATCCCTGGCTCAGAGGCCTGTGCAGTTGTCTGGCCTTTTCCCATCTATGATCTCACTTGACCCTCATTGCCAACCCGAGATGCAGAACCTGTTGCTCCCCTTCATAAAGGATGGCAGCTTGAAACCTGTCAATGCCCTGTGGCTTCTAACTGACCAGAGAGGGGCCAGAGCTCTCTTGCTCCTACAGATTTCTAGAGCCAAGGACCTACAGCACCAGCTACCAGCCAGTGGGACCCCAGCATACCCCTTGCTCTTTTCTGGTTGAGAAGGGAAAGTCTGAACATGGGGCCTGGTAATAACAAGCATGGCTGAAGCCCTAATTCCTCTCCTCTCCACATATGAACTCTTCCTGCACCTTATATTCTTGTCTAATATGAAGATGTGGGTGCATGAAGGAATTACCGCAGAAGTGAGCCTGCATGTCCCCTCTCCTGCATAGAACATGGACATAGGCTGGTAGGCAAGCCCCAGACAGACAGATTCTAGGAGTGTGTGACAGTGAGTCAGGTGGTAGATGCCAAAGGGGGTACTCTGTTGCTGGGATTGGGCAGCTGTTCTGAAGGCAAAGGGCAGGCAGAGACTGGAAAAGAAGCGGCAAGTCATTCCATGTAAGGCAAAGGCATAGAAGCAGGAATGGATACCATGAGTGGGGGGAACAGGGGCAGAACTCAGGTTTGGCTTGTTCAGGGTACGCCCTGCCCAGAGGGAGGTGTGTGTGTATGTGTGTGTGTGTGTGTGTGTGTGTGTGTGTGTGTGTGTGTGTGCGTGTGCGTGTGCGTGTGCGTGTGTGTGTGCATGTGTGTAGGTAACTTCAAAAATGTGGGATGAGCAGCAAGCCTTGAAAGCAACTTAGCTTTAGAAAATGGACTGTCTGAGGGTGCTAGAGATGGGCCAGTTTCCCACCATACTGACTGCCCAGAGCTGCCCACTTTCACCCAATCCCTGGGCAGTCCAGATCCCTGGGCAGGGGGTGGGGTGGGGGAGGGAAGCTGGGGAAGGTGCAGTTCCAGCTTGGAAGAGACAGCTGTGCAGGCCTCCTGCCTGCTGCAGGGGATTAACTGCCACTGCAACAGTATGTTGGGGGGCACCTGGCTCTCCAGCTCTGCTCACCCCACCCCCCGCCCCCGGCCTCCTTTAACTCCTTGCTGTCCAGGCTCTTCACCTTCAGGCTTATCAACATGCTCAGACTCGTTTTTTTTTCTATAGCCTCTGTGTTGTGTGTTGAGATACAAATCAATAAAGATCCAAGGCAGGGTCTACCCAGCCAGAGGCACCTAGATCCATCATAGTCCTTCCTCATACCAGAGCATGTCCTCTGTGACTCTGGGTTTTTCCCTAGAGGACCTATCTTAGCAGTTTCACTCCAAACCACTGCTTTCTTCAAAGACTAAAAGAATCCTTCTTTGACCACATGACCTGGTTTTTCTCTGCCCTCAAACTTCTCAGGAGCATCTTCTTCACTGTCTCTGTTTTTTTTCCCAAGACTCCATCCACCAGACACATGTCTTTCTCTTCCTGGGCATGCAGGTGGACCACATCCCCCAGGCTCCCTTGAAGTTAGGTGTGATCATGTGCCTCTGCTCAGGCCAGTGTAATGAGAGTGGCAGGAAGAAAGTCACCTGTCATTATTGCAGCATTCAGTCACTCCTACAAATCACGCTCCCTGAACCAACAGGTACAGGCCTGACACAAATGGGCATAGCTACCATAAGAAAGTCAGACGGGCCGGAGGAATCAGGGTCTCTACATTCAGCTACTCAGGCCCACTTATTTTGAAAGCTTTGTTTACATATTGGAGGGTATAATAACTTTTCATTATGTCTGAACCACAGAAAAGATACCTGACCTAGCATGCGTGCACACACACACACACACTCACTCACTCACAGGGATTTAGTTTCCTGCCTCCTCCATCCTTCTGTGTGGACAAACAAAAAAGGCCTGGACAGAGGCTTAGGGTACAAAATATCTGCAAGGAGAGCTTCTGGTGAAAAAAATGGGCTGGTAAAGTTACACATTTTATTTCAACTTGAAACCACTCGAATTTGTCATCTGTCTTCAGAAGACCACCAAAACCTCAAGACCTTGGGGGAAATGTAAGATGGGCCACATACCGGGGTGCAAAAATGTGAGGGACCAGGAGTGGCAGGCACAGTGAGGAAAGGGTTAAATGATTTGCGCACAGGATTGGCTCCTGTCTGGTGAGGGCACTAAAATCAGCATGTCGCCACCAATTTGCTGCGGCCTGACCTTGAACGTGAATCATTCCATCACAATGTCCTCATTGGTTTCCACAGGAAGAAGATTAAGCCCTGAAAATCAGAGCAGGGAACTTGAGCCTGCACCAAGGAGAATGGGATGGTTCTGCAGCTCAAAGCCCCTCGTGTTTGCAAATACGTCACAGGGGTTTGCAGGCTGGACAGCCACCCTGCTTGGCCACCAACCCTGAGTGAAATGGGCTGGTTGTAGCTTTGTTTCTCTATCAGTGCAGTGTGGCTTCTGGGTTTGTCTTGAGTTTTATGTCCTGTGCAGAGGGAGTCTCTCAAGTCCCGGGTCTAGTCTGCTCTGTGGAGCTTCTTACACAGTGATGACCACTGGGGTCCTTGGAACTGAAGGGCTATTTCAGGACCAAAGCTGCCATTGAGCTACTTAGCTAGAATAACCAGGATAACCAGGAAGGGCCACACTCAGCGGTGAAAACCCTTCAAAGGCATGAGACCAGTACAAATGGGAATGGTGTCCCATACAGGCAAGGAAGGAGGTAGGTTCTCTACCCACAGTTTGCCATTTTCCTGTGACATATCCTGGAGAGCCCGGCCTGTTCACTAGAGGGCTGCATAGTCTTCTACAGTGCACCTGTAACATTTTATTTAATTGTTCCCCAGTGACAGCTACAGTAGGTATCTATTTCAAGCTCAGTGCAGTGTTTCAGCTTGCACCCTGGCTTGGCTTCCTTTGTTGGGTTCTCTTCTTTAGATGTGTAAGTTTCCTACTGTAGCTGCTGTGACAAAAATCACAGACTTAGGGTCTTAAAGTCATGCAAACATATGCATGCACAGTCCCAGGTTTCAGGCCTGCTTGCTCTTGATCTGTGCCTGGCAAGCCCAGAAGGCCTGTGTTGTTCCTGGAGGCTCTAAGAAGAAGCCACTCTGTGTGTATGTGTAAAGAAGCCATTTCGTATGTGTATGCATGTGCATATATATGTGTGCATGTATGTGCATGTATCTTTGTGTGCATGTGCATAGTATATGTGTGAATGTGTGTATCTGCATGTATGTATATGTGTGTGCATTGTGCATGCATGTGTGTGTGTTGAGAGAGAGAGAACCCTTAAGCATTGTTTCTCATCAGAACATGGGACTACATTTTTTAAAGAGAGTCTCTCACTGGCCTAGAGTTCACTCACTAGGCTAGGCTGGCTGGCCAGTGAGCCCCGGGGATCTGCCTGTGTCTACCTTCTTGGTTCTGGGACTACAAACATACCCAATCATACCCAGCTTTTTTTTTTTAATTGAGTATGAGTGTTCTGCCTGCAGGTGTGTATGTGTACCACATGTGTGAAACTGAACCCAAATCTTCAAGAGCAGCTCACGCTTTTAATTGCAGAACTATCTCTTTAGCACCCATGCCTGACTTTCTAAAGTAGGTTCAAAGATTGAACTCCTCATGTTTGCATGGCAAGCACTTTACTGGCTGAGCCATCTCCCCAGCTGTGGTGTTTTGAATCAGAACGGCCTCTCCAGGCTCATACATTTGAACACTTAGTCTCCAGCTGGTAGAACTGTTTGGGAAGGACTGGGAGGAGTGGCCTTGTTGGAGTGTCACTGGGGATGGGGGTTGTTTCAAAAGGCTCTTGCAATCCCCATTTCTCTCTGTCTCATAGTTTTGGATCAAGATGTGTGCTCTTGGATAGGCCTTCACTCATCATCGTGGGCTCTAATGCTCTGGAACCAGAAGCCAAATTAAACCCTGTCTTTTCTAAGTTGCCTTAGCCATAGTGCTTTATCATAGCAATGAAGAGGTAACTAACCCTTCCATTCAGAAACCACTTCTTAAATTCCACTTTCTAGAAGCAGCCTGGAGCTCTTGGGCATCATGACACTTCATCCTACTTCAAAGAGCATCCTCCTTGTCACTGTGACTGCTCTCTGACTCTGGCCTTCCTGCCCCCTTTCTAAGGACCCATCTGAGTAATCCAGACTAATTGGCTCATCTCAAAATCCTTAACCCAATCACATCTGAAAAGATCTGTCACATAAGATGACAGCCTCTTCACAGGTTCCAGGGATAAGCTGAGTGTGTCTTTGGGTGGGGGGGTGTCACACCTAAGCTTCACCTAAAAGCATTGTGACATTCCAAAAGATTTTACTTTCAACTAGCATTCTAAATTCTGTGCATACTCAAGTCAGTGCTGTCAATCTTGGTTTTTGAGGGCAACTGGGCACCATTAGCTGTGGTCCTCTGTCCCCTTCCTTCCTGCCTGTTCCACAATGTGGGGCCCAGCTTGGGAGTCCTCGCCCTCATGCCCCACAGTGCAGCACAGAGTTGGCAATTTGTCTTTCCCAGAAGTGTTTTAGCCTGGAGTAGTTGTTCTTCCCAGGAATGACCTAACAGCACTAGGGGTGCCCAGGTAAGAGTTGGGGTGATGTAGGAAAAAAAACAGGCAAACTACGGAAGTCTAGCAACCCCCCAGGGCCCTCCCAGGGGTCTTCTCCTCACAGCTGATATGCTCCTGAATTCAAGGCAAACCTGGCATCCTGTGAGATGTTTGGAAGACTTCTTGCAGTTTATTGACACATGAACAAAACACAGAAGCAAAGCAGATGCGGGACCATCCGAACACCATGCCTTTACCCCGCGGGGCATCAGGACAATGCTGGGACCTGAACAGCCACAGGTAATGACCTTTGAGACCCAGTAGCACAAAGCGGTCCAGGAAGGAGGGGATTTGCAGGGTGGCAAGTGGACAGGAACTCTGGCCCTGGATTTAGGGAGGACACTTTGGTTTGGAGAAAGGCTCTGGCAGACACTCTGGGCTGCTGGGGCTGCACACTCACAAGGCTGCATTCACCTACAGACAATCTCCATCGACACAGGATGCACAGCTCCAGGCAGCACTGAGACAAGAATTAGCCGAACCACAAATGCACATGCAAACCCTTGTACAGACTCCCTTGTCATACCATTGGAGAAAAGGCACAGAACTCCAGGCTGGAAGTACCACCTACACCCCAGAGCTGCTTCCAGGAGTGGGGTGTCCACCAACATCTGGGATGGGTACCTGGGCCCTTGCTGAGGAGCTCAACCTTCACACATCTGCAAACCTTGCTTGAGGGTGAGCATGTGACACCCAGAGGCACAGGCCTGGACCTGCTCTTCTAGATACCAGAATTTTGGGACACCCTCTGAGGCTAGAGGAGTCTAGAGCCAACTCCTCAGTTTCTGAGCATAGCCTCATAGACCGCAATGGGCAACCCTGAGCCCTCAGCCCTCAAACCCAGCCTCTTTGCTTAGGCCTCTTGACACAGTCCTGAATGTTGATTAAGTTCCTTTTCCCTTTTTTGTGTTTTTCCTATTGTTAAGAGAGCCAAGAAAGAAGCAGGCCACCAAATCTTAACCCTAAACCAGCACTGGGCTCAGCTTTGATTGCTGTATATCAGGAAAGTTTCAGCCCCTCCACCAAGAAACCCTGTCTAGAGTCACAGGTGTACCAGATCTCCAGTTACTGGGTCTGTGGCTTCCCTCCTGACCTCAAGCCATGTAAAATTAAGTTCCAGAAGCCCTGAGCAATGGCAATTTCCCATGTGCATGCGAAGGGATCCAGAGAGGGAGCCAGGATGGCCAGTGGCACCTATTCTTGACCCTTGTGGATGCTGTTCACCATTACACACATACACACACACACACACACACACACACACACGCATGCACGCACGCACGCACGCACGCACAGACACACACACAGAGCACAAACAAGGTCTCCCACCTCTAACCTCTCTCCCCTTAGTCACCTAGGCCAGATGGAAGGAGAACATGAAAGTGATAAGGGTGACCCAGCCAGCCCTGGCACCCAGGCCTCAGGACCACTGGCAAGCACAGTCCGTAGGCTCTTGTACTGTGTAGGGCACCCAGGTGGCATTGGTGGCACAGAAGAGCTGCACAGAACGGCGCTGCAGTCCCACCTCACGGCAGCACTTGCAGAAGCGGGCGTAGGTGTTGATGTTGTGGTTGTAGATGCTGGCAGAAGGGCACCTCCCGTCACAAGACACCAGGTTCACCTGGGGACAAGCATGTCAGCGAGGGAGCCTGGGGGATGGTGGCCTCTCCATCCCTTCCACCCCGTTGCAATGCCCATCTCTTCACTCACAGGGGTGTTACTCCTGCAATCATTCTTGCGGATGGTCATGCGGATGGTCACCTTCTTGCAGGAGCGCCCATCCTCCTTACCTGGTAGGGTGCAGGGTGGGGAGAACAGTTATGCCCCAGACTGGCATCAGGATGGGCCAGCCTGGGGTAATTAATGTCCTGCAAGAGTATTCCTTTCCCAGGTTGGTGCTCACACTCTAGTGCCCCTTTCCAACAAGGGGAACCCCTTAGAAGGAAGTGGTGCCAAGGAAAGCAGCAAGTGAGACAGAGGAGAATACATGGGGTGGCTAGATAGAGCCTCAGGGCTCTGCACTATAAGAAGACCTGAGACAAGGGCAATGCGGGCTCACCCTATACAAAAAAAGCCCCAATACTTATCTATCTATTATCTCCATTAGAGACTCTGGGTAGATCTTCACACCCTCTCTGAGCTTCAGTGTTTCTGCTCTAAGAGGCCAGCTAGCAGTAAGATTCTTCCATGAACAGAAACCTCAAGACCAAACAGGATGCTTCTCTGCACAGCAAGATCCACGGGGAGTCCATAGCTCTCAAGCAGGGGAAACTGACAGAGTAGAGTTTGTTCTGCCTGGATCACATCTCTCCCAGTCAGACAGCCACTCACGAGACTCTTATGCCTCACCTCCCTGAGCAGTTTTCTTCAGTACCTCCCACAACCACAACTGAGACCTTCGTAGATCCCCTCTTCTGGAAATTGCAGTTCCCTTCTCAGCCCTCACCAATCTCTCCATGGCTTATTCTGTCCCAGGCACAATCTCCCTGGCTAGAGGCACATCTGTA
Source organism: Lophiomys imhausi (assembly GCA_907164525.1). NCBI lineage: Eukaryota > Metazoa > Chordata > Mammalia > Rodentia > Muridae > Lophiomys > Lophiomys imhausi. Next base: position 671,128 of record CAJQZJ010033481.1, on the reverse strand, counting down.
ATTGTGTTATAGAGTCCTCACTTGTAAACTTTGGGGCCCTCCTCACTGCGGTGTGACTTCTGTTCCCAATCCAAATGTTCTTTCACACTTCAGGTGACCTGAGAGGGTGTGAAGATGTACCCAGGGCCTCCAACAGGGATGATAAGTGTTGGGGCTTTGGTATGGGGAAGAGTGTGGTTGTGGACTCTGGTGTGCCGAACCCCACCAGATTCTTCGTGACTTGGATCTTGCAGAACCCAAAGCCTCCAACCTATAATCTTCTATACCTGTTCTTCCACCCCTCCCCCAAAGTGATCGCCACAAAGGCCTTCTTTATGCCATGCCCACAGCTCCCAGGCTGGTGGCTTGCCCACCGTGGCACTCATTAGATAACGGCAAGAAGCATGGACTTGTCCTGCAAGCCCACTGAACCCCCAAGAAACCAACTGAATAGAATCCTCTTAACTTCTGAGAATGGAGGGCTGTCCTGACCACGGCCCTGTGGGCCCTGGAATGAGGAAAGCTGAGTGTCCAGTAGGGGAAGGAAGGGTGGCCTTGGACATGGGTGGGTACCAGGTAAGTGGGACCTGCTGAAACCCAGGAGATGTGGCTCGATACCCAGCATGCATGTGGGCTAAATGGCCTTCACCAGAGGCAGGGAGTCTCCCTTCGCATCATCTTCAGAGCTTAGGGACACTTGGAAATAGTCGTGTGTTTGCCTGCTTCCTGTCTTATGTGCTTCTGAGATAAGTACCTGGCAGCAGTGAACACTAATCCATGGAGGGGTGGTAGGTCTAATGGAGACCATGAGAAGCAAACCTCCTAGGGAACTGAGGACAGGGGGGCAAAGGCCTCAGGTCATGTGGGAGAACACAGGACATGCAGGGAGCATGAGGTTTTGGATCCTGGATCGGCCAATTAAGATCTGGAGCTGAGCTTCCCTGTAGAAAGTGATGTAGACATAAGTGGGCTGAAAGTCCATGGCCCTTTGGACACAGAGTCTGAGCATCCTAGAAGGGTAGGCATATGAGCAAAGGTCACCAGGCTGATTGGTCCATCCAAGTACATGAGGTTAAGATGCTGGTTCCTGGTATTCAGGGTTCCAGAAGCAAAGTGTGAGACAGAGGTTTCTCTCTGACAGCCAGAGGTCTGGAAGCCTAAGTCTCCCCAAAGAGGCTTTGAGGGGGAAAATGTGGGTTCGAGTCTTCATCAGGGACAGAAGGAGGCAGGATGGCTGGGGAATGAATGACTTCCGGTCTTTCTCTATAGCAAGAAGCAGAGGCCTTGTATTGGGACAAACTTATGAACATGCAGCCTCTGGTTGCCTGATTGCTTGAGCCAGTGCCATGACCTTCAGCTATACAGTGGGACATTCCTTCGTCTACTCACCCTGAGAGCTACCATCATAGATACCAGGCTGGTAATGTGGTCCCTTAGCCACCCGTGTGCATCCCCACCCTCCTGCACACCGAACCCTGGTCTGCACCATGCTCACTCACACGTCCTGCAGCATCCTTCCAGGGAGGGTACCACAGAGCCTCCGACCTAGAGGGAGAAAAGGAGTGGGTGGGGAATCTGTGGTCCAGGCCAGGAGCCACGATCCCATGGACAGTCAAAAAGAGTCTCAGAGAGCTGGTCATGGCATTGCACACCTATAATCAATCCCAGAAGGATATCTACAAGTTCTAGGCCAGCCTGGTCTATATAGTGAGCTCCAGGCAAGCCAGGAATACAAAATAAAATCCTACCTCAAAAACCAACTAAAACAAAATAAATAATACATAAAGAATCTAAGTGATATTCTTCCCATGGTGCCTCAAAGCAAGAGCTCTGTAGGAGAGACTGACAGACCCAGGGCTTCCTGCATGCTAAGCCAGCACTGTATCTAATGAGCCACAGTCCCGTGTGTCTATTATCTAAAGAGGCAGAAATTTTCAAATGTCTTTTATTGATCTTAGGAACCTTATCTGCTCAACTGTAACCCTTAATCCTTCAGGAATTCCCTTCTTTGAGTTGTGTCCACACGGACAGCCTTCTACAGCAGGCTGGACAACTACCATCCTAAACTATACATGTATGTATAAGCCTGATACACGTATGTGCAAGAATGTGCCTATCTGCAGGTGTGTGTGTGTGTGGTCTATGTACTGGCATGCTGAATGTACTGATGTCCCTATGAAGTATGAGTGATCAGTGACTTGAGATGGATTCTGGAACCCATGGCATTGTGATTGCATGCCTTGGTATATGGTAATATGTTTGCAGATATGGGGTGTGATTGAGAAAAATGTACAGGATGCGGACCCAAATTCCTCCCACCAGCTATACAGTGATGCTTTGGCTTGAAGCCAGCTGCAGGGGAAGGAGACACTGACCTTGACACACTCGGTTTCATTGAGCGGAGGGCAGCTGATGGGAGAGCGGACAAGTACGGCACCCAGAGGAGTACTGCCGCAGTGATGGCGGGCACAATCTGCAATCCAGGATGCGCCAGGCTAGAGAACATGTGGGCGGGCAGTGAGGACTTCTGGCCAAATGGACAGCATGGCCTGAAGACATGCACAGACCAGGGCCAGGCACTGTTAGCGCTCCATAATGCAGTCCTAGTCTGGGGCCCAGGTTGAACCCTTGTCCCAGTATTAGGGTCTTAGGGTCTTAGTGGATCTGTCCCAGGTGGGATAGGGGCTGCTTACCAAGAACAGGGAAGTGGTGCCATTCGGGAAGGTGAAGAGGCAGGACACATTCCTGCAGGAGCCGCAGCAGGCCGCCAGGTCCCGTGGGTGGTCATACTCTTGGTTCTGAAGGCCAGGGCAGAGAAGGTGACACCAGACTCATGCCCACATCCATCCGCCAGGTGACTGATATCTGCTTGTCTCTGATAGAGCCCAGGGCTCAAGGAGAGCACCTACAGGTGCTCAGAAAGGAGACCCACAGTAGATTCCCTCTACTTGCAATCAGGCAGGCAGGTCTTGCCCATCTTTGCCTGAGGCCCATTACCACCAGCGCCTGGAGCCAGCCCTAGGGAACAAGGAACCCCCACCCTTGCAGAGGCAACAGGGTAGACACGGATGGTGGCAGTGTAGGTTCCAGACAGAGCTCAGTTTGAATCTCAGTCCCTGCTTTGCCTTTGATAAACAACTCATCCTGCCTAAGGCTCACTTTTCTTACTTGAAAGATGGGTCTAATTCTGACCCCTTTATCCAAGTAGTATTTATTTAGACCTTGGTAGAAGCCACCAACTTTAACTTCGTCCCTTTGCTCTTGCTGCTCCTGCCCCAGCCTCCCCTAGCCGGGCTCCTTTCCTGTGGCTCTGCCGCCTGCTCGCTAGTCTTGATTTATGGAGCAGGCAGCGACCTGCTGAGGATCTGTCAGCCCAGCCCTCCTGACCACACGTGCTCCACGTTGTCCCTACCGCCTCACAGTGCATGTCACACAGGACAGAGGTGATGTTGATCTGGTAGAAGTCGGTGAGAGGGTCCAGCACATCTGTACATCGGGCTGTATGGCACACGCCATCCACTGAGAGCTCCACCACCGTCTGGCCTGGCTGCATCACCCCCAGCTCACGGCTCAGGCATACGGGGGCCTTCACTGGATGGGGAGAGGGGAGGAACTGTCCTGGAGAGCCCAGTCACCCACCCTGGCCCCTTCCAGCTGGCCCACCTGAGACTCACCACCCTAGCTCTCCCATATCCGTCCTATCCCACTCACCACACTCGTACTTGGCACAACCACACACGTTCTCCGCACTGTGCATGAACGCCTCATCCAGCTGGGACTTTTCCCACTGCGGGTGACAGAGGAAGTCAGTGTCCAGAGTGGGCAGGCCAATCCCCACCCTCAGAAACAGCCTGCCACTCGGCCTGTGTGCAGTGAGCAGGAAGAAGATGGCAAGCCTGGCGTCCCTCAGCATCCAGAAGCTCAGTCACTCCCCCACTGACCAGTCTTCTGCCCTCAGCAAGGAACCATATTGCTACCACAGAGACCCACTTGGCTCACACCTTACCCATATCTTCCTTCCTTTACCAGTATCAGGGGAGAAAAACGGAGAAAGAGAGGGTAACATGACGTGTGCTGGGACAAGGCAGGAGTTACATGGTCCAGAGACAGCCTAGCAACATGTTACATACATTGCATCTGACGGCCGTGCAGCCTGGAGGGTCAGGGCTCATGAGACTCTAATCCTGGTTCGGTGATTTGCCAGCTCCATGACCTTAATTTATGCTCCCTTGTTTACATAACTGAGACCATTACAGAACAAATCCCTTGGAGTTGTCATAACAATTAGTAAGATAATTTGTTTAAAAGACCTGGGAAAGTTCAGGCCTAAGGTAAGGTCTCAGCAGCTGTCACTGTGATATCAGCAGCATCACCATTATCACCTCTACCACCATTTAAGCCGCCATCATAACCACCTTCGTCGCCTTCACTATCCCAACCATCCATCCTCCGACCAGCTCCGACCAGCTCCACCATCTCCATCACCCACCAATCACGGCCCTCGTGACCATCTTCCCTAGCATCTCCATGGCCTGTGCTTATCCCTCAGCACAGTGAAGCTGACTCTCTGAAGAGAGGACATACGTGTGGTATGTCTTCATGGTGCCCAGAGCAAGCACTAGGCTAAAAAAAAAAAAAAAAAAAAGACTCCAGGAAGGGGAAAGAGAAGAGAGGAAAGGACAAGAGGAGCGGATCAATGAGCGGGGGGGGGGGGGGGCAGGGTCTCCCTACCAGATGGCACCTGGGCACAGGAATTGTGTCGCAGTCACACTCTGAAAAACAGAAGAGGCCAGAACCTATCTCACCAGGGATGTTCAGACACTCCACTGCAGGCCAGTTCCTCCTGTGGCACAACTCTAAGTCCAGCCCACCCCAGGGAGATGGGCAGAGAAATATCAGCCTCTTCTCACCCCCACATGCAGGGGATGGACCTCTCCTGCCTCGGTGAGTGGACCTGAATGTGACACCCCTAACTGGGTGTGGAGGGGAGGGAAGCAGGCTGACAGACACACATAAATTTCCCTATTCCCCCCCCCCCCCAGAAGTAGGGCCTCTCCAGGAACAAACACCAGGATGATACAACCTCCTCATGCTTGCATTCCTCACACATATATTCCTGCAGCTGAGCTCCACAGCTCAGCCTTGACTGCGGGCAGGGTCCAGCTATGCAGAGCGGTCTGGAAGCAGCAGGGACTAAAGTAAGGGGCACGCCAGTTTCAGCTTTGAGGACTAAGGGCCACAGGCCAGAGCATGCAGGAAAGTCCCTTCTGGGTCACTGGCTCATACAACAAAGGGGGTCTAAATGCTCCCTGGATGGATGGCTTGCACTGTGCCCAAAGACAATGCAAGGAATGGCACTGAGTGTGATTCTGCCCTCACTTGGCGCATATTCTAGTGAGGTCTGGAAAAGGCACCCAAAACGGAGAAGAGGGGTGGTCTCCCGGCTTCTTAAAGTAAACTTTCAAAGAGTTGTGTAAATCTCACCATGTTCAGTGCTGGTCACTCATTCTGCTGTTGGCCTTTCAAGAAGACCTGAGTACCCAGACTACACGTACTATCGGGTGAGTTCAGGAATGACACTTTGAATGAGAAACTATTTGTGATCCTGGGGAGGAGACTGTCTGGCTGCTTCATGTTCATGTTCTTCCTTCCACCCATACCTGACTGAAACTTACCACAGGACTTGTAGGGGCAGCAGCGGTCTGGGCTCCACACCTCCACCAGGGACGTGCCCATGCCACACTGTACCTGTGGGCAGCGGAAGCCCTCACACACTGGGATGCATGCGGCCGGAGCGGGGGAGACAGGTGACAAATTAGTGTCAGACACCTCAGAATGCTCAGGATCAGGCACCAGCTACCTCTCAGCTCCAGTTCACACACCTGCAGTGTACCCAGACACCCCCAGGGCAAGAGTCGCTCATAGGGCCACCATCCCTCCACACATGGCCCTCACTGAGCCCTGGCTGGACTCACCACACTGATACAGGGGGCAGCAGAGCTCCGTGGTGTTCTTGTGGACAGTGAGTACCTCTCCTTCCTGACACTCAGGCATGGGATCTGGACACTCACCACACCCTGTGGGGACAGATGGGTCACCACTGTCACGGCAGGGCCCCTAGCCAGCCCAAAGCAGCATTTGGGGATCTCAGGTATCCTGGCATCAGAACCTACATGTCCTTCCCATGTCTACCCACGGTACGGCCCTGAAAACACATCTGTTTCTTGCGCTCGGCAGCCTAAGGGTAGCACAGGATCCATTTTTTCTTTTTCCCACATTGCCTCCTGGATGGTGACTTCATCCTTCTCCCTCTACCCCTCTCGCACAAAGACCCCAGCCGTTCCTCTCAGCCACCCACAGAAATAGAAAGGAGGAAGGGGCTGGTGCGAAGCCCACAGCCACCCACCGCAAAAGTAGGAGGGACAACAGGAGTCCCTGAGGCGGCCCTCGATCAAGACCTGGTCCTGGCGACAGGTAGGGACCTGCTCAGCCTCACACATACCGGGGTCACACTCTGAGGAGAGAACAGAACGTAAGCTCTGACAGCAGGTTCTGCCTGGCCACATCTCCATCCAGGACTCAGAGCCCAGAGCTCAGCTGCAGTTTCTCAGGCCCACCCCACCCTCCTGTCCCAACCTCTTACCACAGCTGTAGCCAGGACAACAGGAGTCCTCCCGGAAGTGAGTGATGAGTCTGTGGCCTGGGCGGCAGGTGGGAGCAAGACCCTCACACAGAGTCTGGTTACACACTAGGCAGCAGGCCACAAAACCTGTCACTTGGAGGCCAGTGTCTTCACTGCCCAACCGTACCACTGGATGCCCGGACACTTGGGCTCCTTACACTCCCTGCCCCGCCCCTGAGGCTCCCACAAGGCAGAGGCAGAACGTTCATCTTGGTGTTCTGTGTGCCAGTGTTAACATCCTCACACAACTGTGATAGTGATTTATAGAGTCCACAGGGGGAAGAGCTGACCGGGATGCTGACCCTAGGCCTCTGCCCACTCCACGCCAGGCCTCTACTCCTACCCCCCAAAGCCTGGTTCTCTACCTCCCCTGGTGAACACCCCAAAAGATACTTTAATTTTCCAGGCCTTATCCCAGTTGTCATGGTCATACAACAGGCACAACTGGAGCCTGTTGCTAGTTTACAGTTGAAGGCCAGGGGAGTCGAGAGTAGAACCCACCGCAGACACTCCCGAGGCAGCAGGGGTCCTCTGTGGGCTGTAACAGGATCACTTCTCCGAAGCGTGGGCAACTCTCAGGTCGGGGACCAGGGCAGTCCAGGTCCACGGGTATGATGGTGTCTGGGGCCTGGCACTGCTGCTGGCAGCAGCCACTGAGGGAACTGTTCCAGGTTTCCCCCAGGGCACGTGGCACCCCTGTACTATCAGTGCAGGCTACGGAGGGGAAGGGGCTGCTGAGGCACAAAGCTCTAAGCTAGAAACCCCTACCTAAATTTGAACCACCCCAAGGCAGACCTGGAAGTAAAAAGTGGTCAAGAAGCAGAGGGGGTCCTAGAGTGAGACTGGGCGTGGGGAACCCACCTGTGGAGGGCCAGGACCTACCACACTTGTCCTCAGGGATGCAGAGCGCAGAGTGGCGCCGGTGCAGAATGGTACCCTCAGAGCACACGCAGCCCTCACCCAGCACTTGGCACTGCTCTGGGTCCAGTGGGCCCAGTATCCCATCCTGGCATGTTTCAGGGGGTTCACAAGCCGCCACACAGGCCTGGTAGGTAGAGTCACTGGAGCACAAGAAGGCTGTAGGGGTGATATGGACATCAGGCCTACTCTAGATCCCAGGCAGGGGTCTCATTGAGGGCAGCTAGAGTAGCCAGGGAGGAGGAGGAGCACAGAGTATCCACCTAGCCCCAGCGGTGTACCTAAGTCTGGGCCTTAGCAGTGGACCTCCTTCCTCTAGATCGGAGTCATCAAAGGACCACTTCCTAGCCCAAATGCTGCTTATTGTCTGCTCTTCAAATACAGTTTTATCAGAACACAGATGACCCCATTCATTTGTATAAGTGTTGGTGGTGGTACTTTGGGCATTTTTGTTGTTGAGTCAGTTCATCTTCGTGCTCAACCTTCCAAGTTCTAGGATTACAGGGTCAGCTGTCATACCCTTTCAATTATTTACGGTCTTTGCTGTCTCTGCACTGCAAAGTTAGAAAAGAACCCTTGACACCAAGACCATATGGGTCATGCAGACACCGTGTTCACTATCTGGCCCTTTAAAAAACGTTGCTAACTCCTGGCTCTAGATCAGTGTTTTACAGAGGTCTTGACCAGAGATAGTGGACCTGGGTTATGTCCCAGTACACACAAGCCTGCTGGGCAGTCCCTTGGATATCTTGGAAATCCCTTTGCTGGGACCCAGTCTCATACCAAGTGAACCTCTGATGGGGCCCAGCCCTTTTCCAAGTTCCCTGTGTGACCAGCTGGTTTGAAAATTGCTACTAAGTTAAAAGGAAAAGAATCTCACTACACATGATACTTATTATATTTTGTTGCAAGTTTTTTTAGATGCTGGTGTTGCCCTCCTCAAACTGGCTTCATATCCTTTATGTCAGGATCTACACTCTGACAATACTACTTTGTATACTTTGAGTCTTTTCCTTATCATCTGCCATGTAGCCTTCTCAGGCTGTAAGATGTGGCCTTCTCAGGAGCAGTTCCCACCCTTTCTGGAAATCCAAAAGCTCTACCTACCTGACCTGACTCTAACAATATAAAGGTGAGAAAGAGGCAGGTCCCATTTCTGTCTTCAAGGAGGGAGACAGAGAACCAAAGATGAGAACAGATAAGCAAAGGAAACTATCAGCCGGTAATCATGCATCAGGTGGGTGTGGAGAAATGGACACCCACTACTTCCTATTGACTCAAGGCAGTTTAGGAGAAAGCAAACATTACTGTGCCCATTGTATAAGGGAACGACTCCCCTCATCTGAGGAGGAGAGGATGAAGATGAGGAAGAGGGAGGTACCAGGATGAGAGAAAGGAGGGGACTTTGATCGAGATGTAACTTGAAAAAAATAAATTAATAAAAAAAATTAAAAATATTACTTATTGTTCATTAATATAAATATAGTAAAAGGATTTGCTCATTAGGTAATATCAACTAGGCTGTATGTTACATAAAATTTAAATACAAATGTAAAATATTTATAAGCCCATTAATATAATCAGTGAGTGAAGAAATGAGTAAGCTTGGGAAGGCATTGACTTCAGGTGGTTCGGGGAGCCCCTTCATGACAATGGAATGAGATTAAGAGAACTACAGGAGAGGGTGTCCTGACCCCGACTCACGGCAGTAGTCGGAGCCCCGCCACTCAATGCACACGTGGAACTTGTGACACATCGCCACGTACACGGTGAGCGCCACACAGGGCTGCTGCACATACTTGGTGTCCCGGATCCACAGCTCACAGAACGACTCTGGGGAGAGCTGGACATGCGCATTAGGCAGGGCCGTTCATCCCAAGGCCCAGCTCTGCCTCCCCCCGTCCAGATCATGGCATCGCTGCAGCCCAGGGAGTCTCCCATGCTGCACCCCGAGGGCACCTACAAAGCTGTGGCAGGCACTGAAGGTGCGGTTGGACACCATGCGAAGACAGGAGGAACAGTCAGCGGTGGCACAACTGTCTGGGCGGAAGCGGGTCTGACCCTCAGAGGTCAAGGAGCTGGGCACCTGCCAGCTGTCCAGGAAGGGAGCCGGATCCTCTGCATCACCCAGCACAGACCCGTCCTTCAGGGTGAGGTCATTGGCTGCATCTCCATCACAGATACCTAAAAGGGGAATAATGGTCCCAATAGGCAAAAACCCCAGAAAACCCCAGAGCCTCAGCTCTCGGTCTGAGCCGTCATCAGATGCTTCTGAAAGGTGTCACTGCTTTCTGCAGTGTGACAGATAAGGAAAGTGAGGCACAGGGAGCCAGGGCACCTGCCATGTAGGAAAGTGTACACCAATATATTTAGGAATAAAGGACACAGTGTTTTGACCTTACTTGAAAGGTTTGACTTACTTACATGCATACATATATATACACATATGTATAAACTACATATATGTATTTTTATATGTGTGTATATTAGAGAGGGGGAGAAGCAAAATGTGAACAATAGTTGCATCTGCGTAAAAGGTAGAAGCTGTCATTTATTTTCCTTTTTCGGTTTCTATGTCTGACATATCAGAATGGAAAGTCCCCTAAGAGCCTGCTCCAATGGAGACTGAGAGCTAACTCTCACAGCTCTTTCCTTTTCTTTCTGGAATCAGTCATTCACTTTTCCCCAGAATCTCTTGCAGTTGGATGTGACTGTGTGGCTGAGGCCCAGTCAATGGTGTGTGAGCTAAGGTGAAGGGACCACCTGCTGCATGTATGTTCAGTCTCCCTTCCGTGGCGCTGGAAGCTCATGCTGGACATTCAAGAGCTATAAGAAGGAAGGAGTCTGGGGGCATGAACCATCACTAGTCAGTCGGGAAACCATGCTCTCAGGAAATATGCTTCTGGCATGTTTGGTACTGAGATGAGGGCAAGGACCTCTTATCTGCTGCCAAGGAATCATGCAGCTGCACTTCCCACACCATCCCTCACCTCCAGATGTGCTCTCGGGCTCCAGTTTTCTTGCCTGTGGTTTCGGTTTCGTTTGGGTGACTTTCCTGTCCTACAGTACGTTTTGGATGTCCTTCATCCCAGGGTGCCTCCCACCTACCCATCCATGAGCTTCCCAGTCCTGTGCAACAGCTACCAGCTTGCAGGAATGATGCACAAACAGTTTTAGCTGAGTGCCCAGGGACCTTCTTTTCCAGGTCTTACTAATCTCAGTCCTCTGTTGGTTGCCTAGCAGGGCGTCCCCCCCCCCCACCCACTGTGTATGTAGCAAGGGTTAGTTCAGATAAAACAGACATGTGGATCATCTGAGTTCTGTTCCAAGCACCACTTTTGCGAACATAAAGCATTGCTTGAGACAAAGCTCTGTGATTTCATTAATTTTCTTGGTAGTGACATTTTGGGTCTGGGTTTTGAACTACAAAGGGGTATCCCAAAGGTATCTCGGGGAGAACATGGCCTACCTGGATCCTACTATCTTTGCCAGAGATAAACAGAGTATGGCAGAAAAGAAGAGAAAGATGTGGTTGGTGGTGATGGTAGTGGTGGTGGAGGCAATGGTGGTGGTATATAAAATGTCTTATCAGTAAGAATGGAGGCTCCATAGAACAGAACCTTGTCTGGTTTGCTTCCCAGGGGCTGGTACTTAAAGTATGGAGAGAGAGACAGAGAGAGAGAGAGAGAGAGAGAGAGAGAGAGAGAGAGAGAGAGAGAGGAAAGAGAAAAAGAGAGGGCCTATGTCAACCACCATCACAGCCACAGCAGCCTTCCATGAAGTGTCTCTGCATGGACCATCAGCCTGAGCCCTGGCTCCTCCTGCACCTGTGCTCCTAGTTAACATGCAGCTTCCAGAGCGTGCTGTCTGCAGCCACGCTGTGGCGAGGAGCCCTAGCTGTGCATGTCAGAGCAACTCTGCCATGTGCCGTCAGACAGCCACTTGACCTCTGAGTCCCTGCTTGTTCAGTGCAGATACTAAGGGCCACTTCCCAGGATTGTTATGTGGGTGACCTGGAGAAAATGATCTCAAAGACTGGAAGTGTCTGGCAAAGGGCCCCAGCACATGCAGACAGGCAGGATTATCTGGCATTAAGAAGCCATCAGGGATGCTGACAGACAAACCTGGCTGAAGTGACAACTGGCAAGGAAATGCTGCACTATTCCCTGCTGACAACCTCGGCCTCAGACACAGACATTAGGCCTCCCTGAACTAGCAGTTCTGTTGGTCCCATCTCTGGCCTGATACCCTGTCCCAACATATCCTGATCCAAGGAGCCTTCCCTGGGACCAGACCAGGGGAGCACTCCCCTCCCACAGCTGGGTCCCACCTCACCACACAGGCCACGGCCCTGGGCCTTGCTGGCTTTGCTGGATTCCAGGATCATGAGTCCTGAGCTGTGGAGCCATTGGATCTGGATGTGTGAGGGTGTCCGGATGATATACATGTGTCCTGTATCCTCAATTCGGAACCCATATCGACTCATGGGTGGCCACACAACCTGAGAGTCCACAGTCACCTGGAGGGGTAAGGAGCTCAGCGTGAGCATGTCTCCCACACACCTACCCACTCGCATATCCATTTATCCGTCCATCCATTCACCTATCCATCCACCCACTTATCTGTCCATGCATCCAACCTCCCCCACATCTACACACCTACCTACCGACCCACTCATCTATCTTTTCATTATCACTCTGCCCATCAGTCAACTAAAAAGCACTCACTAAGCAACTCCTATGTGCCTAGACTATTCGGGGCACATGCAACTGAGGCATAGTCCAACAGAACATGGGAGAATTGTGAAAATATTTTTATGACCAAATATTACCTATAAAGCCAATTACTATTCCATTACCAAATTGGCTAAGAATATGCTCCCCCCATATCCTATAGACTAGTTTCCCTCATGACACACAAACACAAAAACCCTCAATAAAATACTTGCAAATGAATTCACTCATACAATAAACATATCATATACTGGGATCAAATTGGTTTCATTTCAGAGATGTAAAGATGATTCAATATATACAAGTTAATAAATGAAACACAGTACATATAGAGACTCATGGGTAGAAATCACATGGTCATCTCAATGGATGCAGAAAAGGCCTTGGACAAAATTCAATGTCTTCTAATGATAAAGGCCCAGAAGAAACCAAGAACAGAAAGACCATACCTCAACATAATGAAGACTAGATGACAAGCCTGCAGACAACATTATACTAAATGGGAAAAAAATATAAGTATTCTCTCTGAAATCAGGAACAGACAAGGGTGACCACTCCCTCCACGCTTATCAATACAGTGAAGTTATATTCAGAGCAATAGGGGTAGAAAATGAAACAAAGGCAATAAAAATAAGAGAGGAAGCACAAATTACATTATCCCTCCTTGAAGACAATATAATCCTATATTTAAAATACTCTAAAGACGTCATCAGAAAGTTCTGACACCTGATGCCTTTGGTCAAATAGCAGGAAAGCAATCCCATTCTCAAGAACTTAAAAAAAAAAAACAGAAACAAATTTAACCAAGAAGGTGAATATATCTAAAATGAAACATTTAAGCACCAAAGAGAGAAACTGAAGATAGAATATGGAAATATTTATGCTCATAGATTTGTGGGATTACTATTGTGAGATGGTTGCATTACCAAGAACAATACACAGATTCAATACAATTCTTATCAAAATTCTGTCATTACAGAAATAGAAAAAAATCCTAGAACTCATATGGAAGCACAAAGGTCTCGTATAGCCAAAACAATCCTGAGAATAAAGAGCAACGCTAGAGGTACCACAACACACAACTACGAGGCATATTCAGAGTCATAGTGAAAGACAAAACAAAACACCTGCCACAGCACCGACTCAGAAATAGACATGTAATTAATGGAATACAATAGAGGACGCAGAAGTCAGCACACAACTATAGCACCTTATTTTTCACAGAGGCTTAAAACATACATTGACGGAATATATAGCCTCTTCAGCAGATGGGGCTAAGAAAACTGGAGATCCACATGTGGAAGATGAAAACCAGAGCTCGGTCTCTCCCTACACAAAACTTAATTCAAAATGGACCAAAAGCTTCATTGAGGGATGTGAAAATTTTGAAACTGTTAGAGGAAAACGTAGGGAGATTACTTTCTGGCATGGGCAAGGACTTTCTGAAAAGGACTCCAATGACCCTAGAAATAACAGCAAATTTGATAAGTTAGGTTTCACCACATTAAAGAGATCCTGTACAGTGAGGAAAACAATTGCCAGAATGAAGATGCAGCTTGCCCAATGGGATTGACTCTTGCCATTCATCTAAGAGGGGGATCAATATAGTGACTATATAAAGAACTCAAAAATTGAACGCAAAACACTAAATCATCCAGTCAACAAATGGGAAAATGAATTGAACAGGGAATTCTCCAGGGGAGTAAAAATGGCCAGTAAATATATGGAAAAAATGGCCAAACATGTTTAGTCATCGAAAATGAAAATAAAAATAAGATTGAGGGTTCATCTCACCACAGTTCAGAAAAAAAAAAAAAACAATCAGCAAAGCGGGCATGGATGCAGTGAGGGCTGGCGAAGGGTGCTTATCCACCACTGGCTAGAATGTGCATCAGGTAGTGACTATGGAAACCAGCACAGAGTTCCTAAAAGTCCTACGTTTAATGGCCATATGGATCCGGCTATGCCTGCAGGAACTAAGACATCATAACAAAAAAGATGCTTGGACATTCATGTTTATTGCAGTCACTCACAACAGCCCAGGGGCGGAATCATCATAGATGTCCAACAATGGACAGATGGAGAAAGTCAACTGTGTGTGTGTGTGTGTGTGTGTGTGTGTGTGTGTGTGTGTGTGTGAGAGAGAGAGAGAGAGAGAGTGCACTTGTGCATGTGTAATGGAGTTTTATCCAGCCATTAAAAAAGAATCATTTGCAGGAAAATGGTTGGAACTATATCATCACGTTAAATGAATAAGCAAGACTTTCTCTTATATGTGGTGTATATATGCATGTAATATATACACCCCATATATTACATATTGACATGAACTCAGAAGGGGACTGTTTGGAAGGAAAAATTGTCCAATGAAAGGCAAGAGAAGATAGCAGCAAAACAAATGATCAAAGCCCATGATAGTCATGTGCGAAAATGTCATAATGAAAGCCACTATTTTGTACAAGTGAATGTATGCTAATAGGAAGGAATAATTTATAGAAATATAGCTAATATGATAAATTTGTGTGTATAAATTATGCCTTTTATTGAAAAGTTCTTTTTTAAAAAACCCAAGGAATGGGATTTGGGAACTGTGATGGTTTGAATGAAAAATGTCCCCCACAGTCCTTATTTGAACACTTGATCCTTATTTCTTGGTGTTATTGGACAGGCTACAGAACTTTTAGGCAGCACAGCCTTACTGGAGGAAGAACATCACTGGGGCAGGCCTTGAGGGTTTACAGCTTTGCCCCGCTTCTTGTTCATGTACTCTGCTTCCTGTGTGTGGTTGAGATGTGATCTCTCAGCTTCCTGCTCTGGCTGCCTGCTCCCAGACCTTCACCACCCTCCCGGGAACCATAAGCCAACACGAATTCTTCCTTCTATAGTTGCTTTTGGTCGTGGTGTTTTATCACAGAAACCAGAAAAGCAACTGACCTAGGGACTTTAGTTTTAAGCTTCCACCTTGTGATAAACTCATCTACCAAAGCCTGCTTCAGAGAACCATGGCAGTTAGGGATAGAAGGCAGAGTCAGGCAGGAAAGTGGGTTTTTTTGGAAACAGAAAGAAGGCAATCACTGCTCATGGATGTGAGGAGGAAGCACATCAGTGCCTCCCCCTGCCTGTGCAGGGAAGCCCGCGTGCAGGTGGTCTTTTGGACGCTCCAGCTTCCTTGGCTGAGGTGGCTTTAACCTTGAGTTCATGAAACTTTAGTTGAGGGCATCTCACTTACACAGCCCCCTTCCTGGAAGGGGCTCTAGGAATGTGTTACATGGCTATATGTCCTCATACGCATTTCAAGTGACATTTCAGAGCAATTATTTAAGGTCACACTGTCTTGCCAGCCTCATGTTGCCTGTTACCTTCTTTCCCCGACATTAGAATGGACAAAGCATCCTAAATTAAATAACTTTTAAATATACCTTACTTTGCCTTATTTTATTTTATTTCATTTTTTGAGACAGGGTCTCACTCATTACGTAACCCAGGCTGACTACATAGTGGCAGTGGTCCTCCTGCCTTTGCCTCCTGGTGCTGGGAGTACAGGCCACCATATCTTCCCAGTCTCTGCCCCTAGTTACAAATAAGTCGCGAGGGCCCTCACACTTGGGTACCCTGACCCTTTGTGGCCGGTGTGCTCTGCCACCTTTTTGACAAGCTTACCTTCCTGTTGAAGCGGTCAAGGGAAACATGATGGGCCAGATGAGTCACATTCAGTATCACCAGACAGAATGGGGGCCAGTTCAGGTGTCCCTGTAGAAAGAACAGCCTCGTCAGTCCAGAGCCCTGCTCCAAGGTTCCCACCAACTGTGTGAGTATAGAAAATGTGAGACCATCTGCAGATGGTGCATAGACTCCTACATGACCTCACGCAAACCCAGATGAAGGAAAGTAGGAAGGAAGAGAAAAAGGAAGGAAAGTAGGGAGGAAGGGAGGGAGGAAGGAAGGAAATAAAGGCAGAAAAGGAGGAAAGGAAAAAGAGAGGGGAGGAGGGTGCTTCCTCCATCCACTTGGCTCACAGGGTTATCCTAGAAGGCCAGTCCCTGCAACTGGCACCTGTGACCACAGGCCACCACCTTGGAATGGCTTCCCCAATCCTCTCTACTTAGTGTCAACCCAAAGGAATCTAGAAAGCTGCAGAGACTAGGAATCGTGCAGATCCCAGGAAGGGTCAAGCAATGGTACACTCTGCTCCTCTTGCTCCCTTCAGTCACCTGACCCACTGAGAGGAGACCAGTTACCATTCCAGGGACCTCCTGGGAGGCAGAGAGAGGCACTGTCATGGCCATTCCCAAGATCTACCCTAACTTCTGGCATTCATTGAACTCCATTCTTACCACCCAATCTCCTCTCTCAGCCCAGCTCAGTTCTCAGGTCTTGGCAGGGAGAAAAGCAGGGGGCATTTACCAGGTTGGCACTCTTGCAATCCAGGACGTGCACAGAGATGATTTCATCTGGGTTCTCGCTGAGAATATAGATGGCCTCCTTGAACAGAGCCACATGGCCGCCATCGAAGGTTACAAAGCTCAGGTCTGGGAAGATTGAGCATCGGCCTGGAGGCAGGGGCAAAGAAGAATAAGCAGTTGGCTCCAAGGCCACCAGGAAGATGGTGGGTGACTCAGACATCCCAGGGAGGGTGGAGAGTTCCTGGGATCAGGTGTCTCAGAGAGTCCAGAAATCACAAGGGAAGGAAACCTGTCAGATCAGGAGTCACAGTGTGAAAAGATTCCCCACAGGAGTATGGGAGGGGACACACAGGCCAGGGAAAGAGGTATGTTGGGAGAGAGGAGGGCAGAGAGGTGCTATCCATCACCATAACTCACAGGCACATTCCCAGAGTGGGCAGCAGCGATCCCCGCCCACCCGCACAGCGAGGCCCAGGACCCCACAGCGAGGGCGCACAGCACCCTGAGGACAGTGCTGGGTCTGGTTCACACGTATTAGCTGCCCTTCTAGGCATATGTGCCGGACGCAGTCTTGTTCAGCGATGGGCTGTGGCACAAAGTGGAGTGTCAACATGAGTTTCCCCCTCGGAGCTTACAGTATTCCCTACCTCAAGCCTTCTGGAACAAGCTGGGTTCCAGCAGGGCAGGTGACACTGAGGGAAAGCTAGAGACAGATGTCCTGTGATGGCTAGTCTCAAAACTCAATTTGAATCTACCCAGAGTCACCTGGGAAGACAGTCTCAATGAGGGATTGTCTGGGTCAGGTGGACTGTGGGTGTGTCTGAGCTGGGTTGGTTTAATTGCCTTTAGTTGATTCGGGAAGACCCAGCTTGAACCCAGCAGCAGCTTTCCCTGGTTCCGAGCCCTGGGCCTTGTGAGTGTCGGGAAAGCTAGCTGAGCAGCAAGCATGCATGTGTTTATTCTTTCTCACAGTCCAAAGCACACTCTCACCACATCCTGCAAAAACACACCAAGCCATCCAATCAGGCCCTGGACCCAAACAGGTAGGGTGGTACCCTGCTGTGGTTTCAAAGGACCAAGGAGTCCTGGGGAGTTTTGAAGTACCAGGGGCTCAAGGTAGAGATAAGTAAGGTCAGGGGACCCTACTGCCATCTTGCAGCCCAGAGAAAAAGGACAGGGAGGCCCACAGCTTACAAACCTATGGTGGTGGCCACCATAGTGACAGGGAGAAGGCCAGGTCTTGGGGAGGATTCACAAACACTGACGAACCTAATGAGTCACTCACCACACAGGTGGCAGAGATGTTCACTTCGGCCTCCATAAATCCCTCTGCTACGCTCTGGGCTGGAGCTGAATGTCCCGTCTGCTCCGTGGTAGCCTGGGGCACTAGGTCCTCTTGGGGCTGGAGCCCTGCTGTGGTCCCGTAAGCCTCCGCCAGCTGAGGCAGCAGAACCAATGGGCCCTCCCGGGAGGCCGTCCTGGCTGATACCCGGCTTAGGGAGTGAGAGGTGGGCACCAGCGGCACTGTGCCAGCCCAGGAGCCTTCAGCCTCAGTCACCAAGGGAGTGACAGTATGACTCGCTATGGGCGTGAGTTCTGTGAACCCACCCTGGGCAGAGCCAGAGATGAGGGTAGGTGGGGACACCTTCTTAGACAGAATGGCTGCTTTCTGGGTGGTGCTCTTCCGTGGGGCAACAGACACTGAGGGAGGCACCCCAGCAGTCACAGCTGAGGCCCCAGAACTTGGCACTGTGGCTCCCAGAAGCAGGTCTGAAACCATATCTGTAACTTGGGGAACCATGGTGCTAGGTGAGTGTGCCTGGTCCTCCACAGCAGGCACAAGTGGCACTGTCAGACTGATTGTCTCAGCAGATGGAGTCACAGTTGAGGCCCCGGCTAGAGTTGTAGCCTGGTGCTGAGGTTGGGAGGTAGGGATATAGCCTTTGGAGCCAGCTGTGACCACTGGGGCAGATGTGCCCACCTTAGCTAAGGGAAGGCTAGTGTCAGGAGGCAGGCCAGAGAGGACCTGGGGTGGCCGAGTTGACTCTACAGAAACTAAAGCAGTGGCAACTAGTTTGTGAGAACCCGTGGATGAGCTGTCAGCCGCCAGGGTCCCTGGGGACAGAGCTGGAGGCCAGAGAGTGGTGGTGGTATGTTGGGCTGGGTGAGGCAGGTCAATGGAGGCTGAGCTTGGGTGTGGGGACACTGGCAACTCTATAGTCTGGCTGTGCCCATATTCTCCTTTCTCTGTGGCTGGCACCACCTGCAAGCCCTTGGTGGCAAGGGGACTGAAAGGAGCCTGCTTTACTGTGCTCACTGCAGCCATGGGGTGGCTAGAAATTGAAGTGCTTTGGACCAGGGCAGGTGGGGACTTCACTGTCGCATTTGTGACCTTAGTTACTGCAGTTGGCAGGTGGGATCCCAGGATGCTGGGGGGCCAGGAACTTGCTCCAGGGGAAGTCGTAGGTCTGGAAGAGGGGCTCAGTAACCAAGAGGGTTGCAGGGGTGTTGTTTTAACAGGAAAGGAGCCATGACTCAAGGCTGTCACAGCCCTGGTCATGAGTGGGAAGCGGGGTGCAGGGGGTGACCGGGAAGAGACTGTGGTGTTGGGACTCCCTGCAAAGGTCAGGGTCACTTTTGTTGTCTGTGCTGAACCTGATACAATGCCAGATGTGGGTGTCTTCAGAGAACTGGGGAGGGATAACAAGGATCCTGGGAGGTGAGAAGTACCTAGGGTGCTGGCAGACTCTTCCTCTCTGGCTGGGGCCTCTGTGTGGTGGGCAGGAGGGTTAGATGTAAGCCTCAGAGGTGGCTGCAGTGTGGATTGGGCGAAGCCTGGAGATAGCACTGGTCCCTCAGTGGCAGCCATTGGTGGGTTTGGGGCTGAAGTGAGTGGGGCTACTGGGACAAGGTCAGGCCTGTGGGTAGAGGCTCTAGGGAGCTCCTGTGGAAGCTGCTGCTTGTCACTAGGGGTAGGTAGCACTTGGCCAGGTACCAGAGTCTCATTGCCAAGGGCTTCTGTGGGGCCCCGCAGGGCTGGTTCCACACCTGGGACAGATGAGAAAAGAGGCTCAGAAGGAGGGTGACTGACCCCAGCTGTCCTCATGGGGCAGCGATGAGGTATGGTGCTGGAGGATTGGCACCCTAAGCGATGGGACAAGCACGCTTCTGATGTCAGACAGTCAGGGCCTCCGACCACAGAGACCAGCAAGGCTGACCTCTCTCCATCCTGCCTAAGCCTGCCTGCCTGTGCATTCAGCACAAGACTCCACACCTCACTTTTCCTTTCTCTGAAGCGGGGGCCAGACAAAGCCTCACAGCTTGGAAGATCCTTCCAGGGACCTGTGCCGACCCTGCTGCTCTAGGATGTGGGACCCTGAGCAGACTTTCTCAGTGACACCCTGGAGACTTAAAGGAGTCTGAAGAAGAAAGGAGAACACCAGGCTGCTTACAGTCTTCCAGGAAGACACATCTCTGGGTGACTTCATCCAGGACCTTAGGAGTGGGGCACACAGGAACACAGCCTTCCACCCTAAGGACAGAGCGGGGAGCTGGCTAATGACCAGAACACGGTGCTGGCCTCTCTCTTTTACCTAGATAGAATATGGCATGTGTATGTTTGTTGGGGTTTATCAGGAAGATGCCTGTATTCAAATGTTAATTGCTTGCTCCCCAAGATCTGGTTACACCTCCAGATGAGCACATTCTCACATACAACAAGTGAAGCTGTGTAACCTTTCCTGTTAATTTACCCCTGATTGGCTGAATAAAGTTGCCTTGTCCTGGACTAGGCAGGGGATAGAGGTAGGTGGGGCCAAGGTTCAAATACTTGAGGGTCAGGGAAGCACCTTGAGGGAGAGAGAGGAGGAGGAGGAGGAAGAAGGAAGAGATGCCATGGGTTAGAGTGTGTATGAGAAGCTCACGTGGCTGGGAGCAATCTGCTCATAAGGCCAGATTAATTGGAACATGTGCAAGTATCTATGGGGATTTGGGCTGGGAAGTAGAAAGCCAGCTCAGAGAGTTAAGGTCTGCCCAGCCCCGGTGCTTTAAAGCTTATTAAAATCTAACAAGTCTCAATGCTTATTTAGTAAATGGCAGGTTAAGGAATAACTCTGCCACCTTAGTAATCATATATATCAACAATAAATATTAACAATTCATTCTACACATGTGTACATGCTTATGCACACTCTCACGTGACACTCTGTAGCGTGTACAGTGCCACCCATGCCCATATATGTGAGCTTCATACTCTTATTCCCTGGCCGACGGGGAGACACATGTGCACAATATGTGGCTACATGCACACCTGTGCACATGCTCGGCCTCTCCACACAGATCCATTCCCACACAGCCCACAGGCTCGTTCCTAGGCTGTGCAAAGCCAAAGTATGTACACATCTCATATGTACATATACATCTATGTATACGCCCACAAGCCCAGCTTGGACAGCCCCATGACATTCTCAGCCACACAGGTGCATGTGGGCAACCCACACATGCTGAATACATACAAATGCAGTTCAGCTATAAACACACCATGCACCCACATGCAATATGAATATATAATGTTTATATATGGCACACACATACTATTGTGATTTGAATGTGAAATGCCCCTCATAGATTTGCTGCTGTGCCTTCTCCCACAACAATAGACTGGATCCCCTTTTAAATAGTTCCCCCCACCCACAAAAAAACCCTTCCTCCTTCAAGTTGCCCTAGTCAGGCATTTTGTCATTTGAGAAAAATAACTAAGACATACGTAATAGCACATTCCCCTGACACACGCATTCCTGGACCCACTTTAGGACACACTCCTGCACACACCCCCACATGTGTGTGTGTCTAACACATGTTCACAGGCGTACTCAGACTCTCTGTTTTGCAGATATTGGCTCCATGCTCACTGCCCCCTGGTCTCACCTGGGCACATCCTGGCAGCTGGCAGCCCGTGGGTCCCGGCAGGTTTGGAAGCAGGGACTGGCACAAGCATCATAGTGCCACTCGCAGATGGGGTAGGAAGCCCCCAAAGGCTTGACGTCTAGAAAAGACAATCCCCTCCAAGTCTCTGGACTGAGAGAGACTGAACACCAGTGCCCAGAATTATCCCTGCTTAGCTTAAGCCTTCCCCGCCCTGTGGAATACTACAGGCAGAACAAGAGTAAGAAGCCAAGCAGAGCAGGCGCATCCATGATGACCACGGACAGGGTCTGGAGTTCCTGCTAGCTTCTTAGCCGGGTATCCCCATGGGTGGGGTGTGTATTCTAAACTCCAGAAACTGGAGCCAAGCGCTATATGAGCCTCCACAAGTCCTACTTTTCCTCTCACTTCCACACGGGCCTGGTGTTTTTCCACTATATAAGTGTCTGAGACAGCAGGTGGGACCCAGGAAGTGGGGGGAGTCTTAACCCACCCCACCCCACTCCCTAACCTGCCACTCCAGGTGAAGATGCCACTAAGCCTCCCCTCTGCCAAAAGGGTGTGGATTCTGTTCCTTGGGGGCATGTGGAAGGGAAGAGGGGAGAGGGCCAGGAAAAGCAGCTGGGTGAGGCAGAAGCCTCAGACAAGAGCCATGGCAGGGCACACCTTACCCAGAAGGCGGAAGAGCGCACCACCACGAAACGCCTCTGTGTGTTCATACGTCCGCAGAGCCAGCTCAGGGCCTGATGGGTGGAGGAAGGAGCCAGGCTCTGCCAGGGACTCCAGAGCCACCAGGCCAGCCTGCCATGTCCCCCGGTGCAGGGAGAAGGAGGCATGCTGGTGGAAGGCTTCATTGTGCTGCCACTTAGCCAGCCCTATAGAGCC
This sequence comes from Lophiomys imhausi, assembly GCA_907164525.1. Taxonomy (NCBI): domain Eukaryota; kingdom Metazoa; phylum Chordata; class Mammalia; order Rodentia; family Muridae; genus Lophiomys; species Lophiomys imhausi. The sequence goes on along the minus strand of CAJQZJ010033481.1, from coordinate 648,605 downwards.
ATTGGCTGTGGTGTGCAGGAAGAAGTTGGGTCTGTCCGCTGCCTCCAGGGACACAACATCAGGGTCTGCAGAGCCACAGGGGTTAGGTCAGGGTACAGAGAGAACTAGATCTGGGGGCGCAGTAAGCCAGCATGTGTCTTCACACTCAGAAGTTGAGGATGGCAGCTCCCTGGGGACTCGCTGGACCCTGCTCCCTTGGCACTGTCTCAGCTCCTTTGACCTTCTTCCTTGTCTGAAATCTTCCCCCTTCTATTTACTTACCAGTCACCCTCTGGTCATCAGCTCTGTGGATGAAGATGGGAGGTTACAGAGCCCTCAACTGCTGTCTCCTGTCCTGTCTCTCACCTTTCCTACCAGAAAACCTTGCCTGTCCTAGGGCCTGTTACGCCTGCCAAACAGATAGAAGTAGTCATTCTGTAGGGTGATAGTCCACTGGGCATGGGGAACAACTGGGTCTGGTGATTCAGCAAGCTCCGTATCCTCATAATGGCTAATGTTCCCCATTTCTTCCTGTCACCACAAATACCCCATCCCTGGAGTCCCTAAGCTACCCACCATGCAGACCCACATCCAACTCTGAAGCACCCTCTTTCTTGCTATCACATGCCACAGGTATGGAATTCATGCTGGGCACGAACTGAGTCTCTTAATATCTCTGGTCCCTGTGCTTGCCCTGTGCTTGATGACAGGGAGGCAAGGAGAAAGGAGGAGAGAGGAAGGAGGGAGGGAAAGGGGAACAAAGAGAAGGGAAGGTGAGGGGGAAAAGAGACAGGAGGCGGGCAAGAAGGGGAAGGGCCCAGAAGAAGAGGAAGATGGGACAAAAAGGAGGGCAGTTGCTGCTCTGGGGCTCTTCTGAACAGTAGTGGAGGGACAAAGGCCTGCCTGAGTCTTGTCCTAGGCAGTTTGGGGTCACAGAGGTCAAAGAACTAGTCTGAACTTAGAACAGGGACTGGAACTGGAGCCTTGTGGGTGGCTGTAAGCTTCAGTGACCCCCTCCTGTCTGTTGGCACCGCCTTTTCCAAGAGAGCTAGGCAGGAGCCAGAGGGTGGGCCTTACCATGGGCCTTGGCCTTGTATAGAGCAGCTGTCAGCAGGAAGCTTGAAATGTCCCCTGGTGCCAGATCCTCTGTCCTCACAAGGGCTATGTCACTGTCTACTGCCTTCATGGCCACAAGAGTGCCGCCAGCTGCCACACTGGACAGCTGGTAGGGACCCTTACCTAGCGCTGGAGAGAAGAGGTCGTGTCACAAGCCCCACCCACCAGAAGTGCAAAAGGGGCAGGGTGCGAGAGAGGGACTCTTGATGGTGTCTCATCCCAGATGAGAACCACAGGATCCTTGGCATCTGTGATGGGTCAGGAACTCTAGGTAGCAGCCCCACAGGAGACAGACCCTCCTTCTGTACTTAAGCCATTGTGCAGGGAGCCCACGACAGTTGCCCCTGCAAGCATGAACCATTACCATGGCAGACATTGCCCCATCAGGTGGCCTTTGGGAGAATACAACACACTGGTCTCCACCCACCCCATCCTGAGGGATGACAGCCAGGAGCCCATAACTCAGTGTTCGTACCATTTATTTCATGCATATGTCCTATCTGTGCTGGGGGGGTGGGGAGGGCTTTGGAGTTGTGGGTATAAGGTGGAAGGGGCATGGGTGTCCCAGCCACTTGTGACAGCCTTATAGATGTTCTTCCTGCCTCTGGTGTGCCCCACAGCTGTCTGGGTCACCTCCTCGGCCACTCTCCCCAGTGCCTCTCCTCATCCCCAGGACAGAACCTTAAGAACACAGCTTGAATTCAGGGCTCTTTCCTACTCTACCCCTGCTTTGCTCCCTACCCCACAAAGGCTCCTGTCACACTGGACTGACTTCCTGCTTCCCTGAAAGAGCCATATGCCTGTCCTGGTTCTTCTCCATGACCCTGTGCCACTCCTTCAGAGAAGTCCTCCTCCTTTTGTGCCTGAAAAAACACCTACTCTGCGCCCCCCCCCCCCCCAGACCAGCTTATAGGCCACCTCCTTCAGGAGTTCCCCCTGCACCCTCCCCTGCCACATTTTTGCCGCAAAACCCACCAGTCACAGCTCTGTGGTGTGACTCTGCATTGGGGTTCCCCATCCGTGTCCTTCACTAGAGAGCAGACAGAAAGTATGCCGTGCTGGGTAAATGGTTGGGAACCAGCTCGCAAAAATCAAACAAAACAAAAAGCAGTGTGTCCCATTGGCTGATTTCAATGGTGTGAACACTCAACACAGTGGCCAGTTTCAACAGAATCGGGGTTCAGAGCACACACGTGGTGCTAGGGTGCTCCCATGTACCTCTGCAAAGGTCCTCTTTCCCAGAACCCCATGAGGCCTGGGCCACAGAAAATGCTGGGAGGAGAATGAAGTAAGGAAAGGGTGAGTGGGTGGATGGGTAGGTGGGTGGAGGACGCTAGAAGCAGCTTGTCCTTTGCAAGTTATGGACACCCAAAATGCCACAGGGGGAGGGAGCTGTTCAGAACTGTGCTGCTGAAATGTCTTGCCTGATGTCACAGGGATGCTCCTGTCCCAGGGGCCTTCTCCCAGACTCCTTCCTCTGGGGATTTGCGGCCATGAGCAGCCCCCTGGAACTACATTTGGCAGGCCTGGCTGGCTCTGTGAGCTGTCATGTTGCAGCCTGATCCAGCCCTCATCTCAGGGATCCCTAATCTTGTCTCTCTGTCCTTTCCAGGGGCCCAGGGGCCCTAGTTGTTAGCTCTCAAACCAGAGACAAATGGCTAACAGAGGTACCTATTAACATATCAAAGCTGATACTGGCTGCCAGGTTCTCTCAGCATCCCTGAGTCCCTACTTGTTCCAGGGCCCTCCTGGCTGGCACACCCTGCCCCTTACCCTAAACTTCTCCAGCCCAGGGGCTCGGCTGCCCTTCCCCTGCTGCTCTTCCCTATATAATCCGGCTGTTTTGCTTACTGATTCTTTTTTAAATTTTGCCTCCTGGCCTCTTGGTTCCTGGCTCTCCCCTCCCCCTTCTCCTCATGTAGCCTCGCTCAGGGTCTTGTTCACTACGGATTCTTCTAAATGCCTCTGCCTTTAACTCCCTCAGATCTACAATAAACCTTCTCCTCCATCATACCTAGGAAGAGTCATCTCTTCCTTTTTATTTATTTATTTATTTTTCATTCAATAGTCTTGCCTGGAAAGATGTTTCTCAAACCCAAGTCGGCACCAAAATGTACACGAAGCCTGTCCCCACACCTTCATGGGCCAGCTCCTGCAGGCCAAAGCTGGGAGGAGACCTGGGGGCTTAGAAGTCAAAGGGCTTGGGCACTGAATGCCTCCAGAACTCCACCTTGGTCCAAGTGGAGGAAACTTGATGCTAAGAACTCTCTGGCAGCCATGTTGCTGACTCAGCCCCTTCATCCTCTGATCAAATTGATTAAGTAGTTCTGATACTGGACAGCAATCCCCCTTGGTCCTTAGCAATGTCTTGTATTTTCATCTTCAATAATAATCTAGCTAATCTGTGCATACCTAGGTTTCCTGAACCCTTGGGGATTTGAAGTACCATCTACGCTTTCAAAACAGCCCTCCTCAGAGAAAGTTGTCTGCACCTACTTTTGACAACTCATATCTTTGGGGAACCCTGGGTAACACTCGATGAGCCCATTTCATCCGATTAGGAAGGCTACGGTGAGCTCACTGATACTGGCTGCCAGGTTCTCTGGGTCTGTGCTGCCTGGTGAAGCTGCCCTGAATGATGAAGATACCCAAGAAGGTTCCTGCCCTAGGCAATCACGGGGGCTGCAGGAACCGCTATGGATAAAGTCCTGGACATCCCTAAGCCCTGCACCATCAGGACTCCATGTCACACAGACCTCCCAGTGCTGTGCCTCAGCTTTTCCAGCACCTGGGGAGGTCAGCACTCAAGTGGTCCAAGGACAAAGTTAGCAGTGCCCCAGCCACTGAGGCTCTACTTGGGGGAAAATTGGCTTACCTTTGTTGAAGAAGTCACAGTCGTATGCTAAATAAAGAAAAAGAAGAGAGATTCTCCATAAGCAGGGCACTTGCACCCAGCCTCCCCCCTTCACCAAGGATGGGTCTGGCCTATTTCTAAAACTCCGAGATTGAGAGATGGACTTGGATCAATATGTCATTTGCTTGTTTGTTTGTTTGCTTGTTTGGGACAGGGCTTCTCTGCATAGCCCTGGCTGTACTGGAGCTCACTCTGTAGACCAGGTTGGCCTCGAACCTCCTGAGTGCTGGGATTAAAGGCATGCACCAGTACTGCACAGCAGACCCATAGATCCATATATCTTATGGGGAGGAAATATATTGGTCCCTCCTTTACTCCAGCACAAGGCTTGCTTAAAGCCTGGCTTGGAGTAGCACTTAGCAATGTGACGAATGAACGAATGAATGAATGTTGGACAGAGGAGTATGTTCTGTGTGTCCATAAAGGTCAAGATTAAGATTAGAATGAAGGGGTATGAGTGAAGGGGTGGCCCAGTTGGTAGAGCGCTTGCTTAGTGTGTACAAGGTCCTGGGTTCATTCTCCAGCTTTGCATTTTAGAGCGTGGTTGTGCACACCTGTAACCTCAGCACTTAGGAGGTGGAGGGAGAAGCACCAAGTTCAAGGTCACATCCCTGGCTCTATCGGGAGTTTGAAGTAAGCCTGAACTTGAGATCCTGTATCAAAGACGACGATAAACAGAACCCAAGTGTAGAAGTCCTGGATGGATATGTTGCAGAAAAGCCCCAAAAGAAGGAATGCAAGCATGAGACAGAAGCTCTTCAGCCTTGGATAGATAGAAGGGGGCAAAGGGCCTGCAAGACCCCAGGTGGCTCCAAAACACTCTGCACAGTTCTTTACTGTCTTTGGCAGCAAGAGCCCCCTAAAGTACGGACCCATTGTGCCCTCTAGTGGATGGTCCGCATCTACTCTGTAGCTTCTCTCTTACTGATTCCACAGACCTTGCCAGAGTGGGTCAGCCAAGAACAAGGCTATGAGGAACCATGCACCTGGGATAAGGGCTGAGGAAGGATTTGTCCCACACACAGGCATGATGTGGAGAGAGTCGCCAACTCCTCTTTACACCCTGTACCCACAATCAACACATTTGGTTGTGCCCTCTTGCAAGGTCACGAAGAGTCAGGAGATGAAGCTAGATGTGGCAGCACATACTTTTAATCCCAGCACTCGGGAGGCAGAGACAGGAGGATCCCTGTGAGTTTGAGGCCACTCTGTTCTGCATAACATGCTCCGGGACAGCCAGGGCTACATAGAGAAAACTTGTCTCAAACAACAAAATGAAACAAACAAACAAAAAAAGTGAGGAGCTGGCTTGCCATGGGGCTATGGGCAAGCACTTGCTTTTCCTTGTTTCTGGACATAGAGTGCTGAACCATAAAATTATAAGATAGGGTTGGGGAGGTGACTTGGTTGGGTACTTGAACAGGGGCAAGTGGATCTCTGGGGTCACTCAGCCTAGTGGCTACATACTGATGCAAGGACGTCTGTCCCCTGTCTGTTCAACCTCGGACCGCCATCACTTCCTATTGATCTGAACACCACTCATTTTAATGTGTAATTTTTGCTTTGAATTGCATCTACTTATTTATTGGTGGGGAGGTGGATGTGCCATGAAACCCATGTGAAGGTCAGAGAACAGCCTGAGGGCATCTGTTCTCTCCTTCTATCATGTGGATCCTGGGGACAAACTTGGGTTTTCAGGCTTGGCAGCAAGCACCTTTATCTGCTGAGCCATCTCACAGGCCCAGGATTATTGATTTTAAAATGTCTTGTGTAATATTTCTTACTTTTACCCTCCTTGCCTCAACTTCTCATAAGCTCATAGCCTTGTATGGTGCATGTACTCCCATTACAACATTCTAGTATTTACTAAAAACCTTATTAACCTTTGAAGAAACCATTTCTGTTTTATTTGGGTCAATAGCTAATTCCATGTTAATGTGATATTCTAAATATATCAAAATAAATACAAAGAGTTCATAACAAACCCAATATCAAAACATTGAGATAATCAGTAATGGGGGTCCCACTGAGCCATCATGGGACTTAGATACAGGACAAACTGATGATATAGCCCTTTTGTTTTGCTACATGTTTTGTTTTTCAAGACAGGATTTCTCTGTATGGCCCTGGCTGTCCTGGAACTCCCTCTGTAGACCAGGTTGGCCTCAAACTCACAGAGATCCTCCTGCCTCTGCCTCCCGAGTGCTGGGATTAAACGTGTGCGCCACCACCACCACTGCCCAGTTGATAATTCAGACCTTTGATATTTGTTCCCCAACAATATTTTGCAGCAATTTGTAGTTTTTAAAGATACTGCATTAAAATGCTATTGTGTTGGATCCCTGGGTTATCATCGGACATCCCTGTATGTGCCACACCCCTGGTAAGTACCTCAACTGTATCACCTTCGTCCTAATTATCACATGAGACAGCACTCATGTAGGATCTCATGGTAGGTCCTCCATAAACATGTGTGTCCCTCTCTTTCTTGAAGGGTGATTATCAGAGGCAATGAGAGAAGAGACCCCACCAGGATCCAGCATCTATGCTGAAGGGTCTCAAGGGGAGCAGGCTGAACAAAAGGAGGCCAAGGGAGAATGCTCCTCCCTCTTCTTCATGAGGTCCTCCTGCCTGGAGCTCCAGGGGCTCAGGATCTGCCAGCACCCCTTTGTCTATTAACAGCACTAAACAGAACCAAGCCAACACTGTGAGCCTTGGGTCACTTCATGCTCTCAGCGTCTATGGGGACAAGACTTGACTCCTATGCTATGGAGAAGGGAATGAACCCAGGTCCCAGACTACTGGCAGGACTGGGGTCTGAATCAGATTGTCTTTCCTTGTTCAGCTTAGGCACTTGCCACTGACCCCAAACCAGGCTCAGGAAAACCCACTGTTGGATATTAAAATCTAAGGGGAATAACCAATTAATTTAACCTTCTACACATTTTATTTCACCTTTTATTTTGTATGTTTTATGATATACATTTATACTCCCAATAGTATATGCATATAAGTGTGTGTGTGAATGTGTGCGCACCTGAATGCACACAATAGTGCTCAGAATATTTTCATCTGGTAGAGCTGTCGATCAGCAGCATCCACAGACTCTCTCACCACAGCTCAGCTGATGAAGGACTTTTACATTCATTGTCCTGTTTGAGGTCACAATAAACCAGCGAGGGCCTGCCTATTCCTACTTTTCAGACGATAAAAAACTGAGCTTCAGAGAGGTCGGGCTGCTTGTTTGAGGCCACACAGCATGAAAAGCCAGTCCGGTGGCTCTGGAGCCCAGGGCTTGGGACTCTCTTAGCATGAGGTTAAGGACACAGACCTGCAACAGCCTCTTCAAGGATGAGCTCCAGCTACTCTGCTACCCAGAGCGCCCCTGGACATGGCATGTCCATCTCCCTGTCTCCCTCTCTTTCTTTGCCACAAGGCCCACCAATTGCAACACAGGAATATACAGCCATGGGGATGGTGTACACACTGCTCGGTCCCCTAAGGCGATCTGGAACACTCACGGCAGAGGCGGGGGGTCCGCCAATCAATGACCACCCCGTGCTGGCAGCACTGATGGGCGTAGGCAGATACGCTGGCACAGAAACACTCGCAGTCACCACCCCGGCTGCAGCCGCATGTGTCTGTCAGGCAGTTCGAGTAAAACCAAGTGACGTCAACCTAGGAAGGTCAAAGGATTCCGAATGTCAAGCCTGCGCCTCTTCCAGTGACAACGCAACATAAGGACAGTCACAGACAGGGTAAGTTGTCGGCATGGGATGCAGGCTGTGGGGAGAGGCAGGCAGCTCATAAAGCGTGAGCAGATACCCACGTCATGAAGCTCGTCCTGAGCCAGGATGCTGGACCCAGGGGACTAGGGAACCACTAAAGAACAGGTAGAGAATGTGACCCTCCCAGCCAGGCTGGAGACACAAAGGCCAGTCTGCAATGGTCTTTGAAGCCCTGGAGGAGCCATGTGGAGCTGAGCCCCAGTTCTCATTTCCATGAAGGGCAAGGGCACAGCAAGGGGTCCCTCAGTGCTCACTCAGTAGCAGAACTTCCTCACAAGCAGGGAGAGCCAGCCTAGCTAGGCTTGCAGAGAGCAGAGACTTGGCTGGCTGTCTCTAGGCAGCAGGGACTTGGGGGAGGGGCATTTGAGCAGACCAGAGGAAGGAGAATGGCAGAGAAGAAATGGATCTCCCCTCTTTTAAGAGTCTTTGAACAGAAGGGGTTCTGGGAAGGTGGGAAGGGCCAAGGTGGGTCCACTTATCACAGAGAAGATACTCACCACTGGGTGGCAGGTCTCAAACACCTCACTTAGCAGAATACCACACTCCTTCCTGGCAAATGGTTCCCGGAGAGGGTTCAGGACGCACGTGTCCCTGGGGTCAGGGGTCTCTGGGCACTGAAGGATGAAGAAGGGGTGTGCTTGTGGCACTGAGCTGAGAGGATCTCCCTATCCCTCAAGTACCTGTGCCTAGTCAGAGAGGCCCTGAGATCAGCCTCTTAGTATCCATGTCCTTGTTTAATCCCTTCCCTTGGAGAGTGGGAGGAGCCTCCAACTTGCTTCCAACAAACTAAGGTTCTGGGGACACACCTGGCTGTGTGTTTGTGATCACATGATTGTCAGATGAAGTCCCAAAGCCCACCTCGCTGCAGCCTCTCCCTTACTGGCTGTGAGGAAGCAGGAAGCTATGTCGGGAACCCCACATGACAGGAAGTATGGGAGGCCTCTAAGAACTGAGGATGTTCTCTGGCTGACATCTCCTGAAAGCTAGAGCTCTCAGGCATACAAGTCCAGGAGTGGAAATGACCCCCAGCTACCCAACTAAGGAGCCTCTGGGTGAGAGCCCAGCCCTAGCTGTCACTTTGTCTGCAGCCTGTGGGACACAGAGTAGAGATCCCGGCCTCATGATCTGACTCCCAGTCAGCAGGAACAGAGGTAAGACACATGCTGCTCAGTGGTGCCGCACTGAACACCACCATTGTGCAGGTGTCGTGGTTTGAATAGTATGGCCCCCATCGACTCATGTGTTTGAACACTTGGCTGTATGTAGGGAGTGGCATCATTAGGAGATGTGTCCTTGTTTGAGGAAGTGCATCACTGTGGGAGTGGCCTATGCTCAAACTACACCCAGTGTGGCACACAGTCTCCTCCGGCTGCCTGCAGATCAAGACGTAGAACTCTCAGCTCCTTCTTCAGCACCATGTCTGACTTCATGCTTCCTTTCCTCCCACCATGATGATAATGGACTAAACCTCTGAAACTGTAAGCCAGCCCAGTTAAATGTTTTCCTTTATAAGAGTTGCCTTAGTCATGATGTCTCTTCACAGCAAAGGGTGTTTAACACGGATTTTTTCTCAGAGCTGGTCCTACTTCCCTGGGCCTACATTTTTATGCACTGTGAACCCAGCATGCCTAAAGTTATAAGCAATAAAGAAATAAGGGTCAGTGGTAGGGGTATCACAAATAAAACATCAGGGACCCTCTCAGCTTTTCTAAAATGAGAGTGGGTGCCATGCTCTGCCTACCCCATCTCCATCTATACTCCCACAAAGAGCTAAGATCCACTCGGTCCAGTTAAGCCATATATGAAAAAGTCATATCACCATCCCCCATTGCTGCACCCAAGGCAGACATAACTAATCAATCGCAACCCTTAGGCATTTCTCAGTGACACTTTGCAGGTAGCCTCTTGGGACTAATGGGAGTTATGTGTCCTCTCCTGACACAGCCCCCTCACTTCAACAGAAGACTAAAGTCACCCAGCAAGCCCAAGGATAAGCCAAGAATCCAAGGGTCCCTCTCTCAGTTCAGTGTTATTCCCCTGACAGCTCACAGTTTGGCAGTGCTGGGCATCTCCCAACCCTCATGAATACCCCTATTCTTCTGCTCATGTTCTCCCTCTCAGAGGCCATGTCTCTGATACAGTCACCTGTTTAAACATGGACCATCTGCTAAATTCCGCCCTCAGTCTCACCTTCTCCATGAAGCATTCACTGAGGATTGCCTCAGTCTGCACTATTCTCTTCTCTGTGCCTTAGCTAGTGCCAAAAGTGGTAATGGTGGGCAGAGTGGACAAGCCTGGCAGACTTCAACAAGCTCCCCGCTTCCAAACTAGGTGGCCATCTTGCCTAGGATAGGAACTCTACCTCTATTCAAACTCATCACCCGAGTTTGACCAAGGGCAGGTTGGGCTGCTTGCCTTGTGGGTCAGAGGCAGAATCTTAGGCTAGGGACACCACTCAGAGAGGTAAAGGGCATTCCCAGGAAGAGCCTTGCTCTTCCCTGATTTGGGTCCAGGATTTGTATTGCCCATCTAAGAGAGTGAGGGGTACCAGCCACTCTGGAAGGTCTTTACCTCCACTGCAGCCCAACTGCTGCCAAACTCCTGGGGATTCGTTAACTCCAGATTCTCCGGGGTCCGCATCTCATTGATGGTTTTCAGGTCGAAGTTCCCACAGAGGCCCACCAACTGACCCTGAGAGGAGCAAGGGCCGCTATGTTAGCTGACCATGTAGTAGGGCTGACTGGCAGCCCCAACACTACTGACCCAGAAACAACTGTGGAGAGCGTGATTTAAGGAGGGATAGAGCAAGGCCAGAGAAGGACACCAGAACAGAGTAGGTTGTGGTAGATAGGACAGGGTTGTGTTCCTCTCCGTCCCTCAGAGAGGGACATCTCAGTCGAGGACAGCAGTAGCCTGCCTCAGAGGTGGTAGAGCTCAGGTGTCATGACTACCTGCCACTGAGGGCCCGCCTGGACATGTACAGTGGTTCTCTGGTCCCACAGGAGGGTGATGTGCTCCCTCGGGAAATGCACCAGTGTGAAGAAGCCTGCTCTCCAGATGTGCACAGCCTGCTTCTCATCCAGGAAGCTCTCAGGACTCTAGAAAGACAGAACTAGCCAGTACTGAGGCCTGAGTGTCCCTCATCACCAAGTTAACCAGAAGTGGCCATGAACTGTTGTTCCACCTGAGGACCTCACCAACACCTCTCTCTCCCTCCACCCTCATGTTGACCTTGACTCCTGCCCTTTATAAGGAACCCAGCCAGAGCTTCTGCCTCAGCAGAACTCTGGATTCCAACCATCTCCTGCCCCATCACCACCAATGTGTACACTGTCCGCACACCTTCCCCAGTGCAGGTCCTTACAGGGTCCCCTGAGTCATCGTCAAAGATGACGAGTGAGCTGCCAACGTTGATGGAGATGGACTTCCTGCAGATGATGCTGGAGCTGTAGCAGTTCACATCTTCCACCATGACGGAGAAGGTGAGCTCTGATGTACTCTGAGGAGAAGAAAAGAAGCCAGTACAGCCAGGGAGAGAAGATGTCCCGTGAAGCACAGAGGGGAAAGGATGTTGACTCTCAGGAGCTTTTCCTCATATTTCTTTTTGTGAGTGTTGGTGTGTGTGTGTGTGTGTGTGTGTGTGTGTGTGTGTGTGTGTGTGTGT
>CAJQZJ010033481.1:547955-637134 GCA_907164525.1 Lophiomys imhausi | reverse complement strand
TGTGTGTGTGTGTGTGTGTGTGTGTGTGTGTGTGTGTGTGTGTGTGTTGGCAACATTTGCAGCCATGCACAGATATGTATGTACATGCAATGTGGAAGCCACTGGGTGTCATTATTGGATTCTGTCCACCTTGATAGTGAAACAAGATCTCTCACTGGCCTGAAACTCACCAAGTTGGCTAGGTTGGGTCAGGGAGCCCAAGAATGTGCTTGTCTCTGCCTCCCTAGCACTGGGACTACAGCCTAGCTTTTTTGTGGCTTCTGGGGATGATCTAAGACCCCTGTGCTTGCAAAGAAAGAGCTCTGCTGTCTGAGCAATCTCCCCATCCCTGAACACACTTCCCATCAGCTGTGTGTCTTTGGAATCTTACTTCAGTTAACTGAAGCTCAGTGTCATTTTCTGACTGCCTAGAGCAGTGTTTAGCAGGTGGCGACTTCCTCCAAAGGGTCTGAGGGATGAGTGAGTGAACAGATATAAGAGAGGTGGAGAGGGGACACTGTCTTACATACAGTGTAAGCATTCTATGCTGGAAGATTGCTAGTATTGAACAATTTTTTAAAATATATATCATGTTTTACGCAGAAACTCCACTCCTAAGAGCTGAGAGATATGGCCACATGAATCTTTGGTGCTGTGCTGAAGTAGTGTGACCAAGCTGAAGTCACCCATCCCGGGGTGGCAAGTAGTCCCTGGGTAGAATGTTCCAACCAGCATTAAAAATAACAGCACAACCGGGCATGGTGGTGCATGCCTTTAATCCCAACACTTGGGAGGCAGAAGCACGCAGATCTCTGAGTTCAAGGCCAACCTGGTATACAGGGCAAATTCCAGGATAGCCAGGGTTACAAAAAAAAAAAAAACAAAAAACAAAAAACAAACAAAAAAAAACCCTGTCTTGGAACAAACAAATAAATCAGGCATGACATGTACTGACAGTGTGTGATACCCAAGGCACAATATAAAATGGAAAAAGAAAACTGTGGAGTCTTATTCATATAAACTAAACAGTGTGTGTGTGTGTGTGTGTGTGTGTGTGTGTGTGTACGAGAGAGAGACAGAGAGACACATACACAGAGAGAGACTCTGTCCCAAAACTAATTAAAATTAGTGTTTTAAAATGTGAGCACCATGGCTTGTGTCTATAGTCCCTCTGCACAAGAGGCGATGGTAGAGATCACTCAAACCTGACACTCTGAACTCATTTTAGGCAACGTGGCAAGACCCTCATCTCAAAATAGACAGATAACAAAACTAAAATCAACTGGCAGGGGTTCAATAATATGTACCTTGTGGAATTACTGAATGTATGTGAGAGACTCCAGCACAAGGCTGGTCCATAGACCAGACCCTATGGAAGGTCCTGCTTTGCCTTGCATGTGCAAGCCCTGACCACAAAAGTCAATAATAAACAGATAAGTGCATGTCATTATGGTTATACTCATATGATACTCATATGATGAGCTGGACGGGCCTAAGGAAATCAGTGCCTGCTGGTACCCCCTCTTCTTCTGGGGGACTCTTGCTGACACTGTGCAGCCCACATCACCCTCCCTCTTCCTCTGTGTGAACAAAGAATCTTAACGCATGACTCCTGCAGCCTAGCACTTCTCTGGTCATATTTCCTGGTTCTGAGGTTGCCTAGCTGTGTCACCTCAAGCAAGTTCGCTAACTTCTCCAGGCCCATGGTGTAACATCTGTCGCATGCGGACAACTATCCCAATCTGTCCACCGCTGTGAAAGTGAACTGAGAAAATCCACAAAGATGGTCAGTAGACCAAAGCTGAAAAGGCATGAGCTCTTTCCCAGACACACAGACAGACAGAAAAAACATCAGGACTAGGTGGGGGGCAAGGCTGAGATGGCAAGTGGACAGGAAGTAGGGTTGGCCTCACCCTGACCGACTCCCCTGGAAGCTACACATCAGGGCTGAGATCTTCCCACCCGCCCAGCCTGGAGTCCAGCTCATCCACACATCTGTCAGGTCTTGGTCCCTGGTTGTTCCAGGTGCCCATGGAGCCAGATGAGTAAACACACCCAAGGACTCACCTTGACCAGGTGTACTTTGCATGCCCCTACAAAGTCAAACGGAAGTCCGTCAAATGTACGGTAGTGTCGGTCCCCATAGGCAGTGCAGGTGGAGGCACAGGGGTGCTGGGTGCACTGGAATGAGCCCCGCTGGCACACACTGAAATACACACACACAGAGACAACTCACAGAACATACTTTACCTGATGCTGGAACTCTCTTGACAAAGCCCTTGCTTGCTGAGTGCACACAGTGGGCGCCTAAAGAAGGGGTTCAGCAAGCATAGCCACCTCCAACAAAAGCCAGGGAGGCAGACTAAGGTGCTCCTTTTATTACTCATTCATTTGTTCATTTGTTCGTTCATTCATTCATTCATCCATCCAACAGACTATTGGTGATGAAAACATCTCAGACATTCTTCCAAGAATTGGAGAAATATCAGTGAACAAAACAAAAGAAAACTCATCTAGCTCAGTGGACCTTTTATCCTAGAGAAGAAAGATGTACCTGCCTGTTTTAGCAGGCAGGCAGTGTTATGATGGGGGTGGGGGGGCATGGAGGGAAATAGAATGTGTTTAGGAATGTGTCACAGATTTAAGCAGGATCATCAGAGATGTGGGAGCAGAGTTAGTTAGATGGGCATCTTGAAGAAGAGCATTGTGAGAAGAGGGTGCAGTCTACAATGACCTTGAGGGACTTAACAGGGCCTAACAGCCAAGATGGACAGCCCAAGGATAAGAGGGCAAAAAGAGATTTGGAGGGTGATGGAGGGCTGTGTGGTGTAGGTCCAAGAAGGCCACGTGAGGGTGTGGCTTCTTCCTGGGACTGAGAGGGGAAGTCCCTGGAAGACTGAGGTAGGGACGACTCCACCTGACTCTGGCTCATACTGGGCAGAGGAGACGGGGGGGGGGGGGGGGGAAGGCCACTAGGGAGGTGACTGCAGTGAATTAGAGAAAAGGGGACAGGGACTCAGTGCAGAGTCATAGCAGACGAAAGGTGAGGATGTGGTCAGATCAGAAGAGTAGTTTAAAGGCAGAACCAAAAGATTCGAAGACTTCACTCTAACATTTCAAGCCTGCTAGATTCAGTAACTTAACCAATCAGAGGAAGCCAGTCACGAGATCCTGCACTGGAGCACACCTGTATGGGCCGTGGCATCCCAGGTTTCTACCCTGGGGCATCCTGAGTCAGACAGCTAGGGTTCTGATGGCACATACACATCCTGGTGTGTACAAACACACTCGTGTTTGGGAGCTTGGCCTTGATCATGACTACACTATTGACATAGGAGGATATGTCATGTCCTCCCTCTAGGCTGAAGAAATGGAGCATTTTCCACCATACATAAGACAGGACCTGGGAGCCAACTGGTTGGATGACCTCTCTGAGAGATTCTGCTAGACTCCTGGGCCCTGACCTGTCTCCACTGAACCAACTCAATCTGGTGTATATGTATGCTAATATTACAGAATGAACAATGTGGAAATACATATGTACACTTATTTGGAAGATGAGCATTTCTGTGGCCATAGGCAAAACACAAATCACGTATTCGCACATATTCATTCTAGTGAATACAAATATACATATATTTAATGCACAGTCACTCACTTTGCATGTATACATATACATATACTAAATAGATGCATATACATGTAAATATATATAAACACACCAATATGCATATGTAAATTCTTAACTGCTATATTAATGAACTTATTCAACTCTATGAAACTTGTCTTTTTATGTATGTCCATGTATGTTCACTCACATGCATTTATTCATATCCATATATGTATGAATATATATATGCTCATCTAAATATGCATTTTCATGATTATAAACACACAAATGTGTATGTTCATAGATGCATGATCATTCATGTAAATGATCACAAATATTCTAAGTATTATTTCATACATATTCTTGTGTGTGTATACAAACTCTATACAATAGTCAGCATGAATGTGAACAAGATGAAGGGAAAATCATATCCTTTCCAGCAGAAAATGAAGTCAGTTCGGAGACTTACCAGGTATGGCAAGAAGAGACTACCTGGTCCCCAGGGAAATACTCCTTCCCCTTCCAGGTACATGGACACTCCTCCAGTGGGAAGCATGCATCCCCATGTCTGAGCAGGCTGGAGGGGCACAGCAAGCGAGTGGTCAAAAGAGAAATCCTTGTAGATCTGCCATGATATTGGAAGTTCCACCCCACCATGGGTAGTACCATCCCTAGACAAGTAGCCCTGGGCATATAAGAATGCTAGCTCTACATGAACCAGAGAGAAAGCCAGTAAGCAGCATCCCTCCATGATTTCTGCTTCAGTGCCCACTTGAGTGCCCTCAGTCATGGCCTGTGTCCCAGAACTATAAGCCAAATAAACTCTTTCCTCTCCCAAGTTGTTTTTGGTCAGAGTGGTTTACCACAGTGAATGGAAGATAACTAGCACAGATGCAGACATCCCCATCCCTTGTAACAGCCCTCAGGCTCTTTGGAGCAATGCCAGCACTGTAGATTCTTAGATAGATTTGGAGAGAAATGGTGGCCAGGGAGCACAGAAGTAACTAACTGGGAGCTCAGTGGGTCCTGGAGAGGAGTTGGTGATGGTGGTGTAGGAGCATCTTTCGGAGCCCTTTCCACTGAGAGGAAGGTAGAACAGCTTTCCTGGTCATAATTCCCCTTTCATGAGCCCCCTGGGAATACAGGTGGATTCCACACAAGGTGTTCTGTATGCCCTCAAAGAATCCCACGCAGACCCAAACCCAGAGCCAGGACCCAGGCCAGGCCAGAATCTCTGTGTGGTCACATTCTGAACAGTAAAAGACTCCTGGCTCCTGACTGCAGAGACCTAGCCATTTCTGATCTCGGACTGAGAGGCGGCCTTGCGCATACAGAACAGTATTCCGAGAGGCCTTCATTGACACACTTCAAGTTCTGAGGCCTGGGTGGCTCTAGGTGAGGTCCCAGCTGGCAAGTCCCTGGCTAGGGAAGGGCAGCCACACTGTCGGAGCAAGGAGCTTGCAATAAAGGAGAGTTGGTCTGAGTCTGGTTCCTTCAACAGGCTATTTCCCTCCCTCTGGCCCTGGCCTGTTTATGTTTTTGCTTTTCTTCTTCTTCTTCTCCCCCCTTCCCTGAGACTGACAGAAGTAGCAAGCTAGTGGTCAAAAGAGAAATCCTTCTAGATCTGCCATGATGTACGAAGATCCAGCCCACCATGGGTAGCAACATCCCTGGGCAGGTAAGCCCAGCTATATAAGAATGCTAGCTCTGCATGAGCCAGAGATAAAGCCAGTTAGTAACATTCCTCCTCTTCCACACTGTAAAGCTCTAATGGGCTATCTCCTGCCCCACCCACCCCAGAAGCTCTGGCCCTCATTTTATTCCTCTAGATTGCCAAGGCCAGAGCCAGGGCTCCCAAGTGATTATGGACAGAAGGGCACAACCCTTCAAGGACACTGCTGAGTCACAAGATGGAGTGGTTCCCAAACCTGAGAATGGCATCATCGGAGCTGAGCTCAGGTCCCTGTGTACAGGGAACACCCACAAGCCCAGCTCCTGCAGCTCCCACACAGCATCTGGGGACCCAGGAAGGAGGCTGCTCCTGTCGGGTGTGGCTTTCTCTTTGGATTATTCCAGGTGACCAGTCTCCACCCAAGGGCTCTGATCACTGAAGGAGGCCGAGAAATGGCACAGGCTGTCTTGCACCTGTCTTTGATCACCACGTCCCTTAGGCATTTGGGGCACATGAGACACCCGTCTTGGTGCTTCCACTCTGATGATGCCTTGTTTAATCGTCTGGTGACAAGCATTCAGACGCTCATTTTACAGATGAAACACTGAGTGTCAGAGGAGCAGGGTCCTTCTTCACCCAACGTCAGATGACACCCAACGACAGGCTCCATTCCAGGCTGAGCTCTCAAGCTCCCGTTCCTTCCCAGGCTCCCCACAGGCAACACAGCCACACTGCCTCCTCCATCCCAGACTGGGTGAGGCCATCCCTGTCCCCATCCCCACCCCGAAGTCCCTGGATCTGCCACCCTCTAGGCAGGAGAGTTTCTGGCAGTAGGATCCATACCCCTGGGGACAGGCACAGCCCGACAGGCATGGACCACGTGCTGACACGCTCAGGTTCAGCAGCTGCTGCTCACACGTCCTCTCCCTGCTGAGCTCAGGGTCTGGGTGCAGCTCGCTGCTGCAGTTCACGAAGAACTGGCCTGCTGGGCAGGCAGCAGCTAGAAGAAAGGGGTGAGGGAGGGTAAGCGCTCCAGGCCTTTGGGCTGGGCTGGCGGTGCTGTGTGGGTGACTGAAAGAGTCACCTGGCATATGTGGGCCCCCACGGGGGGGGGGGGGTAGAGAGGTGCCGTCACAGTACAGCCAGCCACCTTCAGCAAGCACCCGTTATCAAAGAGGACCTCCTCACCAGCAGCTGCGCCATGAGGTCCCCACACTCTTATCTTATTTTCTATTGCACGCACTGTGCATCTCCCTTCTCACATGAGAGAATGAAGAGCTATTCTGCGTCTAAAGGCAGCAGGAACTGGAAGGAAGGGCCCCTGAAGGACCACGAAAGGGACCCAAAGATGGGCAGCCACGTAGTCTAGAATGGCGGTGAGAGAATTTTGAACAGGGAGAGCCAATTCCCTGATTCTCTGCTGCATCTGTTTCTCTGATACAGCTTTCCCCATCGTCATCGAAGTCTGCCACGCACAGTCACACTTCGTGTGATTGTTTTAGGGAAGCCAGTAAAAGGCAGTTAAGATCCATGGCCCGAACGGAATAGGGCAGAGAAAGAAAGAGCCAGATCCCAAAGGCATAGAAAGCCAAAGCAAAGATGTTCCAGACAATACAGGAAATGAGGGTAGGTGGGAAGATTCAGGATTATCTGTTAAAGAGAAGATGACAGTTCAGAAAGACATGGCATGTCACCCAGGGCTGCACGGTTGCCTGGTGCATGTCAGGATTTGAACAACGCTGACCCAGTCTCTAGGCCTGCTCTTAGCCATCGGCCATATGCTTGCTGTCTGTTGCTCTCCTTTCCAAACCGTCCTGTTGTCAGTGGGCTCCTGTGTTGGGAGGCCCTCTGAGAATGCTTCAACCCACCTCGAGGCACCTCACCTGTTACTCACCACTGCCCCACCTCTGCCCTAACTGCGCTAAGGAGAAGCTCAAAACTCTAAGCAGTCCTTCCCAAGACCTCATGTCCATGCCTGGGTTGGACAGAACCAGGCTCAGAAGATGCCTGGCAGCTCAGAGCAGGAAAAGTCATGACCAGCAAATGCAAGCAACTGCCCAGATCCCAATGTACTCTCCAGTAGGTTGAGGCCAGATTGGGGTTCTGGGGTGCCACTCTCTAAGCTGGGACCTTTGCCAAGAGTCCAAGAACACCAACACCCAAGACAGGGCAAGGTAGAGTAGGTTCTTCCCATCCTGGCCAGCACCCCACTTCTTTACTCTCTCCTCCATACCCACTTTCCACCAACTGGAGCCCCCTTCACTCCCCTTCAGCCCTGCTTACCTGGGGCTCGGCTATCACAGCTCAGGACTCCATCTTTGCAGTGGCTGCAGAGAGTTGGGGAGTTATCAGCCCAGCTGGTCATTTGGGGCCCACTCAGCACATGCTATTGCTCTTGGGCCCCTGTGGGCTTTTGAGAGCCATGATGACATACTATCTCTGCCCTCCAACACCACCCCACACACAGAGTGAGAGGGTGGATGCTACTTCTCATGCAGCAGCTGATACCCAGGAAGCTTACCAGTGGCCCAGGGAAGGGATGTCGCTGTCCCCAGGGGGATAGTCCACTCCCTGGAAGTGGCAAGAGCATTGGTTCCTACAGAAACAGAGAAGGAATGGAGCAGGCTCAGGAATGGGAATGAGGACGTCCAGGGCAGGGGACCATCCTCAGGCAGCTGCAAGTAAGAGAATGTGGAGAGAGGTGTCAGCAGTCCCTGGGACATGACACACCTCCAGAGAACCAGAAAGCCCACCTGGTGCTGAGGTCAGGGACAGGACTCAGTGCCAGGTTGGGGGCCATATTTTGGCTTCCGTAAGCACTGCCTACTGGTCTCCAGCCCCTCCCAAAGGCAACCTAACTCAGAACACAGAGGTGACCAGTTCAGAGCTCCGCCTCCCAGCCCCAGTCCATGCTAGAATGGACACTGTTCTGGGGTGGCTTCAGAGCCATTCAGACCCAGCATCTGCTCTGGCTGGTCACTTGGATTCTTCTCTGGGACCCTGGGGTGTAAGGATGTCACTCTGTCTTTGATTCTTTGATTCACCTGAGGTCATTGGCTGTATGTCCTTATAACACAATTCCCATGGCTGATTCCAACACTGCTGGTCTTAGGGCAGAACAGGCCAGGGCGTGGGGGACCCAAGCAAGGGACCCTGGGAATCATCTTTCCAGGACTCTTAAGTGGCTTCCTTGTCTTTGCTGTGTTGCTCACTGAGGCTTCTATGAAGGGTGTTAGTGGGCCTACAGTAGAAACCTACCAAGAACCCTACAGTGATAAATCTCTGAGTGTTACCATTTGTCACCTAAAGAGGGGTGGGTGACTCCTTCCTCTCATTACTGATAAACCTCCAAGCAATTTATAGACCATCTCAGAGATGTAAAAACTTAGGCCAAGATCCCAGGAGCCCTGCCAGTCATCCTGGGTTCATGTGCAGTCACCAGAACCATTCTTCCAAATCTACATCCAGCCCCTTTGAGCCAGCTTCCTCCAGCTTTGGCTACAGGCCGCTTCTCACCTCAGACTCCCTCCCTGTTCTCCTCAGGACCACTCAGAAGGCCATTTTGGCTAAGGGCCTCCCCAACTCTGCCTCACCTGTGTGTGTGACAGCCCAGGGCTCCTGGCCTCACCCTCTGTGTGGCTTTCCAGTGCTTCTTACCACTCCAGCCCCCTAAGTGTCTGTTTTTTTGGGGGGGGGTCTGTCTTGCCACCTTGGATTGCGGACTTGGGGAACTAGACTCTGCTCTGTTGGATTCTCAGAGCCTAGAAATGTCCTGGGCTTGCTGAAATGTACACCGATGTTGGTGGAAGAGGACAGCTGAGGAGAGCCAGGTACTGTGGCTCTGGCTCAGTTTGTTTTACAAGGAAGGAGAGAGGGCCCTGGTAATAGGTTCAGAAGAGGCTCACCTCTCCAGCAAGGTCTGAGTGACTATGAGGGGAAGCAGAGGAGAGAGAGGCTGAGCCCAGCTGTCCCAAGCAGACCCTAGCCTCACTCCCCGCCTCTCCCAGATGCCAGGCTGGCCAATCACCTGGGGACGCAGAGGTCAGCCTGTGTGTCCAGAAACATGTCCGGTGGGCAGGTGCAACCCTCCACACACTCATCCCTGCTGAAGTTGCCATCACCGTGAGCCTCACAGACATCTGGGCTGGCCAGGTCCTGGCATGTTTGCGCGCAAAGGGCCACGCAAGGGCTGTACTCCTTGGTGGCCTCACAGGACAGTGCTGTAGGGAGAAAGGAGACCGAGCCTGATCTCTCTTCTTCCCACAGCTGCATGGGGTGGGTTTAGCATCTTGACAAGAAAAGCTCAGAGAGGGTAAGAAATTTGCCCCCACCCAGGTCACAGAGCACCTGAAGGTCAAAAATGTCAAAACAGCATCCATTGCAGCCAGTCTGGAAAAGCAGGCACTGCTCTTAGATACAGGTCCTGGGGAGGAGTGGAGGTCGCCCCAGAACCCAGTGCCCAGCCCGTTATGCACACACAGACACATACATGCTCCTCAATGGCATGTGAATATCCACAGGCCTGCACCCTCGCAGTGTAGATCCCACACACTCTCTCTGCAGAAGCCTCTTTACATTTTTGTCCCAGGGTTCAGGCCTGCCATCTCCTCAGCAGGCCACCAGCCCACTCCCCAGGAGCCTCACAGAGTACAAGGCCAACAAATCCACTGAACCTGCCAGGATCAGCTGTGTCCCACCCCAGGCTGTTCATCAAAGCCAGTTCACATGAGCTTCCAGACCGTGCAGCTGTCTGGAACCCACAGCCAGGAGCGGTGTTTTCATTGATAAAGGGTGTAGATAAGGTGTGAGGATTTTTTTTTTTTTGAGTCTCTGTGTGCAGCCAGAGTTGGGAGAAACTAATTCAGAGACTGACAGACCTTTGCACAGGGTCACACAACACATTACCCACCTGACTGGGGTAGAACTCGGAGCCCTTGGCTCCCAGCACAATTCCCTTTTCTCTATAAAAGCCCTCTGTAAAAGCTCACAGGGAGCCAGGATCTGTGGGGCCTAGGGCAGTGAGGACTAAGACCCGGGGAACAACTGAGGGCCATACACATTAAAGGGCCGGTGGCCTCAGAGCCAGTGTTCTTCAGAGTGCCCACTCTTCTGCAGTGAGGGGGGTGGCACAAGAGGACATGGGAAGTGAGGCTAACTTGAACTTGGCCTGACTGACAGGACTTGGAGACCTATGAGGCATGGCTGAGAGAAGCCATTCTGAGCAGTATGGCTCAGAGTGTCCAGCCTCAGGATCATGCTGGCAGGAAGAGAAGTAAGCTATGAATGGCAGTCAGGCTTGAGGCAACCAAACACTGCATTAGAGCTTCCAGGGGTAGGGGACAGCTGCGTCTGGAACCTAGGCTCCTGTGGATGTGCAGGGGTGGGGCACTCACCGCAGGCTGGCAGATGGGCTCGGAAGTCAACTGGGAGCCCACGGCGCCGGCACAGGCGCGCATAGTGGGCCAGCGTGGCACACAAGCAGGGTTGCCCACAGCGGCAGGCATCCCGGCGGCATTGCTCGAGGTAGGGTATTGGACTCAGGTACGCAGAGCAGGGTGCGAAGAGTTCCCCAGTGAGCACACTGCAGTGCTGCAGGGCATAGGAGGCTAGGGCATGGAATGCAGTCAGTGAGCTGCAGGGGTCTGGCTGCCTGCTGCCCCAAGACTCAGCCTGCCTCCCCTCAGGGTATGTAGAAGGGTGTGCGTGTGTGTGTGTGCACATACATATGTTCATGTGTGTGTGTGCTTCTATGACTGTACTAGTACACATATGTGCATATGCACATGCATGTACACAACAGGAAAATAAGCAGACACTTCATGTAATGGCAGAGATCTCTCTGTTAAGAGACACACAGAAATGAACATTGCTGGCTAAATTCCAGACCCTTTGATAGCTAAACTGGTTAGAAGAGACAGTCAGTAAACAATTGTGCTAGTCAGGTGGAACAACGTGAACCTAAGGCATGAGAAAGGGAAAGGCTTGGCTGAATGAGGAGGGACAAGCAAGGCCTCGATGAGAAGGTAAGGTTTGAGCAAACTTTTGAAAGAAGGGCTGAGGTGTGTTTCTTCCCGAGGTAAGAGTGTGGTTGGGGAGGGGAAGCCACATGAGGGCAGAGGCCTGAGAGGAAGGCAGACCTGAGTGTCAAGAGCATAGAAGCCAGTATGGTTGGAGCAGGGTACAGGGCAGTGGACAGTGGACACGGTTGGAGCAGAGTACAGGGCAGTGGACAGTGAGCATGGTTGGAGCAGGGTATAGGACAGTGGACAGAGTGGACATGGTTGGAGCAGGGTACAGGTCAGTGGACAGTGGACACGGTTGGAGCAGAGTACAGGGCAGTGGACAGTGAGCATGGTTGGAGCAGAGTACAGGGCAGTGGACAGTGAGCATGGTTGGAGCAGGGTATAGGACAGTGGACACGGTTGGAGCAGAGTACAGGGCAGTGGACAGTGGACACGGTTGGAGCAGAGTACAGGGCAGTGGACAGTGGACATGGTTGGAGCAGAGTACAGGGCAGTGGACAGTGGACACAGTTGGAGCAGAGTACAGGGAAGTGGACAGTGTGCATGGTTGGAGCAGGGTATAGGACAGTGGACAGAGTGGACACGGTTGGAGCAGGGTACAGGGCAGTGGACAATGGGCACGGTTGGAGCAGAGTACAGGGCAGTGGACAATGGGCATGGTTGGAGCAGGGTATAGGACAGTGGACAGAGTGGACATGGTTGGAGCAGGGTACAGGGCAGTGGGCAGTGAGCATGGTTGGAGCAGGGTATAGGACAGTGGACAGAGTGGACATGGTTGGAGCAGGGTACAGGGCAGTGGACAGTAAAAATGGTTGGAGCAGGGTACAGGGCAGTGGACAGTGGACATGGTTGGGGCAGTAGACAGACAGTGGACATGGTTGGAGCAGGGTACAGGGCAGTGGGCTGATCATGAAGAGGGTCTGGTGGAACACTTCTGAGGACATTGCCATTGTCTTGGGATTGGTGTCCAGTACTGAGGTGAATATAGGCGATGGGTAGAACAGGAAGCTTCCTATCTGCCTGCCCTTCATCCCCCTCCTTCTGTGACTCCTATGACTTTGACCACCGCCCTCACTTCAAGTTGCGGCCTCACCTCTCTCAAAGCAGTTCCACCTCTACTCCGCTCCCCAAGCCTCCCTAGTACCCCACTCCTCACCAGCTTGCAGATGCATGTCACAAGGGTCCAGCAAGTAGCCAGAGGCCAGAGGGGTGCATGCAGACAGGGTTTTCCAAGAATTGCCAAACAGTTGCGGGGTGCTCTCAGGCACACCCACTGGAGACCTGTGGCCACATGGAGACCTATAGTTGCACACTTGTCCATGCACACATAGGGACACCCAGAGCACATACCCACACAGGCAGCCACTTGCTTACATTTGAACACATGGTCACAGGGTAGGCATGAGGATGGACTCGGAGCCACCGTCAGGTGAGCACATAATGTCCTGTATAGTCCACTTGCACACATCAACACATAGAAATATGCATACATGTGAACACACGCAAACACAGACACACACACACACACACACACACACACAGAAACGCACACATGCTGCCCGTGTTTCTCTCTATATCAGCCATTGAAGAACTGCCCAGATTTTCCAGCCTCAAGACCACTCCCTCCCTTGTTCTCCTTTCTGAAGGGCTGACTGCTGTCTCTTCCCAAATTCTCGGACTGTGACCATGTCTAAAGGTGTCATTCTCAACTGTCAGCTCATGGGAAATGGCCTTCCTCTGAATAGTGGAAGACTTGTACAGACTCAAAAGCATTCAAGCTCCATGTAGGAAAAGGTTATACCGGCCTGCTGGGACAGACGGTGGGAAAGCTAGTGTCTGCCTTGTAGGGGCTTATCTCCACCTAGAGGTGTTCACGGTTGATTAAAACAAGTAAACACGTGAGACTAATCAAAGCCAACCTGAGGTCTCAAACGTCAAGACTCACTATGAAGCAGCCTTTCCCACGGCACAGCCCATCTACCACAGAGGCTGGGATTGTGGGAGCACTTGCGGAAAATAAGGCTTATATGAGATTCTTAAAGAGTGGGAATCAGGAGTCAGTATTTAAGCAAACTCCCCAGGTGACCTTTCTACACACAGAAGACTGCGACCATAATTTAAAAACTAAACTAAACTTCAATTTAAATGTGGAAGCATAAATAACTACTGGTGAGTGCGTGCCACACAGTGTCTCTGGAGTCCTGACCCTAAGGGGCCCATGGGTAGGTCACCCTCTCCTTCCTGTCACAGACAGGGAAACATACAGGAAGTCATCCTGGGTGTTGCCATTGAAGGTGCCACAGAGACCCACGGTGTCCTCCACCCATCGCTGGTCCACTTGCAGGTAGAGCCGCAGTCCTTCCCGGTCATAGAGGACCCGTACGCCCACGTTAGTCCTCACCCTCAGGAACACAGAGGACAGCCTACGGATCTCAAAGGCATCTGGCCACGGAATGGGAAACGGGATGAAGGAATTTTGCTAGTACAGTCCAGGGCTCTGCCGCCATCTGTCTGGCCCACTCCCACATCTGCACACAGCCCTGACTTCATCCTGCCCAAAACCCCTGCCTTGGGATTCGTAGGCCAAACCCTGGCAAAACCTACCAGGCAGCTTCTACTGAGAAATGTCATATTGTGAATTCCCAGTAACAGCCCTGCTCTCCCTGGGGGACTGTAGTTTCTTGTTCTAATCCAAGAAGAATTCTGCAATAACCCATTTTTGCCTAATTAGGTTCAGTGGTAAGACATTTTATATCTTTTGTTTTCTGACTCAGGGTCTCTTGCAACCTAGGTTACTTTGGGCTCACCGAGTAGACAAGGATGATCTTGAGTTCCCGACCTCCCTGCCTTCAATTCCCACTACATTCATCTAACCTTCCCCACTTTCATGGCCTGCATGGTCTTTCTCTGCAGCCCTGTTCCTCCCCATCACAAAGAGCTGCTCTTCTCGGTTTGTCTCTCTATTCCTTTTCTCCTTTCTCAATTCTTTCTGGTGCTGGATCTTACTTCTTAGTAGTTTTGCCTTTTCTATTAAACGTGTTTCCTATGGGCTGCTCGCAACTCACGTTTGGATTAAGGAATCAGAAGGGAGAATAATTACTGAGACTAGAGACAGGAGACAGCTGCAAGAATGTCCTAATGTCAGGAGGAACCACCACACCGTCGTGTTAGAGTGGGTGCATGGGCATGTTTTAGGAGTCCACTGTTCTGAATCCAGCGTCCCCCAGCCTGATCCATGTGCAGGGTTGCCCATGTAGCCGATCCCTTGGGTAGAGGACCCGGGGAAAGGACCCTTAACTATCAGCTCCCAGCTAGCCCTCTTGACCATCTTGAGCCATACCATCTGAGTAGGGTGGAGTGATCTTGTACTGGTCAAACAGAAGGACATCTCCTGCCTGGGTCAGGGTCACCTGTCTCCGAGGGTCCTGGTGCAGAATCACTGACACTGACCGGACACAGGCTCCATCCTGGTTCTAGAGACAAAGAAGGGCCAAGGGCAGCATTAGCTGGTGCTGTCTGTCCTGATGGCCCAAATAGAACGTTCCATGGCAGGCACCCAGCCCAACTTGAGGAGCAGGCTCCTCAGAGTGAGAAGCAGAGCCCAAAGGGCACTGAGGATTGTCAAACATAATGTTCTCATCTGGAAGAACATGGACAAGGACGGCTGCAGAGCAGAATAACAACAAACACGATATTATCTCTCAGTTGTCCAAAGACACAGAAACAGGCGGCTCCCGCACAGCTCAGCCTGGCCTTGGAAACCGTGGCTCCCTCACACGGCTGCGAGCCAGAGCTTTAATTTCATCCTTTTGCATATATGACATAGAGTCCTGCTCATGCCTCATATCCTGTACCCCAGTGAAAGGCAAGCAAGAAGTCAAGTCCACTCAGGAAGCTAACACAGGAGCGTAACAAGTTCAAGGCCTTATTCCAGTGATACACAGGGAGTCCAAGGTCACTTTAAGTCACTGAACAAGACCCTGCTTCAAACAATTTTTTTAAAGGATCAGGGCTTTGTAAAGGGTACAACTCTTGCCTAGTGTGTATAAATAAGGTCACAGGTTCCATTCAACCACCACAGAAGACATGGGTGGAGAACAATAAATGAGCTAGTAGCCCCTGGGCCTTGCATTCTCCACCTTTGAAATGGATGGTGCAAAGCGTACCTATTCATGCCCTTCTTCCACAGGAAGACACCTGTGCCTCATTCATTCAGAGACTTCCTGAGCATTTGCCACGTGCTCACGGTACCACACTGCACTGCACTTCATAGACAAGTGATGGCAAGGCACAGAAAATTTCTGGGCTCACAATTACAACTTCATGTGGGACACAGAGATTAAATAAGTAAGCATGAAGTGGACTGACCATAACAGGAGCAGTGGCTGCTGTAAGCAGGGACAGGGCACTGGCAAAGCACACGAAGGAACAGAGAGGGACTGCAGAGGCAGGAAAGGGTGCCTCTGTACTGGGGAACATGACAATAGTGGAGAATAGTGCTGACAGCAAAGCGTTGATATGGCCGTGCCTCCCTACTCGTAACAGCTAACTTTAGCACCAACATCCAGGAGCTGCCAAACTCCCTGTCACTCAGCCCTCACAACACTCTGCTCAAATACCATGTTTAAGTACCTGCTATAAGTAGCAGCACCATTTGCAGATCAGATAACTGAGACACAAAAAGTGACATTTGAGTTACGGCTGTATGATACAGGGAGGGATACGTGGGAAATGTGTCCTGTCTTTGCCATGTTTTCCTATACATTTCCTGCCCCATTCCTCTAAGAATAGTCTGCCAGTCTCTCCCGGTTCTTATTATTGGAGGATGGACCTAGAAATCCAGAGTGCTGGAGATGTAAATTGCCTTTAGAGTATAATTTCATTTTGGCTCTCTAAGTTGATAGAAGAAAATATATAATGTACAACCCTTGTATATATTTGCATAACCAATGGGCACATGTATATCTACCAGCATTTCTATACATCACATCTATATAGATGTATAGAAATATATCTAAAGCACAAAGTCAACTAAACATGTCTTCATCCTGGTGTTCCAGCTCTAACACACCATGGCATGGGTTATTCTAGCCTGCCCCCTTTGCGCACCTGTTTCTGTTGTTAACATCCTATATGGGTATGCTTTTTACATTTGTTACAGATAACCAACCCACATTGATGTGTTGTTGCCCATTGGGCCAGAAACAAAGATGTGTGCAGATGACCGTGTGTATGCACAAGTGTGATTTTAGTACATAAAGGCAGGCAGGAGGCAAACAGGGAAATCTACCATTGGCCAAATCTGAGACAATCAAGTGACAAAACAACAAAGCTGTGGATTGTCACCTCAAAGGCAAATATGAAAATCTCACTATGTGACAAAACCATCAGCAAATCCCAACAGAGCCTTCTATAGGCTTCAAAAGTGTTCAAGGTCATCCTCAAGAGGAAATTCTGAGAGAGAGCCAAGAGGAGCCCAAGACATGCAACTATATCTAATGTGAGGTGCTGGATCAGAAAAAACGGCATTCAGTGAAAGCCAATGAAACCTGAGTAAGCCATGCCCTTAGCTAACGGCAACACATCAGTATTGGCTGGCTGCTTATAATGCACCCTGCTATGTTGGTTTGAAAGTCTCCCATAGGCTCATGTGTCCCATAGGCTCATGTGTCCCATAGGCTCATGTCCCATAGACTCATGTGTCCCATAGGCTCATGTGTCCCATAGGCTCATATGTCCTTTAGGAACACTTGGTCCCCAGTTAGTGATGTTGGGTAGGGGTAACTTTTAGCTTGGGGGAACTTTCAGGACAGGAGCCTGGTGGGATGAAGTACATCACTAGGGAGAACTTGACACTTTATAGCTTCAGCCCACTTCTGGTTTCTCCCTTTCTCACCCATCCCCTCACCCTGTGTGTTTCTGTGTGCAGTTGAGATGTGCTATCTCAGCTTTTGGTCCAGCTGCTTGCTGCCACATTTCTCCCACCATTATGGACTCTCTCTCTCTCTCTATGGAACCATAAGCTCAAACAATTATTTCATAAGTTGCTACTGGCCATGGTTTTCTGTCACAGGAAAAAAACTAATAAAAAACATAAGATGTTAAGAGAAACAGGGTGTGTGGGAATGTGTCCTATCTTTGCTAGAACTCTATAATAATCTAAAGCCACTCTAAAATACAAAATAGACTTCTTAAATCCTTGGAAGACTGTAAGCACCCTGCCACACTGAGGTGGGTGTATCGGGGCTCTGTGACAGCATCCAACCTTGGAGGCAGGTAGATTTGGGTAGTTGTGGAATTTCCCCAAGTCTCTAAGATAGTTCATCATATTTGAACAGGGAGGATAGCAATGTCTCCCACCTTAGTGTGCCCTTCCATTAGTTGCTGTACAGAGGTTATTAGTCAACGTTCAGGCACCAGGTAAATGTGTCATAGGTACCACCATCACCTCCGTTACTGTGCCCAGCACACTCCATTCTGGCTGCTCCAGTATCACTGTTTTTCTGGTATGATCAACTCTCAGAGTGACTTTCCTCCTTGTCTCTGAATTTACCTTTGTAGGGACACCTTTAGGTTAAATGCCACCTCTGCCACGTGGCTTTCCCTTCTTTTCTGCTAATATTCAGGACTTTTTCTTCTGCTACACCTCTCCCTCTTTACATCTCAGATCATGGAGTGTGTCACACCAAAGTGCCTTGTCTATCAGCTGTGAGCACCTGAAAGTGGGTCGGGTGTGACCCTTCTATGTAGCCCTCGCTATGCTCAGCACAGCGCTGGCAGGCGTAAGACTTCCATAGGTCCGTCATGCAAATGGAATCACAAGGAGGAACCTTGTCCTGAGGCAGAAAAAACTTCCAACCAAGAAGCACTGTGTAGCAATAAGGCCAACTGGACAGGCTCAGGCTGGTCAGTTGGCTGTCTGGGACATGGTAGAGAGAGGGTTGGGCAAGGCACCTGGAGGCCCCACAATCCTCGTGTGCTCTAAGGCTCTTGAGCTGTGAGAATGGGAGAAGTGGAAACTGCTCTGTGTGTTTCTGACCTCCATCTTTCTTCCCACCTTCAAGATGCCACAGACATCATGACCAAATGACAAATGATCACCTCGGAAGACAGACAGTCTCCTGCATGGAGAATAGCCAAGAGCCTGCTATGGCAGAGAGAGAAAAGAGATCGCTCAGGGCAAAAGAAGAGAGCCAGCCACCACCTCATCCACAGTCACCAGACTGTGTCTCCAGACCTCCTAGATGGGGTCTGCTCACATTCAAGGCCCTATGATCTGAGGTTGGAGCAGGTACAGCAGGCTTGCAGGGTAGGAGTGGGCACCCTGGCTAGGCAAGAAGCTCTGGATCCACTGTGCAGAGAGTAGCTTCAGCACAGCCCAGAATGGAGCTTGGGGCTTGACTCAGCCCAGTCAGTCTAGGGAGATCACAGTCACTACAGAGGCAGACACATGCCCACTTGCACCAACCAACTGTGGCCACTGTCTCAGCCATGTTCACAGCTGGCTGGAGCAGCTCAGGGATCACCTCCTTCGGGAAGCCTTTCTTGATCCCCTTTGCCCTTGCTACCCAATGCCCAAGTAAAAGAAAGTCTTCCCACCCTGACCCACCCATACCCCCACAGCTGATGTGACAGGGGGCCATGGGTTCGCTCAGCTGCCTGGCCCACTAAGCTATGAAGCCCAGAAGACAGAGCAATCTCAGACCTCAGGACAGCCTCTAACCCCAACGGGTTTTCAGAATTCGGTGAATGAATTATTCAAACAAATATACCTTCCAGACATGGAAAAAGAAAAGCCAAAGGCACACAGGACTAAATGGAGTTAGAATCAGTCTAGAGATTTCATTAAAGTGAGGCCCAGGAAGGGGAACAGACTCTCAGCCACAGAGGGCCTGGGCTCCAACAGTCCTCAGAGCCAGTTCTGTGTCCCAATAGCAGAGGCAGCAGGCAGCTAGGTCATGGGAAGGCCTGGGGTCCTTCCCCATGTTCCCAGACCTGTGGCATGTTTTTTTTTTGGACATGGAGACCCACCCAGCCTTACCAGGCCACATGGGGCATTCTGCAATGTCACTGTAAAGGTGCCGGAGGAGCGGCTCTTGGCTAGGATGTACTGACATGTGGCAGGGAATGTGTACCGGCGTCCATCAAAGGTCGTGAAGTGGATGTCACCGGTCACTGAGCATTCAGCTGAGGGAGAAAAAGGGCAACTTAGTCATAAAAGCTACCACTCCTGGGACTGTTGTCCTCCCCCACTGGGGACTGTCTCAGCCTTTCAAATCCAAGTCTAGGGCAGGACACAGCCTCTCCCCTCTAGAATTGGGTAGGCTAGGATGACTTTTTTCTGAGAGCCTGCTTAGGGGCAGACTAGACCCAGCCCTGTCAGAGTGTCCCTCTGAGGTGAGACCAGGCTCTAGGTGTGGGACCCAGTCTCAGTGTAGTCTCCCAAGTTCTGACAGGAGGTGGACAGGACCAAAGTTACAGAGGAAATAAGGGGAGTCAGGATTAGCCCATGAACCAAACACCCCCAAGTAAGCATGGCCTCAGAGTGTCCCTGCCCCAAACCTATGAGACCAAGAGAAGAGGGCAGGGTCTGAGGTAAGGGTCAGATGTACCTGGGCAGACAGAAGAGCGGCACACCCACTTCCCTGCAGTGCACGTACTGAAACACAGAGATCACGAGGGTGGCCTGCCTGCCCTCAATGCCCAGACACTGTCCTAGGCCCCAGCCCACAGTGCCCCATTTCTAAAGTGGGTGGTAGAGAGTAGCCCCCCAACATGGATCTAATGACCTCCCTTTGGATCTCCAAGGGGCTGAATGAGTAACTCCTGTTTTTTCAGAGTTCTTCAACCCACGTATGTCATCTAACAGGAAGCTCAGGCTTCCCCGGACCCTCCCTCCAGGCAGTGGCCACAGACCAGGTATTGCAGTCCTCCGTCACCACAGAGCCAGGCGGGTGCAGGGTCCCGTGGAACTCACAGGGGCACTCGGCTGGTGACATGCAGCCCCCATCCTCAAAGACCAGCCCTAGGAGGTGACAGCAAAAGCCCACTCACCACTGCCGCTGCTCACAAGCCACTGTGGTGGCTTCCCAGGTGCTCAGATAAAGGCCACCATACACAGAGTTCTTTCTCTTCTAAGAACACTGTCAAACTCTCTTCTAAATCCTGGCTCAGGCAGGATGTCAACCCTGTTCTGGGCATACCTAACTCCACGTACCACCCCCAACTGTACACAACCAAACTTCTCACCACCTCTCAAACCCTGCCATGCCACCTCCTACCACCTCCTCACCACACTGTACCTTAGGCTGGAGAGTCACACCCCTGGAAACAGGCTCTGTTCCTTAAAATCAAAGCCTGTCACTTTACTCTTTTGCGACAGGGTCCTTTGTGTCCCACGATGGCTTTGAACTTTTGTAGCTGAGGATGACCTTGCATGTCTGGTACTCCTGCCTCTCCCTCCTGAGTCCCGGAGTTATAGGTGTGCACCACCCACTGGAAGCCAGGGCTTTGCACATGCTGAACAAAGTGCTCTACCAACTGAACTGCAGCTCCAGCCTCAGCTTTGCAGTTTTTAATCTCACCCTTCCATCCCTCCAAGTTTCTCATTCATCATTAACATGCCATTAGACACAGGACAACGTAACTGCGGATGGATGCTTAAACCAAAAAATGGGGAAGGGGGCATACAAAGAAAGAATGGCTTAGCTTCACCTGAAAAGCTCAGACCAAATGAACGCAAATTCCTTGATGAGTCAAACTGTCAAGAAGCCAAGCCCTGCCCCCTGCGCCCTCACCTCCCTGTAAGCCAGCCATTCACTTACTGGTTTAGTCGTTTGTTCCTTCATTCATCCCACAGCCATCCTCTAAGCCTCTGATTCCCACTCATCCATGCCAGGCCAGGAAGACACTGCCAGGCCCCCACTGACACCACACACCCACCCACCCACCCAACCCAGCCAACCGTTAGGGCAGTAGCAGCCATCCACGCAGGTGATCTCGCTGTCCACACAGGAAGCATGGGACTGACAGGAAGCCGGGCAACACGCAATGCACTCATTGTAGATGAAGGCCTTCTCTTTGCAGTGCACAGCTTGGGAAGGAGGGAGGCTGTGTGGTCTGTCTGTTTGGCCAGCACCCACCCTCACCCCAGGTCCTGGGATGAAAATGGGAGGGCTCTCATTTCCCTGACCCTCCAGTCCCAGGTGGAGTATTTGGTGCCCAAGAGACTGTTGAAACCCGGGGTGCACTGAGACCCATCCTTCAGGTTCAGCCTCGGTCCTCCTACCTGTCACAAGGAGGGAACCTCAGAGCTTAAGGCTCGCATGGCTGTAGCTGAATGAGCAGGACAGGGCACTGAACAAAGGCCTGTGGCTGCCACCCACAACCCACATCAGAACTCATCGGATCCCCTCCCTGCCCACCTTCCAGCCTGCACCTACTGCATTGTGGGAGTTGGGTCCTCCAGCCCTGCAGAGGGCAGCCCGCCTGTGCACATGCCCGGGCATACTCCGTCAGTGCGCGACACCAAGTGGCTTCATCGCCTCCTGCTCTGTGCAAGGGGATTGCAAGGAGATTGAGTGTGCGAAAGTCCAGCCTGTCACCAGCTGCCACCATCTCATAGAACAGTGAGCGGTTCTCAACCTTCCTAGTAATACAGTTCCTCATGTTGTAGTGACGCTCCCAACCATCAAATTATGAAAATAACTGTAATTTTGCTACTGTTATGAATCATAATGTAAATATCTGTGTTTCGTGATGGTCTTAGGCCACTCCTGCGAAAGTGTCTGCCACAGCTACTTTCAGAGCTTCAAGGCTCCTTCCTCTAGGAAAGCAGCCAGCTACACAGATCCCTAGACTCAAGCAGGGAGCCCAGATTCGAGTCCCAGCATTGTCGCCAATTTGCTGGGTGACCCTGAGGGAGCTAAGCCCCATCTCTGGGCCTCTGTTAAATGGGACAGCTGGACCCTGCCTTGGCAAATAAGAATTTCAGAGCTTTGGAAAGCAGTTCTCTAATGCTCGAGTATTATCCGGCTCATGGGGTCATATCCTGAACCCTCATCCCAGTAGTGGGAGGCACTCCCCATCACCCAGCACCACCCACCCTGTGGCTGCTCACTCACTGGCAGAGGTCACTGGTACAGCTGGCTGTGAAGGGCAGAGGGCTGATGTAGGCATGGCAGGTGTCGAAAGGAGGCCTCAGCAGTGCTTCACACCGCTCATACACACCCTGGGTGGGGCAGACGAAGGAGTTTGGCTGGAGAACAGCACAGCTCTCTGATCTACCATCCCCACAGGGGACCCCAACTTAAGCAAAAGGAAGGCAGAGAGAACAGGGAAGAGGGCATGGGTACAAGCTATCATGAGCCCTGCAACCAATAGTTTGCTACTGAGATGGTGCGGTGGGGGTTGGGGGAGGCCCAGGACACAGACCTGCATGGATGCTGGGCTCTGCTGCAGGCATGGTGGGCGGGGCAGGGAAGAAGTCGCAAGCCCCGAAGGGCTGTTGGGGGCCTGCTCCTGCCAGCTGCGCACGAACTCCCCTAAGTCATCAGTCAGCCTTCCTGCAGGGAAAACTAGTGTCATGCTGAAGTGGGTGGGCAGCAGGATCGAGGGCTCTGAGGAGAGCAGTATCAACGGAAAGCCATTTGGAAGAAGCCAGCCTCCAGTGCTCCCAACCAAGTCAGAAATGGAAAAGCCATTTCTTCTGAAGAGATAACTGTCTCACAACTGCTCCACACTCAACAGAGGTAACATGGTTGAGAGGGCCAGTGTGCAAGCTTGAATAAGCACCTGTACCCATCTCGGCCTCAGTTTCCCTATATGCAGAAAAGGGAACTAATCCCTAGGGAGATCGCTGCCAGAAACTGTAACTATAAAGAACTTAGCACATGGCGGGCACCCTTGAGCTTTCTGCCATGGACACCATGATGCGTCCTGAGCTTCACTGGTGCGTCTCACCAACCTGACCATCAGAGACTTCGGCTCCAGTCTGGACCTTTCTCTTCTCGGCTCTCTCTGACCGTCTGATTCCCACTTCCTCTGGAAACCTTGTGGGGTTAGACTCACCTAGCAAAGTGTGCAGTGGATCTACACACAACTCCAGTTGGGATTCTCATCACGAATACTTTCCAGTTGAGGAGACTGGGGCCCAGAACATGGTTGAGAACATGCCTAACTTGACAGGTCCTTGAAAGCTAGCCCTTGCCTCCCATTAGGTTTTCACTTACCATGCCAAGATGCCAGAGGACTGGCCAGAATCACCCCTCCCATCCTGATTAGATCTTCATCCTCAGCAAAATATCCCACAAGGTATCTTCCCTTGGTCTCACCATAGCTGGTCATCAGGTCATCCTGAGGGTCAGCATTGTTGTTCCCACATAGCCCATGGGTCCAGCCCAGAAACTCAGGGCTCATCTTGATGTAGACAGCTGAGGCACCATCCCAGGCCAGAGTGAAGGTTGATGGATTCCATGCGATGACATAACCCGCCAGCTGCTCCAGCTGCACAGCCCCCACCACCTGCGGCAGCTGGATCCTAAGAGCAAAGCCTAGGGCTGCAGGGTGTCCACGAAACTCCCACGGGCTCTGTTCTTAAGACCAGCCACCCTGCCCCATTGTGTGAGTTCTTTATGTCCCCATCCTCCAAGTTCCCATAATTCCTAAGTGCACCAAAGTGCCTCAGGATCCTTTTATCTTCAGGGGGCTTTCAAAATTACAGTATCATTGTCAGCAGGGATAAATCTTGAGAGAGTCAGTTCACCAGTTCCTTTCTCTCAGATAGGAAGGAGAGAGAGACATACCATACAAGAAGAAGGCTTTCATTTTACTGTGGTGGTCCAAAACAGGAAGAGCGGAAAGAGAAGGGGAGACAGGGAGAACAACCAGGAGAGGAGCCCTCTTACACCTGCCCCCTCTCGGTTTTGAAGCCACGGGATCTGGATTCTGACAGTTCACGCCCAGCTGACAATAAGAGAAACCAAAGTCCAGCTAGCTGTAGGTCTGAACACCCACTTTATTTGTAGGAGAAACCCCTCAGGCCCCAGCCTTGCTCCCTGCCCCAGGAAGTTTGGCACTCAGCTTCCAGACCCAGAGGGGACTTTGGGGCAGCAACTCATGACATTAGATAGCAAAGAAGGGAAGAACAGCTAGGACAGTTCAGACATGGGCTCACTTTGGGGCCATTTGGTATGGGACAGAATCTTCCCCCCACAGGTGGCCCCAAGGAGTCCCTGATTGTCCAGCATGACAACTGTTATTCAAAACCACCCTCCATCCTCAGAAAATGTGTGTAAGTGTCTGTTCAAAGGAACTGTATGTGAGCCAGGGGAAAGACTTCTACTAGAAAATGTTACTGTTCTTCTGAACAGTAGGAAACCCACTGTGTCTAACAGTTGCAGAGAATTCCCATCTGCCAGGTATATCCATCCACCAGTACCACCGGCTAGACACACATTGGCCAGGTATGAGCTTCTGCCCAGGGTGGGAAATGGTATCTGCCCCCAGTTAGCAATTTCCCTTCAGCTTGACAGGGACAGAAATTCCCTACCCCATGTCAGGGAGGTGGAAGGACATAATTACCTTACACCTCCATGGGTGACCTCCTTGGCCAGGCGGATCTCGTGTTCACCCGAAAGGAAGAGGCTGACAGACCTCAGGCAGGTGTAGTGGAAGGAACCACATTGCGGGTCATTGTGCACCTGATTGGGGGGACAGGGCATGATGTTCAGAGGGCAGTCCGCAGCAATTGCTACAGGCCACCCTGAGCGTCACTCCACCATTGTGGGATGATTGTGTGGCCCCTGTGTGCTAAACACTTTTCCTACATGACCCTTCCCAATGCCCCCCACAACACTGCAGCAAGGATGGAGCCATGACTGCCTGTATTTCATGATTGTCTGAGGAACAGAGAGAAGGGACAAGGGTCACGTGCACATAAGATTAGGAAATAGCAGAGATGAGATTCTGACCGAGATCTGAATGGGGCAGATTCCAGAACTTTTCTCAGATCATTGGGGCATCTCCAAGTTCCATCAAATCAAAGGCAAGACAAGCACTCACCTTCCCTCACACAGATGTACATACTCAGACACATGCTCACGAACACTGTCTATGCACACGCTCTATACCCCACACCCTCCTGGTGTGCAGAGGCCAGCCCTGCCCTGCACACATAGTCACACCCCTCCTATGTTGGCTTTGTGTGCATCTTCTTTAGCCCCATTCAAGAACCCACACTTTAGGGGCCATAGATCCAGAGGCCGGGGCAGGTTTCTAGTGCCTAGGGAAATAGGGAAAGATTTTCAAATGTCACCTGCCGTGGGTGGAAACACTCCCCAGGAGCCCACTTTCCACTCTATTACCCTTAGACATGATGGACCAGGCTGAAGCCTCTTTGACTGAAAGGAGGAATTATGAAAGCTTTCCTTGTCCTAAGTTAGTGTTTTTTAATCGTTTTTGTTTTGTTTAAATATTGCCATACAACATAGCCCTGGCTGGCCAGGAACTCACTATATGGACCAAGCTAGCTTCAAACTCATAGAGATCCACCTGCCTCTGTCCCTCAATTCCTCTGTTCTGAGACTCTAGGTGTGTGCCCCTATAACTTGAGTGGTCAAGATCAAGTATTTCTGACCATGACTCACAGAAAGAAATATATAGATTCTATATCTTCATAATAATGGAGACCTATGTATGTGTGAGAGAGTGTGTGTGTGCATGTGTGTGAGTATGTGTATGTGTGTGTGCATGTGTGTGAGTGTGTGGGCATGTGTGTGTGAGAAAGTGTGTGTACATGTGTGTAAGAGTATGTGTGTGCATATGTGTGAGTATGTGTATGTGTGTGTGAGAGATTATGTGTGTGCATGTGAGAGAGTGTGTATGCCTGTGTGTGAGAGTGTGTGTGTACATGTGTGTGAGAGTATGTGTATGTGTGTGTGCATGTGTGTGACAGAGATTGTGTGTGTGCATGTGTGTGTGAGAGATTGTGTGTACATGTGTGTGAGTGTGTGTACATGTGTGTGAGAGTATGTGTATGTGTGTGTGAGAGATTGTGTGTGCATGTATGTGTGAGAGATTGTGTGTACATGTGTGTGCATGTGTGTACATGTATGTACATGTGTGTGAGTGTGTACATGTGTGTGAGACAGTGTGTGTGTACGTGTGTGAGTGTGTATTTGTATGTATGTATATGTGTATGTGCGTGTATCTTCTCATGTGGTATGAGTTTATTAAAATAACCAATTAGGAGAATGTTTTTGTTTAATCCCAGGTGTGAGGCTGCTTAAGATACAGGTGTAAAGTATTAACTGTCTCTCGAGCTAGCAGGGGCCTGGCTTGGCCAACTGCAACTTGTAAACTCTGAAGACTTGGGAGAAAGGAATAAAAACCCAGAGCCCCAAGGAGAAGGGGGCTCTACAAAGAAGTAGGAGAAAAGGCGCTACAAGGAGGAGAAAGGGCTACAAAGAAAAAGAGATTGCTGCTCTCCTGGCTGCTGGTGTCCCCCCAAACTGCTACTTGTTCTTCCTGCTGCTGTCTCCTGGTTTGCTGGACTTCTACTGAGACTGGTATTACCTCCAAAGAACCCAACAACCCTAATCATCAGCATGTAGCTCAAAGAGACCTACATCCCTTCTCCCTCTAACCTTCTTTCTCTCCTGCATAGTGTTGGGGCATTGGAAGGAACAAGGGTTGGACCGGAGGCACAGGTATTAAGTACAGTAAAATAAATTAAGTATAGTAAAAATAATAATAAAAGACACCTTGTTACATTCTCATTCTCTCCTTTTCTGATGCAGGGTGTGACTCACTACACTGATTTCACAACTCACTCATCTGGCTTCTCATCTGAGTATGTAATTGTAACATATCCCTTGTGAAAATGACAGTTACAAAAAACTCTGAGGTATGATAGACCTAGGAGTAAGAGGTGACACTGACACCTAGACATCTAGGACATGACCTCCACTCTATGCCTGAGGCACAGGGATCACAGCCAGCCAGGAGTGGGGTGACCCCGAGAGAGCACTAAGAACTAAGTGTCCTACCTCTATACCGCAACTCACAACTGATCAAGGTGCCATCTGTCAGAAAAGCCCATCACATCTGATGGACACAGAGACTCACACGACATTCAGGTGTCCGATAGCTTTTACCAGACTCTCACCTAGGTTCAGGGAACAAGCCCAAAAGACATACTCGTCCACGTGTGGGAAAGGAGATCAGGAAACATTCCTTGTAAGACACGTGTTGGGTTGGGAGTGGCTGTTTACCCAGATAGTGTCTCCTCAGCTGCTTGGGGTGTCAGGATGTCCCCTTCTTCAGAGAAAGGAACTGTACATGGGGCCATCCAAGATTCCCATCATCCTCTCTGAGGCACCAGACTCTTCCTTAACAAGAGCGTTCCTCTGTCTAGAGTACCTTCCCTTACCCCCACCCCTACTTCTCTTCTCTTGGCTAGCTCCAACGAGTGTCCTTTTCTATCTCAATAAATGTCACTTCGTAGAAGAAACCTTCTGTCATCACGGTCCTTCACAATAGACCAGATCAAGTTTCCAGGACACTGCCTTTCAGTCTTTGACATTTTGCCACCACTCCGCTCTGAGTTGCACTTGAAATGACTCGTGTCATTTGCTGTGGTTTCTCTGTCAAAATGAAGTTCTTTGAGGACAAAGACCGCATCTGTGCTGTGGTCCTAAGGGCCTTGCGCTAGGAAACTTTGTACTCAGAGAAACAGTATAGTATGTGCCGTGGAAGCCTGACTGAATGAGCAAACAGCCAGAGGTAGCCAGGGGTGAGTGGGTGAGCAGGAGCTGGGGAAAATGGAAAAGGAAGGCTTCATCCATTTAAGACAAGCAGGTTCCACCCTCCGAGGCTCCCAGGGCCTAGTGGAGCCTGTGTGGACCAGCAGGGCAGGGGAGAGGAGGCCTCACCTGGATGGAAAAGCTCCGACCCTCAGGTTTGTGGTGTCCCACCAGCATGTAGCTGCCCTTTCCAGACAGGTAGTAGTACAGGCCATCAAAGGTCTCCACGTGGTGCTGCCCCCAGGCCCTGCAGATGCTGTCCCGCTCAGGCCCAGCGTTATACACTGAGACAGAGAAGAGTGAGCCTAGGTCTGTATGGTGCTGGAGGCTGGTGGGTTCCAGATGTGGCAGGGCCATCCCCGCTCCTCAGGCACAGCACTACTGCACAGACCTACAGCTTTTCTGCACCCACAGCCCCTCCTGGGGCTGGAGAGATCAGACCTACCCAACTGGCAACGAGGTCCAGTGGCATTGAAGCGTCTGCAGTCGCAGAAAGCTGGGTGCACACACTCACCCCCGTTGAAGCAGGAGAACAAATCTGCAAGAGAGTCATTCCCCACAGCACTAAACCAGCAGAACCAAGACGCACACCTCCTCCCTCCCAGCAGGCACCATGGAAGTAAAGGCCCTGCCCCCAGTCAGCTAGCTGGATGGGTGCATAGGGCCACAGCACAGTCCCTTTTCTGATGGGAATTCAGGGTGTGTTCTTAGAGTGTAGGCCTTCAGTATGCATGAAGTGGCCCTGAGGCCGCTTGACCAGGGCCTTCACTTGCCTAAGCTTAGCTCCTGGCTAGCAAACAAGACAGCTAGGCCAAGAATAGGAAGCCTTTTGGGAGAGTGGAAGACTGCCCTGAGATCCCCAGGCACCCACTGTTTAAGGAGAGAAGACGCCAAAGTGTGAATCAGGATGGGTGTGAGAACATGGGAGAGAGAATGAGCATGTGGGGAGGAGGCAGAGGATGGTGAGGGAAGGAATCACAGACAGGACACAAACACGGGACTCTGATGGAGGCAGCACAGACTCAGGACACGAGGCTAGGTCACAGACATGGCACGGGGTGAGAAGGCTTTAGGTATAGGAGAGGCGAGGAGAGAAGCCACAGGAATTAACATCTATTAATGAAAGACCATCCCACAGGAAGTAGGAAGCAAGACCGGAAAGAGTATGAGGTGGGGCGAGGGGGTTGACCATCTCATTAGGCCTCAATCTCATGAGTCAGACAGTGTGAGAGGGAGCCAGGCCACAGGGATGTGAACCGGACACACAGAGGTCATGCAGATCAAGGTTGGGAAGATGGGAAGAGACACCAAGCACAGAAAGGATGTCACAAGTGGTCCTCTCTCAAGTTCTCGGTAGGCCAGACTCTACTGGGCATAGACCACAGGAAGGGCACAACTTACAAGATGGTGCACACTTGGCCCGGTGGAGCCGCCTTTCCCACGAAGACATGGCCACTGCATCTGGAGCTTCAGCCCCCTTTTAGGAACGGAAACCAGTTAGTCCTGAGCACAGGTGTTAGGCTCCCTTTGTTTTCTTTCTGAACCTCTAAACATTCTCAAGATGAAGCCTGGCTTTCAGCAGAGGTCTCAGAACATAAGAAATGTCCAGAACCCTCCAGCCTGGAACCCAGCCAAGCTCACCACCCCTCCTTGATAGCCGACTTCCTGTTTGCCAGATGCTCACACTGCTTCTTTATTTGCAGCATGAGAAATCCTTGACCCATCCTTTGTCAGTTTTTTGTGTTCTCACTCTTGGTTCTTGGGATCTCCCCAGAAATTCTTACCTAGCCCCAGGAATTGGGTGTCCCCCAATCATAGCAATCCTCAGGGCCATCAGAGACCACAGAGAATGGAACAGCGGGTGTGGAGGGAGCAGTTGTCACCCCTCTCCCATGGTCCCAGGACAGCTTCTAATTAAACTTAGTCTGTGTAAACATAGACATCATGCCACTTCAGATGGGACCTCTGAGACCTTGCTGTGATCAGAAGACCAGAGCTGCCATGCACCAAAGCCATCTTCTGAAAAATTCTTGATTTTACTGCATTGATATTCAGCCAAAACTAATTTGAATCCCTGATTCACCTGCCTCCACTCCCAAATGTTATGGGTGTGCACCACCACCCCTGGCTTGGAGAATTCTTTAAATCTGTCCAAATATTTAGTCTTCAGGACCAACCAGGGACTTGTAATGATTCTTATGACATGAACCCCTTTAACAATCTAGTGTTGCCTGTGGTGGCATCTTCTCAGAAAAGCATTTATAAATGCATAAAATGTAAGTTTACAAAGAAAACCAATTAGAACATAAATATGAAAATGTTTTATTTATGCATGCTTGGGTACACTTCTTTAGTAACACATAAAATAAGATCCATTGGCAAATAGTCTCACTGTCAAGACTGTATAAGAGGAGCAAACATAAATGACATCGGCTGGCGATAGGAAACCCCTGCGACTTCCATCAGTAATTGGCACTGCTAATACTCTTGTGGCTATGGTAGCAATAATTGAAAGCATACTAAATCCTGAAATAACAGGATATTTTTCCCTCGTCTAGTTCATGGTCTTTGATTACAGCCCTAGTCCTCTGTAGAATGTCTGAGCTCTGCAGAGGCAGGAGGATCTCTATGAGTTCAAGGCCATCCAGGTCTATATAACAAGTTCTAGACTAGCCAATGTTATATAGTAAGACCTTGTCTCAAAAAGAAAAAAATTAAGAAGAAGAGGAAGAGGAGGAAGGGGAGGGAAGCTTGGCTACTGGCCTGGGACCCACTCCTACTTTCTTAGACCAAGAATTCTGCATGGAAGCCCTCAAAGCATATGCAATATGTGGGCCTCAGCCCCCCTCCAGTCACTGCATAGGGAGGCCACTGTCAGTCCTTTTAATTCTGGCGTAATGGGCACTATCTGCCTGTGTCACCTGCTCTAGACCTGTGTTGGTTAGTTTCATGTCAGCCTGACACAAGCTGGAGTCATTTAGGAAGAGGACTCTTGAGTGAGAAAATGCCATCACAAGATTTGCCTGTAAGCAAGCCTGTGGGAGAATTTTTTGATTGATGATTGGTGTGGGAGTGCCCAGTTCCCTGGGGGCAGTGACAGCCCTGGGCAAGTAGTTTTGGATGGCATAAGAAAGCAGACTGAGAAAGCCATGGAGAGCAAACCAGTAAGCAACGGCCCTCCATGGCCTCTGAATCAGTTCCTGCCTCCAAACTCCTGTCTTGACTTCCTGCCTTGACTTCCCTCAGTGATGTGCTCTGACCTGAGAGTTATGGAAGAAATAAACCCTTTCCTGCCCAAGTTGATTTTGGTCATGGTATCTTATCCCAGCAATAGAAACCCTAACTAAGACAGGACCCTTCTCAGTGGAAAAGAGCAAGGCCGCCTAACCAGGAAACCTACAAG
This sequence comes from Lophiomys imhausi, assembly GCA_907164525.1. NCBI lineage: Eukaryota > Metazoa > Chordata > Mammalia > Rodentia > Muridae > Lophiomys > Lophiomys imhausi. The sequence continues at coordinate 605,645 of CAJQZJ010033481.1, read as the reverse complement.
GGAGGCATTCTGCCCAATGGGAATGACGTGTTTGAGTGTAAGAGTCATTGTGTCCATGACACAAACTTCTAGAGTTCTGGGGGCTGAGGGGCAGGCCTAGCTCCAAACACTTTGGTCTACCTGCTCATCCTGGAGTCCCAGAAAGCCAGCTTTCCTATCTATGAGAAAAATGGCCTTTCAACTTTCCCTTTTCAAATCATGCAGGACTGCGATCCCAAACTCTGAAGCCCTAGAAGAGCAGGCCAATGAGAAAAAACAGACATTGGAGAGGAATATGCCTGCCTCTGCTCATCCTAGGCTTCTGCATCTAGTTCTGAAGGGCAGATAGCAGGGACTTTTTTTTATATAGTATGAATTGTTCCCCCTAACTTGCTGACACAAGGGCTACTCTGAGCTGATCCCTGAGCTGGATACAGCTGAGGGTCATGGCTCCTGAGGGAACATTGCCGTAGGTGGGCTGGTGTGTAAGTGTCTTGTGGTTAGAGAAGAAAGAAGACAAATGTAAGCAAGGATTAGAAAGTGAATCTGAGTCATCCAATCCAGAGACCAACAAAGTTATTGGCAAATGGAGAAAACAGATCTCCAGCCTCTTCCACAAAAGCCAAGGATCCCAGGAGGGTGGGCCCCAGGGGATGGTCGGGAGTCAGCGGATTGTGGTGTGTGTGTGTGTGTGTGTGTGTGTGTGTGTGTGTGTGTGTAAGTATGCCTGTGTGTAAGTGTGAGAGTATCAGAGGACAATCTCAAGTGCCCTTCCTCAAGCTCTATCCACCTTTCTGGCTTCTGCTCCTTAAACAGTCTTTCCTTGAAACCCCCAGCAGGTGGCTCAGTTTCTGCAATGCCTCTCAGCCTTCCCAGGGCACAGCACAGGGTATGGAGAGGATCTGCTCCGACAGGACAGCCAGCTCCCACAGGCCAGATAGAGAAGAGAACTCCATGCTCTTAAACCTCTTAAACCTTCAGCTGTTTGCTTCCCTCTGGGGTGGAGGGAAAGCCAGAGGTCTCCTGAAGGGACCTTGTGCCTGCCTCTCCTAAAACATAACAAATACTAGGGAACCAAGAGACTAGAAAAATGCAAACAGATGGATTTCATGAATTTACATACTCAGACACACACCAGGAGTGCTTGCTCTCTTCCAGATAACCCCCAAGAAAGATCTTTGGCTACCTCAGGCCCAGAAAAAAAATTCCCCTGCTCAGTGACACCCCACCCAGGCATCTCTTACCTGGCCTTCCATAACTGTTGTGGCATCTTCTACTACAAGGGACATCTCATGGTAGCTGTGGCTAGATGAGAAATGAGCTCTGCGTATGTGAGGAGTTAGGAGCAGTCATGCTTTCAGTGACCCCAAAGACCAACCCTCCCTATAGGCTAAGCCCCTGGGGTCATTTGTGCCAAGAATAAGACGGGCAGCCGTGAGGCAGTGACGTACCTGGGCTCGGGAGCAGGCTCCTGTTGCAGCTCTGCACTGGCTTTCCATGGAAGTTCTGAGGCTGGAGAGAGACCATAATGTCCACTCCAGGTAAGGTCCCCTTTGCTGGGGCCTCCCGCCGGATTCTCTCTGGCTGACTAGGAAGCCTGACCCCCATAACCCAGCCCTGCCTGCGCCCCGCCCCCAGCTTTCTCAAGTCCTTTCTCCATTTCCCGGGACCCTTCCAGAGAAGGTCTCCCTCTTTCCTTCAACTCCTTGGACCTCCGTTCTCTCTAGTTCTCCACCTTGGGTCTCCCCTCAACTAACTTAGAACCATCTGGGTCCCAGGCCTGGCTGTCTGGACGTCTGCCTCCCCTCTCACAGGTCTCTGCCCTTCCTCACACCATCTTTCCTCTCTCTCCCCCCTCAACCTGCCCAGACCTGGTCCCCTAAACATTCCCCCAGAACCCCCGACTTCCCACTTCACACACCTCTCTCACCCTGGCGCTGCACCCGCATGAACTCCGCAGCAGGCTCAATCCTGACTAGACAAAAGCAAGAGAGAAGCAAGCATAGCCTGGGCACACGGGCTCCCATGAGGGTGCCAGAGGACTGGAACGCCTGGCGCAGGGCTCCGCTCCTAGGTGGGTCACACTTCCACTTGCGGCTGGGCTGCGATTCCTCAGCTCTCATACCCCGCAGCTCCCTTAGGCCCGCCTCTCAGGCACTTGACTCCTCCCCAGGCTAGAGTGGCAAGACTGCTCAGCTCATTGCCATAAATTAGGAGCCAAGCTCCAGCCCAGCCCCTGCCCTTCAGTGCCACATTGTAAGTACCCTTCCCCAAGGAAGTCCCCTGGGGGATCAACTTGAGCAAACTTCAGTTTCCTCACCTGGGTCCTAGAAGCCCCTTCCACTAGACACCAGCTAGATGTTCTGGTGCAGTCTGGTGCTATACACCCTCTCTTCTTTTACAGAGGGTCACACTGAGGCGTGGGAAGAGCCACTCAACGTCAGTGGTCGAGACAGGGCTGGGGCTGGCAGGATCCTAGTCTGTGCTTCCATCTGGGCCCCAAGACCCCACCTGTGTTCAGTAAGAGCTTGAATGGGGGAGGCCATGCCTTAGCCCTCAGAATGCCAGTCCTGGCTCAGGAAATTTTGTGCAAATGACCAGCGTGCTCTGTTGTTCCCATCAAGGCCAGAGTGAGGACAACAACTTTGGTTTTATGAACAAGAGGTGCTCCGTGTCCAGGAAGAATTGGGCCCTAGCAAATCCTTGGGTAGCGGAATAATTTGGGACACACACATTCATCTAGCAGATTTGTTGAGAGTCTGTTTTTTTGCACTAACTGTTCTAAACATATGGTGGGTAAGCTGGGCTCTTGAAGACACTGGCTGAGAGTCAAGGGGAGAGTCCCACAGAACACAGAGTGGTCTCAGAGCAGAGACATTTGTGGGAAAGGAACCAGGACCCAGTGCTGCACCAAGAATCAAACGAGAGACCGTTTTTAAAGGTTGTCTATGATCCCAGGAAAGAAGCACAGGGTGGCTGTGGATTGCACTCTTCTGAGTAAGGACATTATTTGCTCTGGGTTCTAAATATGAAACCAACAGCCACACGGCATACTTAAGAAATGCAGCTGAGGCTAGAGAAACGGCTCAGTGGTTAAGAGTGCTCTTGCAGAGGACTGGAGTTCAGTACCCAGCATCCACGTGGCATTTGACTGTCCATACCTCTAGTTCCAGAAACCCTCCCCAGCCTTCGCAGGCCCTAGTCATGGACACACTGTACATAAACATGTGCAAGCAAAGCATTCAAACACAAAAATAAAAACATATAAACTTTCAAAAAAGAAAGGGAAAGAAAGGTAGAGAATTAAAGGTGTAAATTGAACCAGGATTATATCTTGCATGGTCTTTTCTGGACCACTAACCGCCTCACAAGTTTTTTTATCCAGTTTTTGACTTATCCAGTTAATAGCGAAGAATCCTAGTTAGCATTAACTGTCAACTTGGCACAACATGGAGTCATCTGAGAGGAAAGCCTAGAAAAGACCGGCCTGTGGGGCCGTGGACTTCTCTGTGGGGATCAGCTTGATTAGTAATTGATGCAGAAAGGCCCAGCCCATTGTGAGATGCAGCGTCGTCCCTAGACAGGTGGTCCCGAGCTTTATAAGCAAACAAGGTAAGCATGAGCCTGGGAGCAAGCAAGCCAGAGACTGAGCCAGCAAGAAGGATTCTTCCAAGCGCAAACCGAAAGTCATTCAAAGTTGTCATTTTTGTTAGATACTAGCATAGTGTATCAGATGTTTTCTAGGTTAATTAGAAATGAAGTCGCTAAGAGACAAGCAACATTTGCTTATTTAAATATATGGAGATAGATAGATGGTCTTCAACAACCTCAAGAGATCTGTAGAATATGGCATTTGAAGATGTTTTCTTAACTTAAGATTTTTTGATATTGGGACAGGTCAGCTCCTGACAGCACCCTGCATTCTACTTTAAGTAGATGATAAGCATTGAAGAATCTCCATTTGGAGATGGCTGCATTAGTGACAAGCTTGTCACTGGGCAAGAGAAAGCCCTTGCTTCAACTGTAGATGGAATGCTGTCTGAAAAGGACAAAGCTTGGAAGCAGGTAAGTCGACAGTCTAGCTCTGCCAAGACAGGATAGGCAAGTCCTTCATAATTTCTGCTTCACAATTAATGTATGAACCAAAACGCTGAAGATAGATGCTCCAATGTTATAGAGAGAACTTGTGGACTGTCCAGGCAGCCAGTTGTCTGTCATTTCTTAGTTTTGGAAGCTGCTGGCTCTGCACTTCCTGTTTATTCAGATATATTTATCTTTCTCAGGTCTCTGATGTGATTGAAGACTAGATAGTTATAGTCTCACAGTTAAATTTTAAGTTTTTTGGGAATTAAAAGAGTGTTCTAAGTTGGTAATGCAAGTTAGGATGGAAACTGAGTTAGGTATAGAACTTTAAACTCATCGAGATGGAATGATAATAGAATATTATTATTAGTTGCCAAATGCATATGGACTGGGCATTGACAATGTATGTTATACCATATAATTTTCATAATTGGTGCCTAATTGTTTCTATTGTTTTATACTGTATTTATTGTTATAAAAAAGTAATCAAGTGAAAAATAAGTGGAAAAAAATCATTCTTCCATAGTTTCTGCTACAAGTTCCTACTTGCATTCCTGCCTTTACTTCTGTCAATGATGGAACGTGATCTGGAAGCCTCTGATGAAGTTAACCTTGCCTTCCCAAAGTTGCTTTTTAGCACAGTGTTTTCCATTGCGCCAGAGTGACACTAGATCAGAAGGTGAGAATCCGGATCACATTTTCAAGTTATTTCCCCGGGGCAAAACTTATATCTTAATCTAGACCATAGTTTAGCCCCCATGAAAATAGGCTGCTTGTTAAACCCTGGCAAATGGCAAAGAGATCTCGAAAAGAGCCTCCTCGGGCCTCCAAAGCTACAACTGTAACTGTGCCTACCTGATTTGGCCATTGTTGATGGCCTTGCCTGTCCCTTGACATGGTGTGAGCATGCCCAGCGAGCACCTACTCTTTTCAATTCAGACTCAAGGTCCACAGGCCCCACTGCACCACACCAGAGAATATGTGTGCTGGGCTACTTTCTGTTTTGTTCGGGGCAGAGCTGGGAGGGGAAGTGAGTCAGCTTGTGGGGGCGTCCTCGACCACTGGCAAGCCCCCGGGGAACGCGGTAAGACCTAGCCGCCCCGAGGAGTTTTTGTCCTGGGAAGGTGAGCGGAAGAAGTCTAGATGAAGCCTAGCAGAAGGAGAGAAGTATATGGAATAAGGGGTGGAGGTGGGGGCTGTGGTGGGAGTGGAGTGGGGGCGCGGTGGGTGGGCTCAGGAGGCTTCTGCAGGTGACTCCACCTACATGAGGAATCTCTGAACCTCTACACCAATGCCACCACAAAAACCTCCTCTGGATACAGGTGGGCTAGGCTTGTAATCCCAGCACTTGGGAGGGAGAGGTAGAAGGACCAGCCATTCAGGGCCATCCTCCTAGGCTATTGATTTCAGGGCCTGCCTGGGCTACATCAGACGCTCTTTCAGAAAGAAAAAGAAGTCTCAAACTACCCTCCCCACACGCTGCCACCCGGCGTCTCCTCGATCTTCGGCCTTAACCATGTGTGTGGGGACAACTCCGGGGGCGGGGGGGGGACAAAAAAAACACGCCAGCCTCACTAACCAAGCCACCATTAACAGTCCGCACAACTGAGCCCCTTTCCTCCCAGGGCCTCGGTGCTGAACTTCAGGACAAGTGACCCCGCCTCCAGGCTACCCTTTCTCCTCCCAGGCCCGCCCCTGCTTCTCCCAGTCACCGCCCCTAGCACCGAGGAAGGCAGATCCTCTGTCTGGTGGCTGACCCACTGGAGCACCGCTGCTGGGCACCTTAAGGAGCTGCGACGTGACTGGATCAGGCTCAGCCATGGACCGGAAGGTGGCCCGGGAATTCCGACACAAGGTTAGAATGAGACGTGCCCCGCACAATGGGGACTGTTGAGTGCTTGCTTGGTCAGGGTGGGTGGGAGATGGACAAGAGCCCTCTCCTTTGTCTGAGGGCCTTGGTCAGGCTGGGACTTCTGAAGGTAGGGTGTCCCCAGCAAAATGAAGCAGGAACACTAGGGGCCCTGGTATAAGGGCTTACTAAACTGACCCTCTCCAGAAAATGCCATTTCTCCTTTGGCCCTCCAGGGACTAGGAAGTGTACATGGAACCTAACTGGTGGACAAGTCCCATCCTTATTAGAGTCTTCAGGCCAGGTCTGTTGGACCTGAGCAAGAGTCTGGGCCAGGCATGGAGGGGGGGGTTGGGTAAAGGTAAACTGAGTCTTTGGGTAAAGGTAAACTACACTGACGTTTGCCCTTTGACTTCCAGAGATGAGTTAGGAGTGATTTGGAGGCTGCTACCAGCACTGGGACATTTCAACAGAGCCAAGGGGCAGTTTTGAAGCAGCATAGACAATCTTCAGGGGAAGGACCAAGGAGACACTGAGGATGTGGAGAGCCGAGCTTTGGTCTGACAGGCCCCTCAAGTTGAATCCTACCTCCCTGGGTATGTTCCAGGGAGGGGCCACTTTGGTTCTTCAAAGTCCTCCAAGACCTTGGCTGGGATCAGGAATTTCCTAAAGTGGAGGAAATTCCTGTGGGGGCCACAGAAGGCCACTGAAGGGCAGGGGACCCAGTGGTGAACCTCCTACCAGACCCCAGATGGGGATAAAGCCGGTATCAACAGCTACTCACAAGTAGGGAGCTGAATACACTGACGTTTGATACCAAACGGAACCCCTTCCCAGTCTGAGGGGACAGAGTGCCTAGAGCAAGGGCTGGGGGCTCCCTTCCCTCCCTTCCCACGAAGAGGCTCAGAAATGCCCTGAAACCAGCCAGTGTGGGACCACAGAGGTTAGAGGCCAAGAGCTTAGGCCCAATGGCAGGGATCAACCAGTTACTCACTTAAAACATGTGTCAGACCCACTCTGTGCCCTCCTCACATGGCTTGTCATATGGGTGGAAGGCAGGCCTTGGGCACAGAGCACTGGGATCAAGGTTTGGTAGAGGCAGAGGGGGCAGAAGCTTCCTGAACCCTCAAGGCATTCCTGCTCTTACTCCTGAAAGTTCTGTGAGAATGGGAGCTGGTGAATGGCAAGGGGACCACTTGTGTTCGGTAGTGCATTGTGAGCCCAGGGACGTGTGGGGAGGCATCTTAGCTGGAGCTGACATTTGCTGAGTGTAGATTTCAGTCAACACGCTTTAAAGGCTCCTGTCCCCTTGTCTGAGCTTGAATTTCTCTTTCCTGGCCTTGGCTGGGAGTGACTTCAGCTTTTCTTTCATTTTCTTGCAGTCCTGTTACCTATGTCTTACCTCTGTTGAGAGAATCACCGGCAGGGTACTGATGTCTGACCTGACTCCACATTTACCCTATTCTTCCTCTCCTGGCTGTACAGAGCCTTGGGCTGCTGCATTTCCATGCCCGGGCTCCTCCTCAGAGTCATTATCTATTAATGTTTCTGTGTCACAGGCAGGGCAGGCATCTTAGTGAGCAAGGCCTGGGCTGGACTTTGTGCCCTGTTGTCTCCCATAGAGCAACAGCCTTCCCCTCCCAGGCTGGGGATCATCCAGGAGCTGAGAGGAAAGATGAGGTAGAGACGCAGGCAAGCTGAGTGGAACTTACAGCTTGCTGTTGCTTGTTCCATAGACTCCATTCCTGAGTGTTTGGGGAGAATTCACTCTTAAGCAGAAGTCTTCGATCTAAATCTTTAGTTACTAGAGGTAGTGTTTAAGGTAATGTGCTGTCATGGATGATACTGGGTGACCTAGAGGAAGTTACTAGCCCTCTCTGTGACTCAGGCCTCAAATTTGTGAATTGGGCATACCATTTAACTAAAAGCATTATCATGGAGGCTGTATGGTATCTACGCATGTGTAGGAGGCTCCTGGAGAATCCCAACACCAAGGTGGAGTCTCACCCCTGCCACTCACTGACAACCGAGACTTTGAGCAAGCTGCTCAGTCTCTGAGCTTGTGTTTCCTTTTTCGCTGTGAGTGGCGTGTGCAGAACCTGTATGAGACAGGATTAGGTAGGGATTCCAGTGTGCGGTGCTCTGGTCCTCAGCCATAGTCTGCATGTGCTACTGTTAAGGTTCGCTCCAGTTGTGGCCTTTCTGCACAGTTCTGGTCCAAAAGTAGCCAACAGTACCTACGGCGCTAACTGCCCTTCTCAGTTAGGAGGGAACAGCTTTGGGTTGGAAAGGGCCAGGCCAGGATGAGCAGGGACTAAGGAGCTGAGTGGAGCGCCAGCTTTTCAAAGCAACCTCTTCGTTCCCAGCAGCGTTGCAGAAGCCTAGTTACTCATTTGCTCAGAAAATGTTTATTGCCTCTCCAGCAACCACACATTTATGAGCAGCTTTGGTGTACCCTGCCCTAGGCCAGGCAACCAGAGACCAGTCACGGGAGGGTGGGGTGAAATGAATGAAACCAGAAGAACCTCTCCCTTCCAGGGTTTGCTGTATGTGCATCGTTCATTCATTCATTCATTCATTCATTTGTTCATTCATTCATTTATGTGTGTGCACAATAAACACTCTCTGGCCTCCTCATCTATGCCAGGCAGAGTTCTAAGCTCTGAAGAGCAGAACAAAGCCCTGCCGTCATCAGGAGCATGCCCTGGTGGGGAAGGTAGTGTGATGAGTACTGGGAGAAAAGTGTGACTGGATAGAGACCAGCAGGTAGTATGCTGGGTAGAGCCACCAGGAAGGCCTCTCTGAAGAGGTGACATTTGAACCTGGAAAAAGAGGGAGGTGCCACCGGGTGTATGTGCCAAGAGGGAAGCACCTGCCTGCTGTCTGCTGTGCTTTAGAATAGCAGGCGGGACCCTGTGGGAGGAGCTGCAGAGTGGAGGTGGTGGGAGTAAGTGGGTGAGGTGCAGACAATAATGACTTGGGGTTTTCTTCAGAGTTCAGAGAAGCCAGCTAAACCCTGAGAAAGGTTTTCGTTTGAGCAGGATCGGCCCTGTGGCTCCTGGAGGGGAAGAAGTCTTTACTTAATAGGATTTGGGACATGTTGTTGGTGAGGGTCCTCCCTGTTCATTGAGGTTGGAAGTGGAGCTCATAGGCTTGTCTGTGGATTGGCTGTGGGTGTGAAGGGGTTAAGGCATCACCACCTGCTAGAGTAGGAGCAGGGTGGAGGGAGCAGAGCAAACCTGAGTCCCTTTGGGGTGTCTGACATTTTGAGACAGGACCTCACTAACTTGCCTGGGTTGGCCTTGAACTCACTCTAGTCCAGACAAGCCCTGAATTTGCAGCACTTCTGCCCCAGCCCCTTAACGATCTGGGACTACAGACCTGCGCTACCAGGCCCAGCTAAGATGACACCCCAGACAAGATGTCCGTGACCTTGGTGGTAAAGGTCTCACAGGAGTATCATCACCCAGACTCCCCTTCTTGTGTACAATAAATGTAAACAGCTCTTTGCTTGTCAACCACACTTCAATAATGTGTTGGGCTTTTGTTGTTGTTGTTGCTAAGATGGAAGATGTTCCCTTTGGTTTTAAATGTCAACTTGCCACAACCAGAAATCACCTGGAAAGGGAGTCCCAGTTGAGGAGTTGACTGGATTGGGTTGCCTGTGGGCTTGTCTTGGTTGTTAACTGAGGTAGGAAGACTTGCCCACTATGGGTGGCCCCCTTCCCTGGGCAGGAGGCTCTGAACAGTATAAGAGAGCAGAGGCACCACCTGAGCAGCAGAAGGTAAGTGTGAGGAGCGCATTTATTCCCCCCCCCCCCCGCCCTTGTCTGTGGGTGTGACTTCACTAGCTACTTTGAATTCCGACCTTGGCATCCCACCTATGACCCAGAGCCTGGAATCCTGAGCCAGATTAACCCTTTTCTCACTTAAGTTGCTTTTGGTCATTAGGACGTTTTCACACAGCAACATAAATGAAATTAGTACAAAAGATAATAAAACCGGGGTCAAATAAAGCTGGGGTATTTGTTGTATGGAAGGAAGGCTAGGTGTTCACTCCACCTCCTACCTCAATGGAGGGCAAATGGCTGGCAGCTGCTGAGACTGCAGAACTTTCATTTTCTCATTCTTACTACCTAGTTTTATTTAATAAACATATATTACTGTCTACTTTTCTGTGAACTACCTTGAACTCTTCTTTTATTAACTATTTAATTAATCATGAAAACAATTATCTCTCATAAGATGAAATGTTACCCTGGCTGTCCTAGTACCAACTCTGTAGATCAGGCCTGCCTCTGTCTCCTGAATGCTGGGATAAGAGGTGCATGCCACCGCTGGCCGACAGAAATCATCTTTTTTAAGAGACCATATGGGCATTTTACACACAGGAAACTGAGGCAGGGAGAGGTACAGACACAGTCCAGGGGAGCTTGCTGGCCCTCCCTTCACACTTAGGTTCCAGTCTCTGCGGCTCACACAGGTGTGGAGGAGACAAGAGAATAGAGACAGAAAATCCAATACAACTCAAGGGACCGAGGCAGAGGTGGGGACAAAAAGAGAATAGGGATTGGTGAAATGTGTGGCCATGAAGAGGTGATGCCGGAGGCAACTCCAGGGTCCAGGTACCATCCTTGGAAATGCTAAGCTTACCTCAGCCAGGAGTGCAGCAAGAACCCTACATGAGCTCATCCCCAGCCTGGAGGAACTTGTAGGGAAGGGCAGGTGTATCTGAGCAGCTTGGATTGGTGGCAAGAAGCCATCAGGGACCCAGGACACACTCCTCTCTCCTCACACTGTTGATCTCCTGCTGGTATCTCCCACCAGCTGAACACAGCAGTAAGCCAGAGGGCATGGGAGGCCCTGCAAAGCCCCTAAGACTAGGAGACTGGGCTGGGCTGGGCACGTAAAGGGAAAGGCAGGGCATGCAGTTGGAAGCCACACCAACTGCTTTCCAGGTAGCCTGTTTAATCCCACAAACAGCTCAAGGAGCGTGCAGTATGCAGCATGAATTATCTAATCGATTTTCACCCCCCCCCTTTGTCCTTGTCCTAAGAGATTCACCCATGAAGTGGGATTATATAAGATCTAATCAAGCCAGCCCCTGTGGAATGAGCCCAGGAGATGAAAGGCCACCAAGGCCAAACCCACACTTTACTCAGTGTCACAGGCAAAGGTCCTGAGAACAGTGAGGGAGAGGTGCTCAGAGCACAGTACCTGCTGCGCATTAACCAGAGACAATTAGTACTAGGAGGAAATGGGGTTATGGTGTGGTTGAGACCCCTAATGGATCCTGTGCACCGTGAGCTCTGTTGGGGGCTAGGCTTCCCATGGCAAGCGGGAGTCCAGAGAAGGAAGAACTTATCAAATTTAGTTAGAGAAAGAAGATTGGCATCTTGCATACAGTAGGTGATCAAAAAATGCAATTTTTTGGACCAGGGCACTCAAAGGGATACACGGGAAATGGATACCATGTGATAGGTGGGATTTTAGAGTCAGCAGGCTTAGGCTAGAGTCTCAGATCTGTATGTAGATCACTGAATAGGCTGATCTAGAAGCTAACCCTGCCAGCAACCCTAGTAGATAGAATGCATTATCCCCATTTCACAGACGAGGAAACAGAAACTGATCGACAAAACAGATCTGAGACTCTATCCTAACCCTGCTGGCTTTAAAATTCCAGCACCTGCCTCCCTAGTTCCTTGGTATACAAGTAGTTTTGAAAGGAAGAGTTAGATACTATAAAAGAGGCTGCAGCTGCCGGGCGGTGGTGGTGCTCGCCTTTAATCCCAGCACAGGGTGATCTCTGAGTCCAAGGCCAGACTGATCTACAGAGAGAGTTTCAGGACAGCCAGGGCTACACAGAGAAACCTTGTCTGGGGGTGGGGTGGGGGACACAAAAACAAAACCAAAGAACAAAGGGGTGGGGGTGGGGCTGGGGCTGGGAGGATTCCATTGTGTCCCCAGGAATGCTTGTCTGGCTACAGCCTGATTCCTACACTGGATGTGGAGATGAAGGTCCAGAAGTGGATAAACCAGGACAGGGTTGGTGTGAGCTTACTGGTGAGGCAGAGCTGGGCCTGCAGGCTGCCTCTGAGCGGACTGGTCGGGTGTGACTTGTGGGTGGGGACCCTGGATGCAGCAGTCAACATTGAAGAGCTGTCCGCAGGATCTGGGGCCCTAGGAACAGGCCATTTTATAAAAAAGAGCGACTCCAGGTGTCTGTGCTTGATTCTAGGAAGACAGAACGGTAGAATCCTGAACCCTAAAATTGCCAGTTCCTCTCCCGTTTCCTGCCCGACTTTCTAGTCTCCATTCAGCGCATACTGAGTGTCACCCATGAGGACAGCCCCCTGCTGCTTAAATCTTAGCATGTAGCAGATGCAGTTCTTCAGAGCGACGGGAAGGACATTCGTTCCCTAGGCTTCTGCCCATGGGAGAGTCCATCTCCTCCTGTCCCCACCCGCGACTAGGAGCAGACTAGCTGCCTCACTCCAGCTGGACAGCCCTGACTGTTCTGGTCCCACTGGAGAGCAGAACCGCTGGGGGCAAAGCACCACCTAAAAGATGTTCCATTCTCTTCTTCATTGTGGACCAGGTGAAATGGCAGGTGTGGGTGGATGGGGTGGACATCCAGGTACCAAGCTCAGAGCCTCATGTATGCCAGCAAGCACCTTACCACTGAGCCCAGGTCCCCCAAGTGTGGAGAGTCAGGTGTGGTGACGCTTGTCTTTAGTCCCAGCACAGGGAAAACAGAGGCAGGCAGATTTCTGAGTTTGGGGACACCTCAAACTCAAAACATACTAAGTTTCAGGCCAGCCAGGGCTACATAGTAAGACTTGGTCTCAACAGCAAACAAAGAAAAACAATGGAGAGGAGAGACCTGAGGATTAGCGATGTCTCTACGACAAAGGGTTGGATGTTGGGGCCTGAAGAGGACTCAGGTGCTCTTTGTTCTGGAAGGCCTGAGCCCTACTAGACATGGTACAACATCAAGTGTGGGGTCTTGGCGTCAGACAGGGGTTCACACCTCAGCTCTGCTTGTTACTCCCTGTATAATGGTGTGAGAATAAGGGTCTCACAGGACTGATGCTTTGAACAAATATCACCATGGGAGTTCCTGGGAGCCCTACACCTCTTCTGTCTCCATGGGTTTCTTCCTGAAGGGTATGGTCAGACCAAGAGGCAGGGGCCACTAAGTCTATTCAAGGCTAATTATTGAGTATTTCCTCTGCTTTAGTCATGAGGAATGCAGACCGAAGAAGACCTTCACCTTTTCTTCAATTAGACAAATCCCAAAAAGTTACAAACCTTGAGGTATAGATGTTTGGTAGTGTCCATCCTGGCAGAACTGAGATAGTTCCCAGAGATGGGACTAGGTTGGTTGTTCCATGGCAGAGGAGGCTTCTGTGGGAAAGAAGCTGGCCGTGTGGTGAAGTGGGAAGCAGAGGACAACACATGCCTAGGCTTGGGACTGGGGGAAGTCTGGCTTATACAAGGAGCTAAAAGGAGATCCACGCATCCAGGACGAGTGGCAAGCTAGGACAAGGACTTGGCTAAATCAAAAGAAGCAGCACATGGGACCTGCAGATATAATTCTGGGTTGTTTTTTTTTTTCCATGATGGCAATCAACTCTAGGGCCTCATGTGACAGCTAAGCCCTCCAACCGTGAGCTACATCACCTCCCCTTGGTTTTGCTTTTACATGCATCAAGAAGCCACAAAGCATTCAATTAACATGACCTTATATAGGAAGACTCTTCTGGCCCTGGTCCTAGGGGATTCAATGCCATCTATGATACCTCTTCCCCAACTCCTAGCTGCAGGGAGCTCCAGAGAGAGAGAGAGTGCAGCTGGGGGAGCACTCAGAATCCTTGGAGCTCAGCCAGGAGCACAGCCTTCTGGGTTCCTCCCCGTCCTCAGTCAAATACTCATAGGCGGAAGGAGACTTCCAGATTGAAACTGGGATTCTGCATTTCCTGCTCAGGTCCAAAGTCCCAAGGACTGGACCTCAGGGTACACTGGGACAAACAGACTCTCCGAGGTCTTGCAAAATCCTAAAGGTACCTGTAGAGAAGGCATGATTACCCAGGCCCTGCCCTGAGCTGCAGGCAGGCAGATCATAGCTTTTGCAGTAGCTTCTCCTGGGAAGGACAGAGACTGGGATTGCAATGATAAGTAGGCCTGGAGAGCAGAGGAGAGGAGGCCCAATGTCCCTCCCAGCTCCTGCCTTGCCTTGCTGTTTAGTCTTGGGCTAAAGAGAAAGCCAGGGATGCAGCCCTTGGAGGTTTGCACTGAACCTTCCTGAAGTCCAGAATCTGGGACTCCTGGTCCCCAGCTCCCCAGGGATGGAGGTGCTAATGAAACGGCTCCTGTACATGACCTCGGAGGCCCAGCTATTGACGTCAGCAAAAGCTGGAATGATGTAACCTAATCCTTCTCCTGGGGGGGTCACTGGGGATGGAGGAGTGGCCGGGAAGGAGGCTGACAAGTGGACAGAACTCCAGGCCAGTCCAGGGCAAAGTGCCCCGGCATAGGCAGCACTAAGGAATTGGGTTGTAGGGTGCTTCCGTTGGGTAGGATGTGTTATCCGAGTGAGTGGCCCAAATCCTTCCTCAAAGCATTTATCCGCCACTACAGCCACCATCAGGTGAGACTGTGGGCTTCTTCCTGACACAGGTGATGTATCCGTGAATGCAGCAGCAGCAGCAGTAACAAGGGAGCATGTCATTGTTGAACAAGGTCCACATGTGCACATGGGTGTTTAGCCTTGTGTGTGCCTCTGTCACCTTGCCAGGGGACAAGATACTTCTGGGCTATTCCGAGGTGTTCCATGCATGTCTGATATGTCAGGCAGTCTGATTCCTGATTTTCCTCTTCTCTTCCCGTCCTTAGGCTCGGGAGCTGCTGTGGGCATTTTGGACGGTGACCTCTCCTCTGTAGGTCTCTGTGGGCATACCGGGTGCACATGGGACCTGGAGCTATAAATCTGTCCTTTGGATTTTCAGGTGGATTTTCTAATTGAAAATGATGCAGAAAAGGACTACCTTTACGACGTTCTGCGGATGTACCACCAGTAAGTGTGTGTCTGTGTCGAGTCCAGAGTGGGTGACGTCCTAAGACAGCACATGGTCCCTGCTCCTGGGAATCCACGTATATGTTGTTTACTTGCTCGCAGCTTCAGTATCTGTTCATATATACAGTTCCTGCTTGCCTCTGGGCTAGGGTTCAGGCAGGGGTAGACTGTGAGCAAGAAAGACTGACCTCTGCCCTCAGGATGCTTCCGGTCTGATAGGGTAGCTACCCAGATAGGTTCAATAGAATATGAATGTTAAGACAGAATGAGAAAGCCAGCTGTCTGCCAGCCACTTCACATGCTGTCTCTGGACATCCAACTTGCTTTTGATTCATTCAGTGTGTGTTTATAAGCTCGGTTAAGGCCCAGAAGTTCAGTGGGTAGGATAAAGGTCACAGCCAGAGTTATGCCTCAGACCCTTGCCCACCCACATGCCTCTGACATCTCCAAAGGACCATGGACGTGGCCGTGCTCGTGGGAGACCTGAAGCTGGTCATCAATGAGCCCAGCCGCCTGCCACTGTTTGATGCCATCCGGCCCCTGATCCCACTGAAGCAGCAGGTGGAATATGACCAACTGACACCCCGACGCTCCAGGTGTGTCCCCGGGCCAGGGGCAAGGACTAGGAGGGGCCAACCTGGGTAGACAGTGCTGACTGTCAGGCCTGAGCTGGGCCACCACCACCAACCAACCCCCATCACTGTAACAGGAAGCTGAAGGAGGTACGTTTGGACCGTCTGCACCCCGAAGGCCTCGGCCTTAGCGTGCGTGGAGGCCTGGAGTTCGGCTGTGGACTCTTCATCTCCCACCTCATCAAAGGTGGCCAGGCAGACAGTGTTGGGCTGCAGGTATGACGGCAGAGGCAGCAGAATGGGGTCAGGGTCTCAAATGCCCTGTCTTCTCTTGACCTACTTTGCAGCAGATTGTGGATACCTGTTTTCTTAAGCATTTGGGAAAAGGAAGGGCAAGTTCAACTGAGTGTTTGAAAGCCTTCAGGATATAGGAAAAGTGTGTGTGTGTGTGTGTGTCTGTGTGTCTGTGTGTTTGTATATCTGTATCTGTTCTCACATACTAGGCAAACATTCCACCACTGAACTCCATCGAGCCCTTGCCTGCTTTCCTGGGTCAAACTGGTACCCTGACAGCTGCTTCTTGCCACTGTCACTGAGCCCCTCCACCCCTCCCCTGCTTCCTGAAGGAGGAGCAGGGTTAGGGCAGGCACCTGCAGCTTGGCACAGGCCACTTTTTAGTCTAAGGCAGTGTGATACTTAAGAACATGGGCTCTGCCTCTGGACCATCCCATTCAGATCCTGGCCTTGCCTTCCTTAAGCCTTGTAACTTTAGTGAAGTGACTCCGCCCTCGACCTCCATCTGCCTCATAGGGATGTTGGAGAAACAGGGGAGTGGGAATGAGACAGGAATCACAGCTTCTTGATACACCGGGGCTGTGAGACTGACAGGTCAATACGGGGACCAGGGAGGAATTAGTGAACAGTAATGAGTCAGTACATACAGATGAATCAGCCCCATTTTATAGTGTTCACAGTGGCCAGTGAGCAGCAGAGCCAGGCTATGTATGAACTTGCGTTTCCTGGAGCTCAGTCAGCACCAGGCTTCTCCAATGTGGTCCCTACACTTCTGTGTCTGAGCAGGGACAGGCAGACCTCCATATTTGAGGGTTGTTTTTGTCCATCCAGTTAAAGAAACCTCTAGAGAGTCTGTTATCAACATCCCCATCGGGGGATAAGCCCAGGGCTTCAGGGGGCTGCAGTGTTAATGGGGCAAGACCAAGGGGGAGGGGCTGGGGACAGCAAGCTGACAGATGCGTCTTTGTTCACAATCCCTGTCTCAGAGCTCTCAGTGGCATCTGAAATTTCAGCCACTTCATTGTTGTTTCCCTCTGTGGCACATTTTCCAGCCCAGAAACATGGCCAGAGGAGAGAACATAATGCGCTCCCCTCTTGGTGTCAATTGGGCCCCCCTTTTTCCAGCGTGAGTGCTCCTCTGAGGACAAGCGCTTCCCTGCAGCGCCCCATGAAGGAGGGCACCAGGGCATGCTCATGAAACCCAGACATCCAACTTCCCACCCGCTTCCCAGGCTTATGAAACACCGCACCCCCCTTTCGGGGGCCGCTGGGCCCATCTCTTTCTTTGTCCCACTATCCTCAGACTGTCGTGCTACTGTGACCTCCATACAAAGCCTCTTTTTCAGGGTTCCGTGTAGACCAAGGAGGCAGAGGGAAGTCGATCCTGCAACCCTATCCAGGGACAATGTGGAAATCATTCTGACTAGGGTCCTGGGCAAGTTCCCTTTGTAACAACAAGGGGACTCCACTCTAAAGGAGCTAGGACAAAATTGCCAAACCAGGGTTCAAGTTTCTCATACCAGAGGACAGCATGGAGAAAACTCTAGAAGTGAAGAGGGATTTGATCTGAGAAGTGTGGTGCCCTGCGGGGACTTGAACCCTCCAACAGGTCCTAGTGCTGGGACTTCAGCCACACTGCTCCTGCCCCCTCCTGGATACTTAAGGCTTTTTCACACTGTCTTTGTGTTTAACTGTGTCCCTTACCCACCTAAGTATACGACTGGCTGTTTATTCATGTACAAAACGATTCTCCGTGCCTTTCGTGTCCCTGCTGTAAAATAGACAGAGTAATTATCCCTGCCTTCTTAGGGGCTCCAGGGCTCTAAACAGGTGGGAGGACCCCACAGTGGGCAAGACTCCGGGACCTGCAGCCAGGCTTCGCCACATGCCCTCCTTTTCCAGACACCCAAGAGCCTGACATGTGTTGTCATCACGGAGACCCGACTACACATCCGAGCAGCCCCTTTGCTCACTGGGTGACTTTGAGCAAATCAGTTCTGCTCCCTTACCCTCTATTTCTTCCTAGTGCCACTTGGTCCCCATGTAAAGGCATTTTGGAGCCTGCCCTTTGGGGTTGTTTAAAAAAAAAAGTAGGTGCAAGGAACCATCCAGATGTTCTCTCTGAAGTCAGTGTCCCCAGAAATGCAGAAAATTCTTTAGTGAGGCCCCCTGTCAGGATACTAAGAAGATGGGCATTTGTGTCCCAGACAGAGGGACAGGCCCATTCCTGGGTGGTGATGAGAGGTGACTGTAGGAGTGTTGTAGGCTGGGAACTGTCCTGGAGACCATGTGCCCTCAGAGTCCAGCCTAAGTCATCCCCCACCCCCCATTTACCAACTCTTCTTCCAAGAGACCAGGGGGGTTCAGGAATGCCCACAGCCTCAGTCTGCAGAAGGACCCCTGAGCTCTGTTCCTGTGTCCTTCAGCAATACATCATTGCCTCACACCCCCACCATGTCTCCTGCCTATCCCTACCTCAACCCATGTCCTTGAAGGAGGCAGCAGTGATGGCCAGCAGGGGGCAGTCTCATCATAGACCTCCTTAATAATAACAGCCATTTATTAAGAACCTGCTGTGGGCCCCATACTGGCTGGCCTTACACACTTAATATATATGTCTAATTCTCAACAGCTCCATGACATTCCCTGTTTTATATATGAAAGAAACTATGGTTCAATCAACAGACGTGACTCACTTCATATAACTAATAAGAACTAAGGATATGAGCCCAGGAGAACCAGAGACCAGAGCCCCGTGTTCATTCTCTGTTCTTTGCCTGCTCCCAGAATCAAGATTCAGAAGTCAGTTTTGATGTCGTTCAGTTTCCATGGGATGGAGCAAAAGAGATTGTACGTTCGTGTTAGTAATGTGAGCTTGGGTCAAGAGTCATGCGTCCCCCATTCCGGCTCACAGTGCGTGTTAGTGATTGACAGAGAGAGTCAAGAGCCTGCTTCTGGGGGCAGGGAGGGATAAAGGCCACAGGTACCTCAGTGGGGAGATGGAGGAACCAAGATGAGCAGACAGAGTCCTGCCTCAGCTCTACTATCCATCCACTTCATGCTTCTCCCCACCCCAGACCCTGGTCTCTCCTTCCTGGAACTGGAAGTGTTGCCCTTCAGTGTTGGAAGGCAGTTTGGCTGTGGCGTGGTACTAGAACACAGATTAAAGCGTTTGCTTGGTGACAGTCTCTTCTGGGCTTCGAGTGGTAGTGGGCCTGCCCCACTGCTTGGCCTTCTCCCCCATGATTATCCCATCTCTCTGTGCCAAGGTAGGAGACGAGATTGTCCGGATCAATGGCTACTCCATCTCCTCCTGCACGCATGAGGAAGTCATCAATCTGATCCGCACCAAGAAGACCGTGTCCATCAAAGTGAGACGTGAGTGAGAGCCCAGATGGGACCGGTGCTTTGTGACGGGGGTGGGGGTGGCCCCAACTCCAAGGACATAGGAGCTTCCCTAATATGCTGGTTTCCCCCCCTCCCCCACAGACATCGGCCTGATCCCTGTGAAGAGGTAAGCAGGCCCATATGTAGGTCTCCCCATAGGCCGAGAGTCCTGGGATATGGCTCCCTGATACCCTGAGCTAACATTGCTCCTGAGCTGGAGAGGTGAAGTACCACAGATCCCGGATCCCTCAAATGTGCTTACTTGCTCCACTTTCTGTGCTCCCTTCTCCTCAGCTCTCCCGAGGAGCCCCTCAAATGGCAATATGTGGATCAGTTTGTGTCAGAGTCTGGGGTAAGAGACTAGCAAGCACCACCTGCGATGGGGATTGGGCAGCCGGCCTTGAAGGAGGGGTGGTGGTCCTGGGGGACATATCCTCTGGGGCATCACACAGGCCCCTAGGGTGCCTGGCACACACCTACAGCATGGTGGGCCTCCAGGCCCACACCCCAGGGATACAATGGCTATTTGGTCTCTGTGAACATGGGCTGCTTAATCTAGAGGTCTCAAGCTCAAGAGAATGTATGTAGACCCAGTAGTCTGATTCTGCACCCCCCTCAGGGTGTGCGAGGTGGCTTGGGCTCACCTGGAAATCGAGCAGCCAAAGAGAAGAAGGTGTTCATCAGTCTCGTCGGCTCCCGGGGCCTGGGCTGCAGGTGGGTAGCAGGCATGGGGCTCAGTCTTGAGGTGGGTGCTATGTGCAGGGCTCAGTGACAGCAAGTAGACCCCAGACTCCCCAACTCTTTCTCTGCCTTTCCTCACTGCTGTTCCTGAGGACTCCTGTCCACCAGCAGTGGGTGGGTCTCGAGCACTGGTGATGATGTGGAAATTGAGACCCAGAGATAGAGCTGCATTCCTGGATAGGCTTTCCGAGCACTGCAGAGGACACTTCCAGCTGGTCATCTGCCATAGCTCTCTTGTCACCAGTGGTTCTGGAAACCCCTCTCTTAAGAGAGGCCAGGGAAGCCTGAAGTCCTAGCACCAGGGAGTCCGAGGCAGAAAGAGCTCTGAGGCTAGCCCTAGGGAGCTAGACCCTGTCTCATAAAATCAAACAAGAAGCAACCACACATAGGAGCCAGAGAATTCTGAGGCGGCTTTGGGCCACGTGTAACGCTCTTGTTGACCATGCAGGTGCTACAGTTGCTTGGACATCTGTCCCAGCCCTGCCAGGCCATGTGTCAGCTTTCAGCCTTGGAGCAGCGACTGAGCCCCAGGCCACTCTGAGCCTCAGTGTCTCCCTCTATAAATGCCCAGGAGGAATAATGCTATGCTGTAGTGCTGCTATATATATATATATATAAACAAGTAGCACCCTCAGTACCCAGCAGACTGTAAGCGTCTGGAAATATTAGCTATTATCAGTTACTTGTTCTTATTATTTATTTTCATTTGCATTTAGTTAACACTTTTATAAATTATTCAATTTTTAAAAGATTTTTACATTTTTGCCTAGGTTGATGTGTGTGTCTATGTGCTTGTATGTTCGTGCACTTGAGTGTGTGTGCCCACTAAAGCCAGTAAAGGGCACTGGATTCCCTGGAGCTGGAGTTACACATGGTTGCATGCTGTCTGATATGGGTGCTGGGAACCAAACTCTGGACTTCTTTTCTTGAGTACCAAGTGCTCTTAACTGCTGAGCCATCTTTCCAGCCTCAGAAATTGTTTGTTTTGTTTTGTTTTTGAGAGAGGGTCTCACTGTGTACCTCCAGCTGGCTTCAAACTCACAGAGGTCTAGCTGCCTCTGCATCCCAAGTGTTGGGATTACAGGTGTGTTCCACAAATGATTTCTAATGTCTGTCCTTGGGTATGAGGGTGTCGCTGAGCTGGCAGAGTGGTTGCCAAACACGCACCAAGGCCTGTCTTCAACCGTTAGCACTGTCTACTCTGAGCATGGTGGTGCGCATCTGGAAATCTAGCACCTGGAAAATGGAGGCAGGAAGACCAGAAACCAAAGTTACCCTTAGCCACAGAGTGAGTTTGATCTTAATCTGGGCTAGGTGAGGCCTATCTCAGAAAAAAAATTCCAAGTTGTTCTTTTCTAGGAGTTGGCAGTCTAGTACAGAAGCTAACCACACAGATAGTTACAATATTGTGAGCTAATGGTGCTGGTGGAGCTGCACCCTGAGTCAGGGGTGGTCAAGTAAGTTCCCTGCCTGTTCTACCTCTTATCAGTTAACAGTGGCACCCTGGGGTACTCTTCTGTGAAAGGCATCCAGCTGGGTGGGAGAGAGTGCTGCGATTGATTAGTGATGTCTGCCACGGACCTGGGAGAGGAAATAACAGTACAAGAGCCATCCTTGCTATTTGTAATTTAGAATATAACCCTGGGAGCAATAAGCTTAGTCAGAGTCTGGTGAAAATCATACAGTCATAAGAAATGTACAGGAAAGTTCTAGAAAGAAAAAAGCCAGCATGTGTGATATATTGGGTGAGGAGCAGAGATGAAGTCACAAGGCGTTTTTTGTGGCTGCTGCCTAGGGAGGCAGTGGAAATTGGGTTGGAAGATAAGCACAGAGGGCCTTGGACCTTGAGTTTATGAGTGACCTATATCCTGAGTGCTGGCGATCTAGACGAGGGCCACCGGCTGGTCATTGAGAATGAGGAGAGCTATGGAGGATGAGCCACACCCATGTCTCTGCCTCCCACAGCATCTCCAGTGGCCCCATCCAGAAGCCTGGCATCTTCATCAGCAATGTGAAGCCCGGCTCCCTGTCTGCAGAGGTGGGATTGGAGGTAAGTGCCGGGGTGGGAGAGGGACAGGGGTCACACACTGACAGCTGTTACACCTTCCCACGTAGCCTTTTTTGGCCAGTGCTGGCTGGTGGCTCCCTAGTGGTCTCCAGTGGGAAAGGCATTGTAGAGAGGTAGTATTGGACCCCTCAGCAACCTTCTTCAGATCTGGAAGCCATTGGTCCTAAGTGTGTGGTGGTAATAATCAGAGTTGACATTCTGCATTCTTAGCCCTGTTATAGCTCTGAGGATCAGATACTAGTTGTTACCCAAGCTGAGGAAACCAAGACCGAAGGCATTGTTTCTTCTAAGGCTGTGTTCCTAGAACATAGGGTTGGGTCAAACCTACATGGCCATCCCTGAGAGCTATGCCTCTGAGTCACATCTTGAGACAAATCCCTCACCCACAAGATAAGAATTCTAGAAGCTTCCTTCTAGAGTTGTCGTGTAGATTAAATTAACATTTAGGCTGGATCTGTGCCAGGCACATAACATTGATCAACAAATGTCAGCCATGGCTGTTACTGTAGTGAGAGTCCAACGAAGCCTATGAATGGGAAGTCCAAAGCCTTCTGGGTCCCCTAACTAAACTTTGTAAAGGAGATGCTATAACTTAGCAAAAGATATTAACTTTTAATAGTATATTTGATAGCCAATAAGATCATTATGGGATGGAAGGGTGCCAGAATGGACTTGGGGCCCTCCCAGGGCCCTGGAAACAAAAGTTGGCTGCTTGACCACCAGCCTATGTGTCTAGCATGCCAGGAGACCTTCCTGTAGATGAATGTAGGGATCGCGCGCGCGTGCACGCACACACACTGACCCTTTTCTGTTTTCCCCAAGACAGGAGACCAGATTGTGGAAGTCAATGGCATCGACTTCTCCAGCCTGGACCACAAGGAGGTGAGATGTGAAGTCCTCACCTGCCA
This sequence comes from Lophiomys imhausi, assembly GCA_907164525.1. Classification (NCBI taxonomy): domain Eukaryota; kingdom Metazoa; phylum Chordata; class Mammalia; order Rodentia; family Muridae; genus Lophiomys; species Lophiomys imhausi. The sequence goes on along the minus strand of CAJQZJ010033481.1, from coordinate 582,688 downwards.
TATCTCCTCCCTGCACACATCTTCCAGTCAATACCACGATGGCTGAGACCCTTGTGCTCTCAGCCTGCACTGCTCCTGTCTGAGTGCCAGGCCCCAGTTGACCATCCCCCTGCCTCCACAGGCCGTGAATGTCCTGAAGAGTAGCCGCAGCCTGACCATCTCCATCGTAGCTGGAGCTGTAAGTCCAGAATAAGGCAATGACCGGCTCTGCGGTAGGGGACACCCTTGCTCCCCAGTGGCTGAGCTTCCTTTCCCACCCCTGGCAGGGCCGGGAACTGTTCATGACAGACCGGGAACGGCTAGAAGAGGCACGGCAGCGTGAGCTGCAGCGGCAGGAACTCCTCATGCAGAAGCGGCTGGCCATGGAGTCCAACAAGATCCTGCAGGAGCAGCAGGAGATGGAGCGCCAGTGAGTGGCCTGCCGGGGACCCTTGCCTGCACCCCAGAGCTGACACAGCTGACTTCTGTCTGCTAGTCCTGGGACATTCATACTCTTCCCACCCTGCCCTCAGTGGCGGAATACGTATCCATCCTGTTCCCTGGACAGCCTGGCTCCTTGCTAAAGGGACCTGACTTCCAGGCACTAGTACTATACTATATGAGAGGCTCCTGCCAGCCATAGTGAGCATGGGATGTGCCTACTGTGTTCTCGTATTCAGGACCTTATGTTGATCATTTAGCTCCCATGGTATCACTGGGAGGTAGATAGTATCAGCCCATTAAATAGGTGAGAAGGCTGAGACTCCGTAAGGTGAGGCCACCTGTATCCAGAATCATAGGTGGCCAGGCTGGGATACTCATCTAGACAGTCTGGGTCAGGAGCCTGGCAGTCACCAGGGGCACATCTACCCGTGGTGATAAGCCCCACCCCTACGTGTTTGAAATAGTGAACTGAGAAAAATCAATGGGATAAGCAACTCATAAATCAAAACCGCTGTCAAAAGATCAACTCTGATACATGCTGGGTGCTTACTAAGTGTTTGGAAAAGGGAAGAGAGGACAACTGTATCTCCTCCATCACAGAACTAGCCTGGTGAGCAGCCCTGCGCTAGCTGTGCATGAGAGCTGATCCGCCTGCCTCCGGCTCCTGTGGCACAGAATCCCTGTCCAGCAGCGCCAGATAAAATTACCCAGGAGCACAGGCAGGGCCTAGACTTCGCAGAATCACTTCCACACCTGACCCTGGAACAGCCGTCCTTGGAAGAGCGACAGCAGAAAACGTTTAAACCGTCTCTCAGATCAGCAGCCGGCCACAAGAACTCTCTGGGCACAGACTCACACAGGCCGACCTCTGTTTGTGTTTCAGGAGGAGAAAGGAAATCGCCCAGAAGGCCGCTGAGGAAAATGAGAGATACCGGAAGGAGATGGAGCAGTGAGTGTGTGGGGTCCAGCCCATGGTTGCGTGTCCTGAGCACAAGTCAGAAACACAGACACGCCTGTGACATTCCATAACGTTAGAATTTATTGAATCAGAAGAAATTTACAAAGTACATTGACTTCATTGTCTCAAATCTACCTAATAGTTCTAATTTCCCTTTTTATTCTGACCTATTAGTTACTATTGTTACACCCACATCACATATCTATACCCACAACACACTGTGTTAACATGAGCAGAAGCCCCAGGAACAGGTGGGAACTGTCTGTCTGTCTGGCAGTCATTTGACATCCACTGGATGGTCAGATGACCAGTCAGTGGGACTGTCACCATTACAATATCAGGGGTCCTTCTCTTCATGGGGTCCAGGTTGGGGTGTTGCTACCTTCATTAGTCTAGTGTGTTGGGTAAGTTTCAGGGTTTGTATCTCCGAGGCAATTTTCATACACCCATGTACCCATATGTTCCCAGGCTACTCTGGTACATTGATAGGTGGTAGCTCTATAGGTAGGGTGAGCTGACATGGGTGGTCCTGGACACGTGGTGGTGTCTACATGCACAAGCACTTTGGAGAGTCACCCCCACCTCTGCATTTTCACTCGGAACAGAGACAAACGCTGCTTTGTACAATGGCCTCACTCAGGGCAAGGCTCACTCAGCCTGAAGCTACTGCTCTACACTAGGTGGGGTAACTCAGAACAGGGCTCGGCCTGCTCTCAGCGCTGGACCTAAGTATGCTCACAAGAATGTGCCAACCCGCCTGCAGACCCGGCTGAGTCCTCTCTAATCCTCTTTTCTCAAAATCACTCTTCTAATCAGGCCTCCGTGCAACCTGAGCTCATTGCTGAGGCTGTGTGCACACTCACTTTAGGACCCTCTCCCCTCCCCTACTGCAACAGTGGTCCTAGCTTGGGCTAGAGCCATAAAGTCTTCCTTCCCAAGCTGGCCAGGGTCCTCTGGTAGCAACAAGTGAGCCTTTGGAGGTTCTGCCTCCAATCACAGGTATGGGGGTCTCATTTCAGGATCGTGGAGGAGGAAGAGAAGTTTAAGAAGCAGTGGGAAGAAGACTGGGGCTCAAAGGACCAGCTTATTCTGCCTAAAACCATCACGGCAGAGGTGCACCCGGCACCCCTTCGCAAGCCCAAGTGTATGTATAACCTGTCCAGGGTGGGGTGGGGCCCTTCCTGGGCCCGGGGCTAAACAGAAATATGGTCTCCTCCAGTCACCAGCACCTCCCCAGGTGAATAGCCCAGGGCTGTCTGGGGTGTAAACACTCAGGTAGAGGCAGTGTGTGGGGGCGGCCATCTGCTAGAGTCTTGGAGTAGACTCTACCCTCCTTGTCTGGGGGAGGGAAGTCTGGTTCATGCACCAGCTCCCACATTGTACCCCACAGCACAGATGCAGCCGATATTTGAGATGCTGCAGACGGGACAGAGAGGTTGGCAGATGTGGGACTGGCTCATGTATGAGTACTTGAACTTCCTGGATGTCTTGTTGTCTTCTGGCCTGGTTCTGAACTTGGGCTGCCTCGAAACCAGAGTCCAAAAAGAGAGGGTAGATCTCTGGAGCTCCAAGGGTGACAGGTAACTAGGGGAGGAGCTGGTCAAGTGCCCTATCACCTACATTCTTTCATGTGGGCAGCTGTCTGGCCACTGCATGCTGAGGACGGAGGCCGACAAAGGAGCCTGAGACACCCCCCCCCACGTGTGCCCACTGGAGTGTGGGGGCTGTGCCATGCTGGGCCTAAGCCGGTCTCTTAGGCAGTCATGCGCCCTTCCTCTAGCTTCAGCTCAGGGTTCCATCAGAGGCCCCTCACCCGCCTGCTCTCAGCCCCATCTTCCAGGATGTCTCAGGAGCTAGTGGAGGAGAGAGACTCCAAGCAGTGTAGGGCGTGGGTCACCACAAGTCCCTCATTCCTGGATGGGCCTTCACTCCCACCCCCTATCTCTTTCTGTTTGTACTTGACATGGGCAGGGCCTCCTAACCCTATTGTGACCAGGCCTAGACTGTGGGACCCTCCAGATGGGACTTGACCCGAGAACCAAGGTACCTCATTGCGATGGGGCCCGTCTAGCTAACTTACCCAACTTGAGATCCCTCCCCCCTGTGCCATACAGAGAAGGCCAACATCAGAACAGCCCTGCAGGACTTCTAGATTCTTCCATTTCATTCTCCCTGGCAGCAGGGCACAGGTGTCATCTCTCAGGGACGACAAGGTGTGCTCTCATCTGCCTCCCCCATGCTAGCCCGTATTTGCTGAGGATGTGGCCTGAGATAAATTTCCAGGGAATAATTCTCATTTTAGACAGGAGCTGTTTTCTCTTGTGAGTGAAATGGGAGCTTCAGAAGGAGAGAAATCGATTTTAATTGCTTCTCGTGAAGGTAATCTGAGTCAGTGTAGTGCCCGTCACAGAAGCACACCCTCTCAGGGACAGCGGAAAATAAAAGCCCTTTCACAAGCTAGGTATTCATTTAATGCTTTTTAACCAAATTAAATTTCCTGAATAAAAGGATTGAGAGTTTTCTCTGTACTCGGGCTGTGCTATCCTGAGGCAGTACACAAGTTCAGATTGATGATGGAGTCCTCCACCCACCGGGGTGGCAACTGCAGCCGGCCATCCTCAGGGCACAGGCGATAGCCCTGTGTTTGTTCCTTCTCTTGGTGCTGCAGCCAAAATGAGTTAAGGAAGTAGTGGCTTGTTTTGGCTCACAACAGTTTGAAGATACACTCCATCTTTGTAGGGATGTCATGGCAACCAGAGTGTGAGGCAGCTGGGGTCATATCATGTCCATAGTCAAGAAACACACACACACAGGGGCTGGTGCTCAGCTCACTTGCTCCTTTTTATTCAGTCTGGCACCCTAGACCATGGAACAGAGCCATTCACATTAGCATGGGACTTCCCAGCCCAGTCAAACCAATCTGGAATCTCCCCTCACAGACCCACCCAGGGCTTTGCCTACCAGGTGCTTCTCAATCTCGTCAAGTTGACAGAATTTATGGTCATAGCTTGCGTTCAGGGCTGGTCCACAGATGCACTCGGGCCTCTGAGAAGCTGCATTCTGTCTCTCCCCCACCCCTGTCCACAGAAGGCCACAGAGGTAAGGGAAGGCTACATGGCCAGCAGAAACTGCCCAGACAGCTCATTCTTGGCCTCCTTTCAGCTCTGGACCCAGTTAGCCAGCAGGTTCGGTATAACTCAGGTTTCTGTGCCCAGTGTGGGCACAGGACTTGGTCTTTTTGAGAAACCACAGAAAAGCCTTGAACATCAGGATCCTGGGACAGGACGCAACCTAAGCATTGTAAGCTGTATTGGCAGCTCTCACAACTCTGGTCCCCCATGGGGCCATGAGAGCTGCCTCAGCCATCTGCCCATGGCTGGCCGACCACAAACAACACTGCCCAGACCTCAGAGCTAGGACACAGGGTCACAGAGACTCTAAAAGACCCTTCCTTAGCCTAACAGCAGGGCGTGAGGGAAGAGAGGTTTTTGGTTTTTGGTTTGTTTGTCTTATCAAGGACTCCTCCCCTTAACTAGAAGATGAGGGTTTTAAATGAGACATCCATCGCTAGCACCCTCTCCCTCAAGGATACCCTCAGTTATCACCCACCCAGCAGACCCATGATTTGAAAGTTGATGGGAGGTTTTTTTGTTTTTTGTTTTTAAAAACAAACTAAGTAGTCCTTTGTGTCCTCGCTATCTTCCCTAAACATCAGTGCCTCTCTGTCCATAAATGTGATTAAAGCTGACAGCAAAGCAACTGAGCACATGGCCCTGAGAAAGGAGACCTTATGAAATACTGAAACATAGTTCACAAGTAGGCTTCTATACTTCCTTCTGGGGTCCCAGCCAGGATCCAGGTTGAAAATAACTAGAGTGGATGGATAGCTTTTTTTTCCCCACACAATGTAGAGAATCCTATTATCCTGATGGCACATACCCTGTGTATGTCGTCTCTTTGGGAGTCCCAGTGCCGCCCACATAGCTCAGAAAACTCCCTAGGGGATGTAGAGTCCTAAGACTGAAGACAAAGATAGAGGGACATAAGAAGGTCCATTCTCCCAAGAAAAGAAAGCCCTTCCTCCTCAGACATAGATAATACTCAGGTATTGCCTGCCTTCTCCCTGCACCTCCAGTTTTGAACCAATGCCCTATAAAACAGTCCTCATGCAGGTATCAGATCAGAGGCCTTTCCTGTTAACCCATTTTACAGACAGAAGAGTTAAAGCTGTGGAGGCCCAAAGCACTGTGTGCACCTGCCAGAACAAGGAAACCTAGCTGGAGGCTTTTGAGCCCTGCTGCCGGCCCTGACCCCACAATTTCCTGAAGACAGCTAGTCATGGGTTCCCAGGTTCTAGACAGCTCCTCTTCTGAAGCCTCTTGGTTCATCACCTTGCCCTTCTTTTCCCCTGAGTAGATGATCAGGGAGTGGAGGCCAAGCTGGAGCCTGCAGACCTCCTAGATGGAATTAAGGAGGAGCAGGGACAGCAGGTCAGCACCCTTGCTTCGCTCCCTGGCTTGGCTGCCCTGCTTGCTCTGCCCACCTGCTTTGGATATAGTGGAGACTCTAGCTCAAAAGAGCTGGACCGTGGTGGGAACCGCTGGGGTCTGTGAGGGTGCTCCAGGCCTCTGCTTGGCCCGTGCGCTGAGTACCAAACTTTAGTCAAGATTCATGGCTAGGCTGAAAACTTACCAGGCACCTGCCAGTACAGCGGAGCCACCGGCTCAAATATTTCAATACTGCCCGCCCGAGTCCCCCACCCTGCTCCTCTAGCCTCTCCCATAAGACTGACTCCCTAACCCCCTCCCACATCAGCCACTGAGCTGGGATCTCTGATCTAACTAACCCTGAGCTCAACAGCCAGTCTACCACAGAGAGCAGAACATGGGCTGTAACCTCTAGCCTTGAGGGCTCAGGTCTGGGCTACTTACTGTCCCACTGTGCTGTTGCCTGGGTAAGGGGACTACGCCTTGTTTATCTGAGTGGGAGATTTGCTTTCTGGAAGCTTATTCTCCTACTTGCTGTTACCACAAATGGCCTTCCAGAACCTTCCAGAATGACTGCCTTTCTTTGGCATTAAAAGAGGGGCCAGGATCTGTGCTGTGAGGTGTTTTGGTTCCTTCTGGCAGCAGTTCCAGGGAGAGGCTCAGGCTGCCTTTCATTCGAAGCCATTTCTTAGATGTGGAGTATCCTGAGGAGTGCTTTTCTCTCTTCTACGGGCTTTTGTGCTTGCAGCCGCTTCTGTGATTTGGAAAAGCATGTCTTTCCACAAGGATAATCTTTCTGGTTTTCTGGCACAAACTTCAGAGGCCAGTATTCTGGAGAGAGATGTCGATAGTGACCTGGAGCCTGAGAATCAGGGAAGTACTTAGGCGGTCTCCAGGTCACTTTGCCCCAGATCCCTCATCAGGTGAGGGAAGAGTGGGCCTGAGAGCACGATTTTGCTCTTGGGTTTCACAAAGCCACATGTTCCTTGGGAACCCAACTCTGTTCCCACAGATGCTGCGTCTCACCCTTTGTTCTCTGTCCTTGTAGCTTTTGGGTGGTTTTACCGTTACGATGGCAAATTCCCAACCATCCGGAAGGTAGGATGGGCCTGAGCAAGGTGCCGTGTGCTACTGAGTTTGATGTGAACTGTGGTCTTTTCCATATATTTCTTTCCCTCTCCACTTGCAAAGCTGACCCTCTGACCCCTGTCTGTCCAATGTCTGGCATGGGCGCCATGGCAGAAGTGTCATGGGTGGGGGCCAAGCATTGCTAGCATGAGACTTGCCTGAGCCCTGGGTGGCTTTGATAGGCTTGGGTGGAGGCAAGCAACTTCAGACTTGCTATGCCAAGCAGGACCAGAGCAAAGAACCAGGCCTGAGCTAGATGGGGTAAAAATGCCAGGGTGGGTGACATAAAGCAGTTCATGATGGTCCTGCCAGATGCAGCTTGTGTGGAATTTGACAACCCAGTCTGGGAATGCAGCCATGTTAATACCAACCACGCCCTAGACCTATCTCTGCCCGAGGCTAGGATTATGTATCTTTCCATTCTCTGGGACCTTTAATTTTCTGCCTAAATCTTATTACACATTTCCAGGTCCCATAAAACTCTCATCTTTTGTCTTACTAAATTTCATCAGCATTTGATTATGAAAATGCCACGGTTAATATCTGCACTGTGCATTAGACATTCGAGATGGCTTGGTATTTAGAAATCGGGCTGCCAGCGTAAATCTGAGTGAACTCTATCTATGGCATCACTCGACCAGCTCATTCTCTCTAGCAAGGTCCCTTGGAAGCAAGGCTGTGGAGCAGCATGAGCCTGGGGCACTACCCAGCACATCCCCGTTGCACAGCAGCAGTGGCGTTCCTGACGCAGGAGTGAGTTTTTACCTGGGATCCCAGCCTTGCACAGCAGTGAAGGGGCATAGGCGGCAGCTCCTGCAGGACTCCTCCCCCACCCTGTTATAGTCTCAGAAGGTGTGGGGTCTCTCAGGAGTGTGCTCCATCACAGGCTGAGTCCATGGCTTGAGGTCGTGTCCAACTTTTTGACATTAACATTGTTGTGACATGGCACTGCCATCTGCAAAGTTCACATACAATTGAGTTACAAAAGCCTTGCGAAAGTAATCTCATGCTGTTTTAAGTAAGTCTGTGGTTTTGTACTGGGCTACATTTGTAGCTATGCTCACTGCAAGCTAAAGGTTGGACTCTGGGGGTAATCTCATTGAATTAGACTGCTAATTTTTCCCATTATAGTCTCTATTAGAACTTGGCTAAAGAGAACAGCATATGCCACACATCTGTGGACATATGTATATACACACATGCACACATGCATGCACATATATACCCATATATATACATATATGCACACATATACATATACATATATGCATACCACACATATATAGATTTTGCTGGAAAAATAATAAGCGCAAACAGGTAGGGCATGTGTTCTCCAGACACAAATAGCTATGGAAATGGAAATGAGCTGGAATGTTCTGCACACAGCAGTCACATTCCTTGGAAGTTGCTCTTAGTAAAGGGGTCAGGCTAGATTCCCCCATCATCAGTTCTATTGTCATCCTAGAAACAGCTGGTATTTCAGTTTCTGTTTTCATTTCCCAAAGAGAACAGTTGGTGGTCGATAGAATCCCTCCTCTCAGCCTACATGGAAAGGGATATTTGCCATGAAATATAACTGATGATTAAAGGACGACACAAGCATATCCCTCACACCAGCACTGAAAACCCGTCGTCACTTTGTCCAGAGCCACTGGAGATGGTTTGTTTCTCCATAGCTGGAGCTAAGAAACATAAGGGGGTGTCCACAGCCATGAGCATCTGTAGTCAAAACCCCTTACCTGAAAGGAGAGATTTCACATCCCTCTCAGTTCAAGGTCACCAGTTCATGTGGCCGCAGGCTATGTGGGGCCTGGGGGAGTCATGCTTGAAGAAACTGAGGCTAGGGAGAAGACTCAGTAGTCGAAGGACTTGCCTCCCAAGTTTAAGGACCCGAGTTCAGACCAGAATCCACATAAAAACTTGGGTGTGGTAGCATGCACCTGTGATCTTAGACATGATCAGATGGGGTCAGAGACAGGCAGGTCCCTAGAGACTGACAGACCTTTGTGGTAAAGTTCCAATCCAGTGATAGAACCTGGCTTGGACATAAGGCGATGGCTTCTGAGAATAACTACCTTAGGCTGTCCTCCGGCCTCCACATACAATACCTGCAGCAGTATGTGCACTTCCAGCCCTGCACACCACACACACACACACACACACACACACACACACACACACACACAGGGGGGAGAGAGAGAGAGAGAGAGAGAGAGAGAGAGAGAGAGAGAGAGAGAGAGACAGAATTGCTTCAGTAAATCATGCATGGTCTGACAGGGAAGGCAGATTATTGGGCAGCTAAGTTATCTGTACCATAGGGTTTGGGGGCTCAGGGGCAGTGCTCTGTGGCAATTTGCCCATCTGCATCTGTCAGTGATGCCATTGGAGGATGAGATGGGAGCTATCTATGTCACTCCCTTCTCAGGAGCCCCCTCTGGCTGTGAAATCTTGACATTGCTGTAGGTTTGGTTTTGTTTTCTAGTCAGTAAAATGGCCATTCCTATCATGGTTGCCCTTATTCTAGCCGGCTGCCACTAAGCAAAACGTGTCTGGCTCCTGTAAAGGATTGCTGTCTGAACCCACAGCATGGTGTGGTGATTCACCTCTGAGCTGAGCTAGGGGCCTGGTGAGCAGGATAGGCCATGAACCGAGCGGAACTGAAGCAAAGAGAAGCATGTCCTTGGGATGCCGAGGACCGCTCTGGAGGTGGGTCCCAGAGGCAAGCATTTCCAAAGCGTATTAGCCATTCTTGGAGATAGGGTTGTCTTTAGTTGGGGCAAGATGAGCCCATCGAAGGTCCACAGACACCTGCTATCCTCATCTGACTTGAAAAGGTTCACATCCAATGTTGGGAAGTTCAATCCCTCACTCCAAGCCTCAGATGCAAAGCTGATTCAGAGCAGAGAAGCAGGAAGAAGCAGAGAAGGAGGGAGAGGCATGATTATTCCGGAAATCGCTCTGAGTGCTGACTTTCTCCACATCCTCTTCTGAGTGCTGGCTCTGTGCTCTCTTCTCTGTGATGGGCTCGCTCTCCTACCTGCTGTGTTCCTCTGCCCCCTAGCCATCTGAGCACAGCGGAAAACTGGGACCTGGAGGATTCGGGTCTGAGCCTGGCTCCATCACTTCCTAGATGCCTGACTCTGTGCAAGGAATTCACTTCTCTGAGCTCCTGGCTTCCTCCTGACCCTGCATCTCCCAGTTCTGAAGGCACAGTTTAGAGGGAACCGTGGCTTTGGACTCGCTAGGTGATAAAGTGTAAAGCTTACAGATCAAGACAGATTCCAGTGTCCCTGGCTTAGGGCTCCATATCTAGACTATGATGGATAACCTCTGCACATCAGCCTGACTAGCTCTCTCAGATTTTCTAGAATCTCACAGGATGCATCTCTGGCATCTGAATAAGAGCCACCTTTCTCCTTTGATGCCAGGGACGGCAAGCACCCAAGTCCTAGGAAGTAAATGTGATGCCCTTTATTGGGCAGTACTTTGAGATTATGAAGTCCTTTCATAAATGGTATTTCATGGGCACTGACTAGAAGACTGTGGGGCACCTGTTTCCCTTACGTTAGAGGCGTGTAAGTCCAGGCCCAGAAAAGGTTACAGACCTTAGCCAAAAGGCCACACTGCTAGCCAGTGAACCCGTAAGCTAGCTCTGGCTAATGAGGGAGTATGTCTCCCACCCTACAAGGGGCAACAGTGGCCTGCCTGACCTCAACCTGAGGTCTGATGCCCAGTGTGACAGGACAGAGCTGGGAGTGGGACTTGCTGCTGCAGGCTGCCTTGTCTTGTCTGAGAACCGGATGCCCTGTTTGCTGTCCTGTGCTAGTGCCAACACCACCTTATCACCCTTACCACACACACAATGCTCCATCTGCCCAGAAAGGAAAAGAGAAGAAGAAAGCCAAGTACGACAGCCTGCAGGACTTGAAGAAGAACAAGAAGGAACTGGAATTTGAACAAAAGCTCTACAAAGAGAAGGAAGAGATGCTGGAGAAAGAGAAACAGCTGAAGATCAACAGGCTGGCCCAGGAGGTGTGTGCAGAATCCCAGACACAGCTCATTGTTGTCCATACTTCCAAGGGCCAGTCCGGGGTGGCTCTCCACAGATGGGGTGTGAAGGCAGACCCTTCCTCCCTTCCAGTCTAGAGAATGAGACTGTCCCACCTACCCAGGGTCATCTGAGGCCAACTCTAGGTTAGGCGTAGGTGTGAAACTAAGGCTAGTTGTCTGGTTTAGGGGCTGGGTCTGAGGCTAGCCTCCCTACCCACACTGGGTCTCAGGCTAGTGACTGATGTATAAGTCTGCCCCCTTTCCTCTACCCCACCAAGACACAATTCTATGGCAAGGCCTTTCCACTTTAGATATGGTAATGGAGATGGCCTTCTGGCACACAGTCTATCTGAGGTTAACCTTTCTGCCTCTCTTGAAAGTCTGGTTAGCCTTCCACTCTTCTGTCTCATTAATTCGGCTCTCCCTACCAAGTCTCACCAAGCTGGCTTGTCTCTCAGTGTACGGGTTAAACCTTCTAGCGTAGATGTCTAATCTGACACTATCTCCAGTAAATCAAGCTTAAGAGTCTGAGGCAGCTCTCACCAACACAGTGTGTCTGAGGCTAGACCTCTATAACCTGCGACTGTATCTAAGACCAACCGTGTCAATAGGGCTCTCACAGCCCTAGTCGTGAGGGAGCGAGCGAGATGGTAGGCCTGCACTTGCTGCCTGCAGGCAGTGTTCTTCCTGCTTCTCTTTAATGCTCCCATGAATCACAATGCCAGGCTGATTAGATTATAAAACCAGAGAAGTCCTGGGAAATGTGCAGTGTATTAAGTCTGGCATTAAGAATAGATTAGCTTCAAAATGAAAAATAAGGTTGAACTTGCATTTCTAAGGACAGGGCAGCCTTGCTGGGAAACACATAAAGTTAAATCCCTAGAGGGGGCAAAGAGGCCATGAAAGAACCCCAAGAGCCTTGGGGTGATGGGGACCCTGGGAACCAGCATTGCCAGGCAGTGCATGGTTTGCTGAAGGTTCTTCTGTCACCCTGACACCCCACTCTCTACCCCCACCTTCTGCTCTCGGGTCCAGGTGGAAGAAGCCTGGCTCTTTTTCTAGATGGGGGAAATGCCGACCAGAACTTGGGGTGGGGGGGTGGTTGGGCAGTGCATCTGTGTCTTACCATCCATGTGACTCAGCGTACCCTTTGCCCTCTTCTTTTGACATGGGTCCTGGGTCCCAGGTGTCTGAAACTGAGCGGGAAGACCTTGAGGAATCAGAAAAGACTCAGTATTGGGTGGAGAGGCTCTGTCAGACGCGCCTTCAGCAGATTTCCTCTGCCGAGAATGAGATTGTTGAGGTAACAGAAATGTCTTTTCACATGGACCCTCCTGACACCTTCAGAACAACACACCGTGGGGAGAGTGGAGGCATGATGGCCATTGGTGATCATCACTAGCCACACTGGTGCGCATTTCATTAGCTACAGCCCTCCTGTCTTGAGGAAGGGAGATAAATCTGTATTTATGAATTTATCTTCTGAGTCACCACAAGTCCTTTCTGTCCTGAGGCAGTCCCCCACTGGGCCTGTTGTCCTTGTAGTTTCTGAGGGTCCCCCTTACATCTCAAATGTGTCCCACTTTAGAGGGTGAGCTGTGACCATGCCCACATGGCAGAGGTCAAGTTTCTCCTGGGTTTAGCCTACTCCCTCCCAGTCCCACTGGCACTTCTGGGCAGCTGGGTGGCAGCGCCCAGGGCTCTAGTTTGAGTGATGGGGCTGAAGCAGCAAGAGAAAAAGACCAGGACATTGCCATTGATATGCTGTGGAATGAGTAATGACAGGACTTCTTCACCCCCAGATGACCACAGGGTCCCCACCTCCCCCACCTTCTGTGTCTCCTCTGGCCCCACCCATGAGACGATTCGCTGGTGGGCTCCACCTCCACACCACTGACTTGGACGACATCCCCCTGGACATGTTCTACTATCCCCCCAAGACTCCCTCGGCAGCATTACCAGTGATGCCCCACCCTCAACCCATCAACCCAGCTCCCAAGGTCCCCGGCCCTCCTTTACTTCCCTCATCAGGTCATGTGAGCACCTCATCTTCACCTTGGGCACAACGCACTCCTCCCCCGATTCCCATTCCTCCCCCTCCATCCATTCCCACACAAGACCTCACCCCTACTCGCCCACTGCCATCGGCACTGGAAGAGGCCCTAGGCAACCACCCCTTCCGCACTGGGGACCCAGGCCATCCAGCAGATGACTGGGAGGCCAACACCCACAGTGGGAAGCCCACCAGCTCCCCCACCCCTGAGCGGAGCTTCCCACCCACCCCAAAGGTACCATCTTATTCTGCATGTTGTGTTTGCAAACAGAGTGGGGCGCGGGTGTTGTCTCCCATGCCCTCTGCTGCTCCAGTGAGTGGAGATGGCAGGGAACATCATCTCACGCCATTTCCCAGGTGTGGTGTCCTGTCCTGCATGGGTGTGCTCTCTTCTGGTTTTGAAGTCCTGTGTTTGCATGGTGAATTGCTATGACTGTGAGCAGCAATATGTCGTTGTCCCTTTAGCTCCGGAGCTAGTGAATGCTGGTGACCTGCAGTGAGGTGCTTTCTGGTTGTGTGGGTGAATAGCCAGCTGTGTCTTCGTGGTAACCGAGAAAATCACTTATGTGGGAAGTGAGCCCATGCTTTAACTGGAGAAGGGGGACATGGAGGACAGCTGGGGGAAGAGGGATGCTACCTAGCTCTTAAAGTAATTACTACCCATGGTAGACTTAGGACATTACACTGACTTTTCCCACAGCGCTAGCCAGTGGCATTGGCTTGGCGTGTAATATTCAGATACTTCTGGCCACTGCCCAAGAAAGGAACATTGAAGATGAGAGAGTTCTTAGAAATTCTCAAGTTTACTATTAAAAGATGAAGAATGTTTTTCTTGGATGTTGAGAGATTGAGTGGCGTTATTTTCAGAAAGACATAGTTCCCATCGATTGATCTTTATCCAAAGACTACTTTGGAAGAGCCAGTCCCTGAGGAACATGTGAAATTTTGATCCTAGCAGCCAGCGGCCAGGATGGAGATTCAGTTGAGGAGCCTCCTGTCCACTTGGGGATGGGGAGAAGGTGCTGCAGATGGTCAAAAGCACCTCCTGAGTGGCTTTCATCAGCCTCCTACTGAAGATCCCAAAGGGAGAGGGGATTTAATAGATCAGGTCATTCAGGGGAGTCAAGAGAGATACCAGGTGCCTGATGCTAACTGGCTGGAGGATCACAGAGGGACTGGAATCCTGTGGACTTCTAGTGAGGGGCTTGATTCCTGCAGCTCAGATAAGGAGAGAGATGGTTCTTCACTCTGAGAACATCTCCCCAATTGCCCAAGCAGACATCAGATTTGGGAGACAGTGTTAGCCTAGTACAGAAGGCCACATCCTTCTCTGTAAGTGACCCCTATAGAGTGGGCAGTAGCTTTTCCTTAACAAATTCTGATTCTGAGATCAGACACCCAGGCTCAAACCTTGTAACTCTTGGTAGAAGGAACGGAGCCAAAGAAGGTTCCATGAGGCTGGCACCCCTGGACCTGCCAGGGATTTGCCATTTGAAGAGAGAGCAACTACAGATACAGGGATCTTCTGTAAGCTAGCACAGCCTAAGTGCCCCAGCTGAGGACAGCTCTGCCTTGAGGCTTAGAGCTGAGCCTTGAGGGGTGCGGTACATAGAGGGCAATGGAAGGGCATCAGAGCAGCGAGGAAGTCTTGAATCCTGTTCTGTCGTTCCCTGCCTAATGACTTTGGGCACCAGTTACTCTGTATTTGTTAGCCTGCACATCCTGGTCTGTAAAACAGCAATGCAAAATGGCACCCAGCTACTGTAAGAACCAGACAAGTTAATAAATGGTTTGGGGTGGGGACCACAGAATGATGGGTCAAAGCTGTAATCTCAAGCATTCCAGAGGCTGAGGCAGGAGGATCACTGAATTTGAGGACAACCTGAGCTACACATGAATTTCAGAACAGCCTGGGCTAGAGTGAGACCACCAAAACAAAACAAAAACCTCACCATAAAAAAACCATAAAAATAAAGAGGGTCTCATGTTCCCCAGGCTTGCCTTGAACTCATTATGTGGCCAAAGATGACCTTAGGCCTCCACTATGCCAGCTTCTTCCACCCTGCAAGTTCTGAGTTTACAGGCACATGCCACCTGCTTGCGTTAGGTGGTGCTGGAGGCTGACCCCAGGGCCTTGTGTGTCTCCACCCTGAACAAATGCATTCTGAGCTAATACTGAAAAGAGCAGCAGCTGCAGGTCAGTGCTCAGCAGACAATAACGACTGCTGTTAAGGTCCCTACTCCAAGAAAATTAGAAGGAAGTAAGTTAGAGAACAAAACCGTGGATAGGAGATCATTTCAGCAAACAGTGAGTCAAGATCCCAGATGGGCTCCACTCTCTCTCACTCTCCAAGGAATTAAGAAAGTCCCATCAGAGCAAAGGGAAAGTTAAAGTCCCCACATAAGTAGACTTAAAGGACTGGACCACCATGAATATCTTCAGTGACAGAAAACCCAGGATTGTCCTTGACTCAAAGGATCTTCATCATGCTGGCCTTCATCCTATCTACCCTGCCTAGTCCTCCACCTGTGTGCCCCCTGCAGGTATTCAATTCGTATAGCAGGAAGTGTAGATAACATGTCTGCATAGTCACCCTGCCCAGCAGGCCTCAGGTGGCCGAAACACCTGACATCCCAGCACCTGCCCAAGGAAGGTTTCTGAACCACATTTGCCCCCCTGGCACTTCATGCCATGCCCACTATACTGTCGAGTTGTCTGTTTATTCAGTCAACACGTACTGGTTGTTTATTAAGTCAACCCCACCTTATGACAGACACTCTGTGAGGCACTGGGACCCACTATTAGACAGATGGCCATAGTCCTTGCCACAGTCTGGTAGGAAACAGGGTGAAGGTGGTGGACCCACAGGTATCTGGGGTAAGTGTGAGAATGGGGAGGAGAGACCTGAGGAAGGCAGTAATTTCCAACAACAATCTGGGCTGGCAAAGCAGAGAAGCAAAGGCTTCAAGGCTGCTGAAATTGTGCCGTGTGAGGAATCTGGGAAGGAGGCAGTGGGAGGACAAGAAAGAAAGGTAGGGAATCTCATGAAGGGCTTTGGGAGTCAGGCCAGGGGATGTGGACAGTCTCTAAGTATCCGTCAAAGGGCTTGGGGACAGGGCTGTGCCTCCATGAGAGATGTTCTACCAGGTGATCATGTGATTAGCGCAAAGCAGATGAGTGCTGTCAGCCCCTGAATGATCTGGTCTCTGACAGGTCCACACCCCAGGCCTTCTGGATACTGTACCCAGACACTGGGACACATGGATACCTCATGTGACACTACAGGGACTTGAGGACAGCCAGAGGAAATAACCCTTTAGGGAAGGGGATATTGGGTGACTGATGTCAGAGAGCCTTGAAAGTGTGCCTTCCAGATGGCTGGTTCCCTACAGTTACTCAGCCACACTGAGGCAGTGGAATTCTGTTTGTGTGATGAGCCGACCCCAGACCTCTGTTGGGGCAGCGGAATCCGGCTGGCTCACGTGCATGGGAGTGATTTGCATGTTTGTCAAAGTACCATGGCCATCCCTGGCCATACTCACCATGACGTCACATGGGTATCTCTTAAACTAACCCCGTAGACATTTTGCCCAAGCCCACAGCCTCCACGAGGCCCTGGCGTGTCCACCATCTCCAAGCCTGTCATGGTCCACCAGGAACCCAACTTCCTCTACAGGCCAGCTGTGAAATCTGAGGTCCTGGTAAGCCCCTTGGGTCCCCTCTGGGGTGTTTCTAGAGCAGTAAACCAGCGTCCTCTCACCAGGGTTCAGACACCTCTAGAAGGGAAGTGAGGTGTGACACAGTCAGATGGAATGTCATCTTGTCATCTTCTTACTGGTCAAGCGAGGAATCCACGTGACTTTCAGTGGGTCTGGACCCGTCCTGTAAAATTCTTGCTCTTTGGTTGACCACACAGCCTGAAGCTCCACTAAAGGTGACAGTGTAGAGTCTGGGGAGATGGCTGAACTGGTGAGGTGCTTGCTGTGTGGGGATGAGGACTTGAGTTCAACCCCCCCCCCCCAGTATTCCCATTTTTTTTTAAGTTGGGCATGGTGACATAACCTCTGTACAGAGGAGACAGACACAGGAAGATCCCAGGGGCTTGCTGGCTAGCCAGCCTGGCCTGCTTTGTGAGTTCCAGATCATTGGGACACCCTGTCTCAAAACATAGGGTGGGTGGTACCTGAAGAATGACACAAGAGGTTGCCTTTGGCCTCCATGTACATGCACACACATGTGCATATTTGCACACACAGACACACACACACTAGTGAATACAAACCACAGTGTTAATACTTAAGACTCAGAGAGGGCCACCATGTGTGGTGCTCTGTGTGGCCTCAGACGCACCCAGGGAGACAGAGATGGCTCCTACCATCTCTGATCACAGCTGAGGAAGCTGAGGCATGAAGAGGTGGTGACATTAGTCCATGGCACATCCTACATTCCTCACCCCACGTCTCTGGAACGCCAAGCCATGCTCTAACCCTTACTACGAGAGCCTAAGCTATTGTATTGGCCCTGATCTGCAAAGCAAGACATGGGGTACCTCCACTGGGACAAAAGCCAAAACAGATCCCTTGTTGTCCCCATTTTGCTTCTCAACCCTCGCTAGGACCAGGTCCCAGGGGAGGCGGGGTAGAAAGGTCTGCTCAAGGCAGTTCCCACAGCTAAGGGAGCCGGGGCTCACAGGTACCCCACAGGACTCCAGTCTCTAACTAGTCTCCCACAGTGGGAGCGCAGCCTTGGCAGAAACTTTTGTCCCCTTCAAGGAAACCTTACCCAAATGTCAGGGCGGGAGGGCGGGACACTCCAGTGCTTATTTTGAGCTTTAGCTGTCCTGTTGGCTCCCGCAAAGGGCAAAGGTCATGCCCCAGGCCAGCCTGTTGAATCCGCTTGTGCTCTATGGTTCCTGATGAGTCTATTCAGCAACTGCTGCTTGGGAGGCCTGGAGTGGCCCCCCTAACCTCAGTCCATTTAGGGAGGGAAGTGCCTCAGGCTGGCAGCCCCAGAGCCTGGCACCAGGGGGCAGACGATATCTATTTTTAACATCTGGTGGGGAACTGTTTCTTTTCTTTTTCTTTGTTTCTTTGTTTCTTTCTTTTGTTTTTTTTTTTTTTAATTATTATTCCTGGCAGCCTCAGGAGATGCTGAAGAGGATGGTGGTGTATCAGACAGCGTTCAGACAAGTAAAATGACACCCGTGGTAGCAGTGTGTCTGGTAGCTCTGTGTATCTGGTCCTCCTCCACCCGTCTCACTGTGTGCCTGACTCCTCTTTCTCACTCTAGTTCCTGGCAGTTTCAAGGTAGCACCGCCAAATGCCATCTGCTAGGAAGCCTTGAGCCAGCACTGTGTTCCCCTTGCCCCGCCCCTGCCGGCAAAAGGGGATGCCTGACTTTTTAGAGCTGAAGCACTGACTGAGAAAGCCACCAGCAGGATTCCTCACCCCTATCCCCTATTGTCTGGTGGTCCAAAGAGGAAGTAGGGCAGAGGGAGCCCTGGAAGCCAAGATTAGCCCTGGCTCCATCCTAGGAGAAGAGGAAGGGGTGGTAGGGGGAGGGGAGACCTGGATACCGCCTTGTTCCTTTAGTCTGTACTTGCTCCAAGCAGATCACACCTTTTCTAAGCTTCAAGAGGTGGTGGCAGCTTGGCTCCTCCACCTATCTGGGGCTAACTGGGACTTGGCATCTGAGTTAGGTCAGGCAGATAGCCATCTAGCTACCCTACATCCTAGGGTTTGCATCCAAAGCCAACTATTGGGTTGACAGTTTCACCAATGAAAGAGACCCCCCAAATCAAAGGCAACCTGGCCAGCAGTTTCTTCAGTTCCCCACTCACAAGCTAATGTGATGGGCAGAGAATAGAAACAGGTGGGGGTGGGAGGTATAGGCAGAGTGCCTGTAACAGAGGCTGCTGCTGACAGCCTAGGACCTGAAATGGAGAGAAGACAGCCAACCCTTAGAAGGTGTGTTGTGCCAAGCCCACATTTCTAAATTCGAGGGTCTTAACTTCGGGGCAGGAAGGGAAGGATATGCTATTGTTTTCCCCATGCTGCAGACACAGGGTGCCATGGCACATCCCTACTAGTGTCAGACCCTGGATTTAGATCCAGGACGTTGGTTCTGCCATCTGCTCATAAGCATTACATCACCTGCCTCTCAAAACATTGCTCTTGCCCAGTGGGCACTGAAGGCTCCATAGCGGGAGTCACGAACAACCCTCAGAAGGAAAAAGACAGCAACTCAAGCTTTGCAGTTCAACCCTTGGCCTCCTCCTCTGACTCATGACCTTGGGCGTTAATGTCACCTCTCTGGCCTCAGTTTCTCCATCTGCTGGACAGAAGGTGTGGCTCTCTTAAGGCAAACCAGCAGTGATGTTTTTGTAAGTCTCAGAATTGACACAAGACCAGCCATCCCTGAGAACAGTACTCAGAGTCCCACAAAAGGGACTGTGGCCAGCATGGTCCAGAATTCCAAAAGGAACAACCAGGGATAGATAGGCCTCTTTTGGTAACAAGGGCACTGGTCCCAGATTCTGCCTGGTAACCTCCGTGGTACTTAGATGTGTTGTGTCCTCTGTTCTATGTGCTGTCTGACATGCACAGACTGACCTGGGTGTGGTCCCTGACCTTGGCCAGACAGAGCCAAGGCCCCATAGGAGTTCAACCTGGAAGATAAAAGGCTAGGGAGAAAGGGTGCAGGCGGAGATCCAGGGGCTCATCTGCTGAAGTTGGACCCTCATCTCATGCCCCAAGTTTCATAGATGCCATATGGATAGGGGCAGGATCTCTGGGCTGTTCACAGTGCTGATTGT
Organism: Lophiomys imhausi; assembly: GCA_907164525.1. Lineage (NCBI taxonomy): Eukaryota > Metazoa > Chordata > Mammalia > Rodentia > Muridae > Lophiomys > Lophiomys imhausi. The sequence continues at coordinate 562,774 of CAJQZJ010033481.1, read as the reverse complement.
AGGCCTCAGGAGAGACTTGGTGTGGCCTAGGGAACTGTGTGGCCATCTTTCTAGTGGAGACCGGCTGTTGTTTTTGTGGTCCTAACTTGGGAATAGCTTCTTCACCCTTGCGACCTGGTCACAGCCTCAAGTGGGGAATAACAAGAGCAGCTTGGGCCTAAGTGGCCAGCAGAATGAACCTTTCTGTGAGGCAAGGACCAGGTGTGTAGGCATCCAGATTCCGGCGGTATCCCTGAAGCCGCAGATGGTCACCCACTGACCACGCAGAGGCAGGGCCACGCTGCTCCAAGTGCTTCCTGCAGCTTCCTGCTTGCCCTGCTACTCCATCTGCTGTGGCTGCCAACCTCCTTGCTCTAGCCCCATCCTGAGCAGTTGCTCCCAGTCCCCTGCTTGCCTCTGACCTCTGGAATCTGGCTCATTTGCCCTCTTCCTTGCCTGTCTCAGTGTGTAGTGTGCCCCCGTGGCCTCTTCTCTCCATCCTAAAGCCCTTCCTTTGCTTCCAGGATTTCCGAAAATACGAAGAAGGCTTTGACCCCTACTCCATGGTAAGAAGGAACTCTCCATCTCAGGGGGAGCACTCCCCAAAATGAGGACGAATTGGAGCTTTATTCTGGACTCTAGGGGTACACAAAGAGCCCCAACAATGCCCCCAGATGTTCTTTCCTGCAAAGGCTCCATTTAGATGGCCTTTCAATGGCAGCCATGTGTGCTGTGTGCATATATGTATACATGTGCACATGCGAGTGTTTAGTGTATGTGCAAGCATGTTGTTACATGTTTGTATGTGGACACACCCATGTGTGTACATGTAGTGTGGCGTTATTGGAGCAGTTACACTTGCTGAGCACTAGCTTCATGGGAGGCATCAGCTCTCTCTTCTGTCACTCAAGTAACCCTAGAACAGTGGGGCTGTCAGGGCTTTATGGCTCTGTGTGTGTGCACGCGCGTGCTCCTGTGTCCATTGTTGAGGCCAGGGACATTCTCACCCTTCATCAAATTCATGGCTGTCCCCACTCCGGTTTTCTGTTTCTAGTTCTCACCAGAACAGATCGCTGGGAAGGATGTCCGGCTTCTGCGCATCAAGAAGGTACCTGGTCACGGGGCGGAGGCTGATCACCATCCTTCTCTGCCCTGCCATCTTGGTTTCCTGCCTATTCCACTTCTGGGTGATTCAACCAGTTCCTGCTCCTCTCCCCACTCCCCTGGGGTTGCTGATCTTTGTGTGTGTGTGGGGGGGGTGCACACTCAACCCAGACCTGCTTTCTCTCTCTCATGGCCTCAGCACTGCACGGCCCCATGCCTCCTGTGCACTGCACGCTGTAACCCTGTGAGATTTCCTGGTGCTCCACAGGCTTCTGCTGTTTGTGTGGCTGCCTGAGACCTGCTTTCTTCCACCCAGGAGGGGTCTTTAGACTTGGCCCTGGAGGGTGGAGTGGACTCCCCCGTGGGGAAGGTAGTCGTCTCCGCTGTTTATGAAGGGGGAGCTGCCGAGAGGCATGGTGAGTATGGACCCACTTTGCCTGTTTGGGGGGCTGTTATGACAGCTGTACTGGATGCCCTGGGAGAACAGACACCCACTGGCTTCAGGTGGCCTCACAGTTGTTCCAGAATGTCAGGTCCATCCGGCAAACCATCTAGCTAGTTTCAGACATTGCCTGAGGCTGTGCCAGGGTGCCAGGACCTGAGGTGGCATGCCGAGCTCCCACCTTGCCCTCTAGGGAATTCCAGGTTAGTGGCAGAAATGGGCTCAGCTGAGGATTGATGGGGAATGATGGTGGGAGGGGAACCATGAGAACCCAGGAGTATGGGATGCTGGGAAGCCTACAAAAATGACTGATGCAGCCTATGAAGGGAAGGAAACTTTCCAGGAAGAAAAGAGCAGGCGGAGAGCAGGGGAGAGGTGTCCTGGAAGAACAGGTGCCCTATGAAATGAGTCACATGTCAGGCATTAGTCTATGGGTCTGGCCACAGTCCTGGGACTAAGGATTGCATGGTATTCACGCATTAAATCTGTTCACAACTCCCAGGTGTACACCATAGTGAGTCTCATTTCACAGCTTAAGAACAGGCATGGTAAGGTCAAGCCACTTCTTTAAGGATCCCCAGCCAGTAAAAGATGCCAGGCAGGACTTGAATCCAGGCAAATTGGCCATTTGGTTTAGTGCCCAGTAAAGTACCACCTCTAGGTGATTCCCCAGCATGGCCCCTCCCACAGGGCCAGAGACTTCCCAACCCTTCCCCATACACATTGTCCCCCCTCCATGCCTTCCTTCCCTTTCAACAAAAACACCTTCTGCTAGGCTCAGCAGGTAGAGTGACTGCCTAGCACTCATGAAGCCCTGAATTCCACCCCCAGCACTGTATAAACCAGGATTGGTGACATGTATCGGTAATCCCGGCATCCGGGAGCTGGGAGCATGGGGAGTAGAAGTTTAAGGCAACACAGTGAGTTTGAGGCCAGCCAGGGCTACATAAGACACTGTTTCAAAAATAAATAAAAACCCAGAACCCACCATTAACTGACTCAGGACCTAGGCTGTTTCTTGCTTCACACTATCAACCCACTCACCTGTCAGCCTTTGCAACCTTGTGTCTCAAATTCCACTGTGACTGATGTTTCTGCCACCCAGGAGGGGTTTCACTTTGCAGAGTCCAGGTCCTCTTCAATCCTACGCTAGAGCAGGAAATCCTAGGATCAGATCTCTTCGGGCTAGAACAAGGGCATCAATAGCCAGAGGGGCTTAGAATGGAGGGTCGAGAACAGGAGCCTGAGACAGGCATCTGGAATAAAAGGCCCCTGGCAGCTGGCAGCTGGACTTCAGCAGTTACTGAGATCAGCAATGCACCCCGGCTGCCCTGGATGCTGTCCGGCCCTATCAGCCATGGCCTTGGCCTCAGAGAGCCCTCTGAGCTCCGCTTGAAGCCTTTATCTCAACCCTTGGAAGCTTCTGCTCAGCCAGGCCTCTGTTGTAACTTTCTGTTACTGGACAGTCTCCTTTTTCTACCCCCATTTCTGTGCAACCTGAAAGCAGTTTGCTGCCTGGCCTGCCTGTATCTGTCAGGGAAAGACGAATGAGGATCTCCCTATTCCCTGGGTCCTCTCATGGCCTTCTTGAGAGTCACTCTCCCCCGTCCCTTTGCACAGGGAAATGTGCTGTATGAGATTTAACGCCATGCTGGTTTAGAGACCTCAGAATGTTCCCCGGAACAGGAGTCCCAACTACTGTGGATGCCACCTTGCTGACACACACACCACACTCCTGTGGCCTTCACGCTTGCAAGGATTCTAAAAGATTGATTTCCATGTAACCCTGAGTTCTGTGCACATCAGAACCAGTTTTCTTTATTAAAAAAGAGGTACATAATCTGTTTGCTTATAGAGGCTGTCATAGGTCTTGTAATAAGTAACTTGCCCGGTCTGTATACTTCACGCCTTCCTAATATCACTAGATCCCAGGACAGCTTATCCAGCAGCACATTTCAACACCTTTCTTTCTTTCTTTCTTTCTTTCTTTCTTTCTTTCTTTCTTTCTTTCTTTCTTTCTTTCTCTTTCCTTCCTTCCTTCCTTCCTTCCTTCCTTCTTTCTTTCTTTCCTTCCTTCCCTCCTTCTTTCTTTCCTTCCTTTTTTTTTAACATTCTTCCATTAACTCCTTATTTTGTGTTAAGTGCTGTGAGAAGTGTAAGTGGTAAGCCAGGAAGAGAATCCTGCCTTCATAGAGCTGGGAGGATGACGGGAGGGATCATCACCAAACATGTGAACAGATGTGGTCACCCTGAAAAATGCTGAGCATGAGAAGAGCAGGGAGCTGGGAGGGACTTAAAGGGACTTGTTTCTGATGGAGCTAGCATGGCAGGCATTGGAGAAGTGTAGCTGTCCTTGAAGGCTCAGGATCTTTGAACTGCACCAGAAATTCAGGCCCGTCCTGCAGCAGTGTTCACATCAGAGATGCTAAGGACTCCTCTGTGGTCTCATGGCACTGCAGAGCCTAGCGAGGACCTGTGGAAGGGAATGTTTGAGGAGCTGAGCCTATTTTACCTTTCAAGAGCTGTCAGAGTCCAGGGTGGGGCCTCTTCCACTATCCCTCAGGAACGAGACACACAAAGCCCTGAATCCGGCACGCTTAACTAGTAGTCCAGGTGGTCAATCTGCTTCTTCCCAAAGGTGGTGTTGTGAAGGGGGACGAGATCATGGCCATCAATGGCAAGATTGTGACGGACTACACCCTGGCTGAGGCTGAGGCAGCACTGCAGAAGGCCTGGAATCAGGGCGGGGTGAGAACGAACCCCTACCCTCCCCCTCCCTCATCACCTGCCTCAGACCCCAGTGCCTGAAGCCTGGCCTTTCAATGGCAATGGCCCAGTCCAGGGCTGGTACCCAAGGTCCAGACAGTGGATTGGACCAGAAAGGCTACGACTCTGAGAATTGCCACATCTTGATCTTGAGTCCCAATAGCCAGTGGCACAAACACAGAGCCTGGAAGACTGGACATGACCAAAAAGCCCCCTCCAAGGTCTTCTATAAACGTGTGCTCAGTAGGAATCAAAAGAGAGTGGGAGGGGGGCTGCTAGAGTGAACAGACCAGAGGGCAGATGCAAGAGGGGCTACAATCTGTTCCATGCTTAGCAGATAGCCCACACGGATCAGGGCCACCACATAAAGCTTCTCAGGATGTGCACTGCATAGCCTGGTGGGTGCCCTCCTACACACTATAATGTAAATGGTACCCGCTCACGCTGTGCAGTGCACAACCCATGCCACTGTGTGCAGACAGCTGAGCCTGAGGTATTAAGTTCAGTGCCGAGGAAGCTGACCAGATGGGCCTGGGACCCACATGAGAGGATGTGGAGAAGAGAAGACCAACGGGTAACACGATTACCATCTTTGGTGATCTGAATGGCTGTGTTAGGACAGAGGGAGCACTTCTATTCTGTGCTTCTGGAGTGGATGAAGGGAGGCCACGGGGTGGGGTGAGAGTTCAGCTCACTCTTAGGGGCTTTGGCAAGGGGGAAGGGGGGCCATGCTCTTTCAGGACTTGCCAGTGGACACACCGGAGGCCAGGGTGGACTGTGATGGGCAAGCCAACAATGGTGATGATGCCATCCAGGGGACTGAGTGTCAAGATCAAAGAGTGAAGCCAAGAGAGCCCATGTTTGCTATGGCTCAGGGTTAGGAGTGCAGCTTGTCAGTAGTACTCTTTCCTAGGATGTACCCCAGACTATAAGGGGGTCACATCTATGAGTCCATATATGATTCTGAAGTGGCTTCCCAGCCCTGGGAACTTGGGAAGCCATCTGAGGGTCTAGCAGCTGTTTTGGGGGGAGCCCTTTCCTAGAGTGTGGGTCTCAGGAAGGGCACCCCAGCTCTTACTGTCCCCTGGCTGAACCTGGGCTACAGAACCCAAGAGTGGAACACCAGGCAGATCCATCACCTATGTGTCCTATGGTCACACGGTTTCTCCCCACAGGACTGGATAGACCTTGTGGTTTCAGTTTGTCCCCCCAAGGAGTACGACGACGAGCTGTAAGTGTGTGTAGACACCCTGTCCTTGCACCCCATGTCCTTCCAGGATCCTGGCCACCTTACTCCAACCTCACCCAGTGAAAGCGATGCCCTGGGCATGCATCTGCTGGCAGTCATGGGTCCTACAACACCCTGAGCTAGAGATACCCTGGAACAGAGTCATGGGCCTGAGTAGTGTTAACTCACATTCATTAACCCATCCTCACCTGCCCAGCATAGTGTCCTCTCCAGACGACTTGTCCACTTCAAGTCCTCTCCAGGTGACTTGAAGATTCCATAGTGCCTGTTGGATCCCAGGGCCTAGGCAGGACTAGATAGGCAGAGACCCAGCACAGGGAGCGGGCTTGCAGAGCCTCCTCCAACAGTAAATGAGCCCTCTTATCTCCTGCTCCACCCTGCATGTGTAGCTCTTCTCTTCCCTCTTCTGCAGCCGAAAGCCCCCGGCCGGTCCGAAAGCTGATTGAAGCCCATGAGCCTGTGTGTAGACACGGGTTCATCCTGCAGCTGGAGCCCACGGTGACGAGGCAGGCAGCCGCAGGGCCCTGTCTGCCCATGCTGCGTGCCATGTGCTGCCCATGATCCTGGCAGGTTCTTTGGACTGGTATCTGAGGGAGATAGAGACAGCCCTTGGGGCTGCTATCAATGACTGAGACAGTAAAGCTTAAGGGGCTGTACAAATCCCAGCTGGGGGCACTGGCATAAGACTTGGGGGTCCTGATGTCCACAGCCCTTGTGACCTGCTTTGAGTCAACACTCAGTACCTAGTTGGAGCAGGGTGGCACTGAGCACAGTGGTGCCTCCCCACTGCTGGAGTAGGCTGGAAAACAGTAAAGCCCACTGAATCTCTCAGCAGGGGCCTATTTCCCATGAGAACCCCTGCAGAAACCTCATGCCCTGCTCAGGCAGAGCCATGCCATTCAAGCTCTTTAAACTGGTCCAAAGAACCAGGGTTGGTGGGTTCCATTGATGTGGCCTGTCGTATCCCAAGCCCTGTTCAGCTCTCATTGTCCTTGGTCTCCTTCCCACCTTGATCTGGGCCCTCTCTGGAGGGCCAGGTGGCCAAGTTTTAGAGTGCTTCCCTATCTGTGCCCTCTGTTTGCTGGCCTGAAGCCTACAGCCAGGGCAGCTCCAAGCATGGCTGCTTCTGTTACAATTTTCCCAAAATATTGCCCATGTTCATGCTTCATGTACCAGGACAGTGGACCTGGCCTACCGTGTCCTCAATGGCTGTTTAGTCACTTGCTCTTGGCAAGTGACTCCTGTCCTTCCTGCTGCTCCCACCTACCTCCACTCCCCCCCATCCCAACTCTTCTGCTTCCTCTCTTGTTTTCTTGTGTGCTGTGGCTAGTATGTTGCTCTGGGCTGCACTGACAGGGGCCCCTGAAGCTGGAAGGGCTGTGTGCTGCTATAGTGGGGCTGGCCGTGGATAGAGGGTCATTTACAAAGCCTGTCCAGCCCATCTGTTTTCTCTTCCCCACAGGACCTTCTTTTAAAGTCCAGAGAGAGAAGCCAGCCAGACTCCATCCTGGAGGCTGGCAGGCTCTGCATCCAGCCCCTGAACTCAGCCTGAGAGACACCTGTCACCATCTCAAGTGTAGAGAGCCTCCCTGGAAACTACCCCACACAATGGAATGCAAGCCCCTGTGGCCTGATCCTTCCTCTGAAGGTTGCCAAGATGTGGAGCAAGGAGCAGCTGCTGTTCTGGAGGTGGCCTGTGGGATTCTAGCTCTTGGTCCCTCCAGTTCTACTAAGTTGGCTCCTCCCAGCTCTAGTGTATCCCTTCCTTGAGACCTAAGGGCAGCCAACACCTGCATCTCTCCATCGCCCTCTCCCCTGCTGTAACCACTGCTGAGAACCTGGCCGTGAGCTCACTAATAAACAAGACTGACTTCTTTTCCTGCTTATGGGAGTGAATGTGCATGGACAGCAGATTCAAGGGTGTTAAATGAAAAACTGGAAAGTTGTGGCCCCACAGTTGTGATCTGGGCATGATATGCAGAGGTGACTGGTAGCCAGGGCTGGCTCAGAGCTGAGGGGGGAGGTAGCAGGATCCAAGCTGGGTTTCAGGCTGTCCCAGGCAGAGAGGTGGGAAATTAACGTGTGTGGCAGGGCTTTATCCTGTTCCCTTCAAAGGGACACCTCGAGGTGTAGAGTGGCCCAGCTGCCGTCACAGACTACGCTGTGTCTCCTGAGGTTGCCAGGATGGGGTGATGAGAGCAAAGGTTCACTCCCTGCACAGAATGTAAACCAGAAGAACCTTAGCAAAGAGGAAAGAAGGGGCCAGTAAGGACAAGACAGGGCCTCCTGAATAGTCCCTGGAGAGAGTTGTCATCCTATATCGAACTCAAAATACCCAGCATTAGTTGGATAAGAATTGGAAATATCCCGACAGCTTGTATAAAGTAAGGCTTAGTGTAGGTACTAAGGGACAGCTGAAGCCAGAATCCACAGGGGGACTGGACCAGGCAGTGGTCAGTCCTGATGGGACCACTTGAGTTTACAGCCAGCTTTCACAGAGTTGGGATCTGCTGGCTACACACAGTCCCCATCTGAAGGAGGTTCCTGAATGGTTCAACTTTACTGTGGAGCAAAAACTATGCTCATTCAACAAAACCAGGCTTCAGTCTCAGTCTCTTCCCTGGCTAGAAGAGTATATGCTGTGACAGATCTGATAATGTTGGGCAAAGGAAGGAAGCCATGGCTCCAAGGCAGCCATGAGACCAGGGTGGGGGAAGTACCCCGCCATGCTGTGTGCTGTGATGGATGTTAAGGGTTGCAAGTGCATCTAGCCCACAGTATTCCCCACTTATAATGGTACTATCCACTGGACCAGGAGGGTCTCCATGCTGCTATCAGGAAGTAGGGGAAACTAAAAGGTGGAGCCTACAGGGAAGTTCCAGGTCTTTGAGGGTTTATGGGTTGGAATGCAAAATGTCTCCCACAGGCTCATGTGATTGAACTCTTGTTTCCCCAGTTGGTGGCACTTTTTTGGGAGGTTGTGGAATCTTTAGGAGGAAGTAGGTTACTAGGGGTGGGCCTCGAGGCTTTATAGCCCCTAGTCTCACTTCCTGTTTGCTTACTAATTCCTGACTTGCAGAGACTGCTGTGGCTCCTGTCACCACACCCTCTCTCATGGTGATGGGATATATCCCTTCTAAAGCTGGGAACCCAAATCAACCCTTCCTACTTTAAGTTGCTTTGGTCAAATTTCTTTCTTTCTGGTCCCAGCCATGTGAGAAGTCAGTAACATTGGAGTATCTTCCTAAAATGGACTATTTGACACCAGCCTCTTCCTCTCTTTTCCACTTCTGGCTCTTCTGCAAAGTGTTCCCACCATGATATCCTGCCTTACCACAGGCTGGAAAGCAATCGATCATAGAGGGAAACCTCCAAAACTGTGAGCCCAAACAAAATTTTCCACCTCTTAATTCAGTTGCTCCAGATATCTTGTTAGAGTAATCGAAAGCTGACATGGGCACATCTCATGGGACATGAACTGCAGTATATGACTTGTAACGGTTGAGATACTTGCATCTAGCTCTGTGCTGGGATCCAACAGTCACCCAGCCACCTGGCCTGCTCGAGCCTGCTGTTTCCAAGTCAGAGTTCACAGAGGGGTGTAGAAGTGTACCAATTTCAGGAGGGATTCCAAGTCTTTCATTAGATTTTCAAAAGTGCCTCTGACACAGAAGAGCTTAAATTAATTAAACAATAATTTAAGGAGACTATTAAGATAATTAGGTAGAATAAACAAAAGCCTGAAATGTGGTGCTGGGAGGACAGCTCAGAACATAAAGCACATGCCATGCAAGCAGGAAGACCTGAGGTTAGATTTCCACCACTTACATACAGCCGAGTGGAGTGGAGTGAGTCTGTAATCACAGGACACTCACACACACACACACACACACACACACACACACACACATGATAAAAAAATAAACAAAAGCCTGAATAGTGAGTATGGTGGTTTTAATATGTACGTCCCCCATAGACTCATGTGTTTGAATGCTTAGTCCATAGGGAGTGGCACTATTAGGAGGGGTGGCCTTGTTGGAAGATGTATGCTACTGTAGGGGTGTGGCTTTGAGGTCTCCTATACTCAAGCTACACCCAGTGTGATACACGGTCTCCTGCTGCCTTTGGATCAAGATGTAGAACTCTCAGCTCCTTCTGCAGCACCACATCTGCCAGCATGCTACCATTCTTCCCACCATGACGATAATGGACTAAACCTCCAAACCTGTAAGCCAGCCACAAATAAATGTTTTCTCTTATAAGAGCTGCTGTGGTGATGGTGTCTCTTCACAGCATTAAAACCCTAGCTAAGGCAGTGAGGTACAGAAAACACCCCAAAGGTGAAACAACTCCTTAGATGCATACAAAATGCTCCCCACTTTTTCTCCAGCAATTCATATGGTGTCCAGCACACAGTAGGTACTTAGTGTAAACACATCACTAAATAATAAGCAGAGATCTGCTAAAAGCAAAGAGAGCACATGACTAATGGCATAATGTATGTCAATGAGAAAACTGAACTGAGTTTACAAACACCCATTTTTCACTTAGCTGAGTGAGCAAACAGCTGTTACACCCAAGGGTAAACACTGTCCCTGATTAATTCAGTCATTCACCTGTCCACTCATTCATTCAGTCAGTTAACAGATACTGATTGGGATTATTTTAATTTGGTGCCAGAGCCAATACCTCATGAATCTCCGATGCAGCCTCAGAGATGCTCCAGCACAGCAGGGCAGATCGTCCCATGTGTGAATCATTGCTATGCTGGGTGATGAACGATGGGCACTGAACACAGGCCTGGGGACTAGGGGAAGGACCTTGGATGGGGACAAAGAATCCTTCAGTATGAAGGGGTGCTTGAAGCCAGTGCTGAGAACTTAGAAGCTGGTTATTAGATGGAAGGGAGAGCAGAGATGTTGTTCCCTCAGCAAGAACTTAGTGTGACAGGTGGCTGTTAGAAAGGATGGTGTCTAGTTTTCAGGGACAGGTCTATATGGGGGAAGGCCTCAGTTGGACATTGTGGAGCACCAGCAGTCTTGTCTCTTTCCCCACATCATAGTCCACAGCCTTTCTCAGAATTCATTAGTCTACCAAGACTCACAGGCTCACTAGTGTGTCTGGAAAGCATATCCCAACTCCACATGTGTGCATGCTTCAGTGTGTGCATGCTTCAGCGGTCCCTTCATAATCTTCCTGTCATTACCTGTGCAGACTGGGCACCTGCCACCACCATGCTCCCCATATGGCATATGTTTTAAAAAAAAGATACAAATTAATGAAGGGGATAGAATTGCTCAGCTGCTACTGTTTCTCTACATTAAGGGCAAAGCCACTCCAGTACAAAGAACAGGGGGATTTGGGAGTACTGGAAAAACATGTGTTCTGGCAAACCATGGTTAATGACCAGAGACCAAAATTGAAATCACAAATGAGTGGTGTTGAAATAGAAGGTTTGGTGAATACAAGAGCTGATGTGACTATTGTTTCTCACAAATCCTGGAATTCAGAATGATCACTTTAGAAGGTTATACACATTTTATAGGAATTAGTAAGTTATCTAAAATAAAACAACGTGTTCAGTGGGTTAAATGTGTGGGACCAGAAGGGAAAACAGGGAAGTTGAGACCTTATATGGATAACATACCCATAAATTTATTGGGGAGGGATCTTTTACAATGATGAGGTACTCTACCAGTCAACAATGAGTCTACCAGCCCATGGAATTTCCCTGTATTTGTTATATATTAAAAAAAAAAGTAAGCTGGAAAATTAAGGATGTTAACAGATTTAAGAGTGATGAATAGAGTAATTCAACCAATTGGTCCTTTACAGCCTGGAATCCCTTTGCCTTCTTTATTACCTAAGTCTTGGCCTATGATAGTAATTGATTTAAAAGATTGTTTTTTCACAATCTCCTTGTGTGAGCAAGATAGGGAAAGGTTTGTTTTCTCAGTATCTACTTATAATGATAGTGGTCCAGTAAAAAGATATCATTGGAAAGTTATTCCACAGGGAATGTTAAATAGTCTAACTTTAGATCAATATTTTGTGCAACAACTACCAGAAATAATTTGTAGACAAGTTCCTCGATCCATTATCTGTCATTACATGGATGATATTTTGTTGGCTGATTCTGATGCAGATATTTTAGAAAAAAAATGTTTAAGGAAACACAAAGAATTCTGCCATGCTGGAGTTACAGATTGCTCCTGAAAAAAAAAATACAGAGAGGAGACTTTATATATATTTGGGTTATAAAATAAATCAACAAAAATTCAATCACAAAGGTACAGATCTGTACAGATCAGTTGCAAATTCATAATGATTTTTAAAAATTAATGGGAGATATTAACTTGATACAGCCTACAACTGGATTCACTATTAATGAGTTAAGTAATTTGTTTCAAGCATTACAAGGAGATTTGGACTTAAAGAATCCAAGATTGTTAACAGCTGAAGCAGAGAAAGAGCCTTAACTCTGGTAGAACAGAGACTATGAGATGCATATGTGGATTGAATTGTTCTTAAACTTGATTATATTTGGTTATTTTGCCTTTACCTCATTCTCCTACTGGGCTCATTATGCAAAGGGAAGATAGTATAATGGAATGGATTTGCTTAGCACACCAAGTAAACAATTAAAGACTTACATTGAAAAGGTTTCTGATTTAATCATAAAAGGTAGAATAAGACTATGTCCATTGTCAGGAACAGACCCAGAGGAAATCATAGTGCCTTTTATTAATGCTGAGATTATGTCATTATGGGTAATCAATGAAAACTGGCAAAGAGCTTTTAGTAACTATTTGGGAGAAATTAATTATGAATATCCTGAAAGCAAGCATCTTCAGTTTATAAAAAAGAACTAATTGGATTCTCCCATATATTGTAAAGGGAACACCAATTCCTGAAGCACCTACATTCTACACTGATGCAAATAAACTTGGAATGGCAGTCTATAAGTCAGACAAAATAAGCAAAGTAATTCAAAGTCCATATACTTCAGTTCAAAAATCAGAGTTCTATGCAATCCTTACGGTATTATTGGATTATCCTGAATTTCTTAATATAATTACTGACTCTTAATATGCAGAAAGGGTTGTTTTGCATGTAGAAATTGTTGAATTTATTCCTGATAATTCAGAATTAACTTTGTAATTTATGCAACTGCAACAGGCAATCAGAAATAGAAACTATCCAATGTATATCACCCATATTTGGTCTCATTCAGGCTTTCCAGATCCATTAGCACAAGGAAATGAAGAAACTGACCAACTATTAATAGAAAATATATTAGAAGCCTCAAAATTTCATGAAAAACACGATGTTAACAGCAAAGATCTTAAGAAAATTTTTTCTATTACTTGGCACTAAGCTAAGCCAAGAAAATTATAAGCAAATGTCCTACCTGTACTCTGTATAACCAAACTCATTATCCACTGAAAGTAACCCTATGGTTACCAAAAGAAATTAAATCTGGCAGACGAATGTGTTTCATTTTGCAGAATTTGGAAAACTAAAGTTAGTACATCATAACATTGATACATGTTTAGAGCTTCAATAGACAACTGCTCTGAGTTCTGAAAAAGCTGATTCTGTAAGTACACATTTATTGGAATAATGGCATAATGGCAATTATGGAGATACCCAACAAATTAAGACTGATAGGGACCCCACATATGCATCTAGTAAGATGAAGCCAGTCTTTGTACATTATAATATAAAGTACATTACAGGTATACAACACACCCCTATAGGACAAGCAGTAATAGAAAGATCTCTAATCACACTTTAAAAGAAATGCTTATAAAACAAAAAGGAAAAGTAAAGACCCCTGGGGATAGATTAGATAACACTTTGCTAACTTTAAATTTTCTGAATGTTAATGAAAAAGGAACAACAGCAGCCAAGAGTCACTGGATTATAGAAAAAAAATCTGTGAAATTAAATCATCTTACATACTTTAAGGATGTGCTAACATCAGAATGGAAGCCTGCAATAGTTTTGCAGTGGGGACATGGTTTTGTTTATGTTTCTACAGGGAACTAAAAGATATGTATACCATCAAAACTTACAGAGATTAGAATTGAGCAGGAAAGTCTCCTTAAAATCTTGACCACTGATCTGAAAAGTGTTTAGTTTATTTAAAATGTCTCTGTTTATAATTTTCACTAAACACAGTACAATTAATGGCTTAAAACAGAAAGGGGAAATGCAGTGAGAATTTTGGTTTCTTTTAAAACCCACTTAAATTGGAAATATGTTTTCATTTTAATCCCAGGTGTGGAATATGGGGCTGTGTTAGATTATCCATAGCAGTTAACTATGATTTGTTTCATGCTCTTGGAGGGGAATGATTTTGCCAGCAGAAAATAGTTTGTTTGGAATTCTGGGGACTCTTGAGAGGGTGCAAAAAAATGACAGAGCCCCAAAGGAGCTCTGGCAGCTGCTGCTCCCCATCTGTGCTGGTCCCTGCTGCTGCTTTTGCTGTTTGCTGCTGTTGCTGGTTACTGTTTGCTCCTGCTGCTGCTGTTGTTTACTTGCTGTTTTCTGGATTGCTGGTTGGTAGTTGGTATAGGGATACAGTTATTGTGTAATTCAAATATGATTTCTGTACCCCCCATATCTGGTTGCAACCTCTGTTCTTAGAATTTCATGTCTCAATGTTGTGTAAATACTGCTCCCCAATTGTCCTCTGATATGCCAATAAAGCAGCTTACAGTCAGTTACTGAGCAGGGGAGAGAATAGGGCTGGGCCTCCTGCCTTCCAGGGGAGGAAGAGTTAAAGAGAGGAAGTAGGAAGATTTTCAGAAACAGGTAGAGGTGCTGGACATCAGGAGAGATTCATCTGAAGCAGTAAAGTCACAAAGTGCAAGTATCTCTGAGAATTACACTGGGAAGACAAATTAGTTTAGGGGATTAAGAATAGAGTAGTAACTGTTCTGTTCTTGTATTGTGAAGCCTGTTTAACAAATAATATAATAGAGTCTCAATTATTTGGGTGATAGCTGGGTTAAGAGAGAAAGCATGAAGCAAACACAACTGTATAAAGTTTACATTCATAGATTAGAGCTATCCTAACAACAAAGATTGGACTTGCCCCAAGGGGCTCAACATCCCTAACCTCACAAAGTAGTCTAAAGAAATCTATGCTCCTTTTCCCTCTAACCTTCTTTCTTGCCTCCTTGGGGGGTTGGAAGGAGAGGGGTGGTGTAGGAGGTAGGTAAGCGATAGATAGGGCATCTTCAAAAACCTCAAGAGATCTGCAGAATATGG